>CM022297.1:409508051-409837516 GCA_011799875.1 Thinopyrum elongatum | reverse complement strand
TCTCAACATAATCTCGGCGGTACCACCTCAGGGCGACCCGTCTTATCCAGAATAAACAGTATCACAGAATGTAAAGTCATCCGTGTGGCTACCATATCAAGAAGGAATCCGAGACATCACCCTCGTTGGATCCCACCTGACGTAAACATTAAGGTGAATGAAGGAGGAATCACCCTCGAGGTCCACACTTGAGCAGTTTGCACGACGATGTCGTTATCGGGGGTGGTGAGGAGGAATCACCCCTCGCTGACCACGACCGAATAAACTAACCTAAAGGTTATCATCAGAAGTGCGACGAGGTATCACCCTCGGCACCGATAGTAACCCAGTAGTGTCGAGCAACTAAGGGGAAAGTGATGTGCGGTGCGGGGCCTGGTCTTCGATCCCGTTGATCGGGTCTTCTGATGACAGCGGGGCAGTCGGGATAAAATGGGCTCTCTGCTGGGTCTCTACCCAACCTTACTAAACAGTTTAGGATAAGCAGGAAGGTAAAAATAGCAGGTTAAAATAAACAGGTATGCAGCCAGAAATAGAGATAACAGCAGCAGTAGTAAACTTTAATGCAAGCATAAGAGAGAAGAGAGTGGGCGATATCGGAATGCTCAAAAGGGGGGTGCTTGCCTGGAAGCTCGCGCATGGGTCTGGTCGTCAGGGGCATAGTGACCTCCGGAGCTGGTCAGTCTCGGGAGCTACGTCGACGTCGGGGGTCTACCGAGAGAGAAGAGGGGGAGGGGAAACAATAAATACACAACAATATTGCAACGCAGAGCATGCCATGCCTAAGATGCAGTGCAGGGTTCCTAAAGATTGTCTAAGTCATTTTAGGATTTTAGGATTTAAGTTGGATTTATTATCCGGTGTATATGCACTATTCATCTACCGGAAACGGATGGAAAGTTAGGGTTCTCCTAAGTATGGGTTCCGGCATCGAAACGGACACACACGATTAGATTCGTCTCGTCGTTCTGATCAACTTTCATGTAGAAGTTTTTCGATCTGAGTTACGGTTTATTTATTAGGAATTTCTGAAGTTAATAGTATTTTCGGATTATTTATAACAGAAAAGGGATTTATGACATCAGCATGATGCAATGCTGACATCAGCAGTCAACTGGTCAGCTGACCAGGTCAAACCTGACATGTGGGTCCCGTGGGACCACATGTCAGCCTCTGTTAGTTAACGGAGTTTAATTTTAATCTAAACAGAGTTAATTAGTCAGTAGGCCCCACATGTCATAGGCTAATAGTATTCCTAATTAGTTTTAATTATTAAATCATTTTAATCAAACGGATTAGGTGGTGGGGCCGCAGTCAGTGGGCCAGAGTTGCCCAGTCAGCAGTTGACTGGGTCAACCCAGTCAACTGGGCCCCCCGGACCCACTGGTCAGTGACCCAGGGGCGGGGCCCACCGAGCCACGTAGGTGGCCGGCGCCGGAGTTGCTCCGGTGGCCTCCCGCGGCGGCGAGCTCACCGGAGGCGTCGGATTCGTGCTAGGGGGCACCGTTTCACGCTGGTTGGTTGGTTCGACGCGGATCGGCGTCGCGCGTCGAACGGTGGTTAGAGGCTGAAACGGAAGGAGGGGGCGGCTCGCCGGCGACGAGTGCTGAGCGAACGACGCGACGAGGGTGTGCGTCGGCTGCTGCGGGCACTAAGAAGCGCGCGCGTGTGTAATGCTCTGGGAGCACCAGGAGAACGGTTCTGGCGTCGGGGGTGATGCCGTCGACAGCGCATCGCGCGTCGGGCCGCGTCGACGGAGCTCATCGGCGGCCAGGACGCTAGGTTCGGCCATAAGCGGGGCGGGATCTACGTGCGTGGCAGGTCAAGGGAGAAGAGGGAGTAGGTGACGGAGCTCAACGAGCGGCACGCCGAAGGCCCTCGAAAGCTTAGGAGGTGCAGAGGAAGTTGCGAGCCGAGCGAGGAAGATCGGCGGCAAACGGAGAGGTGGACGGCGGAGGAATTCCGGTGCTGCGGTGCCTCCAAGCTCCAGTTGCGGCCACCAGACGACGAGGAAGACGAAGACGAGACGACGGACGTGGTCGGTGAGGCGATACGGTGGCTGTGGCCGCAGGAAACGAGCGAGGCACGGCGGCGACCGCGTCGGCCTTGACGGATCTGGAGGGAGAGAGGGGAGGGGGCGTGGGGAGCGAGGGAGAGAGGGGGAGAATGAGCGAGGAGGAAAGGGGAGACGGATCGGCCTCGGCCTTATCTCCTCGACGGGCTGCAGGCGTCGGTGTCCGTCGCCGTGTCGCCGTTCGACCGGCGCGCACCGCGGGCGCCACGGCGGGTGGCGACACGATGAAGGAGAGAGGGGAGAGGGGCAGGTGGGCCGGAATCGGTGCACTGTGCACTTAGGCCCAGTGCACAGTGCCTTCTTTCTTTTATTTTTCTGTTTTCTTTATTCTTTTCTGTTACATTTTATTTTTAAGTCCATTTGACTTTTGTAAAATATGTGACTTGCCAAATCAATACTAGGCAATGGTTGGCACTGCCACAAAAGTTTGGGCATTTTTGGAATTCATTTGGAATTTACAAAAATGAATATGGCATTTAAAATGCTCATTTTGGCACTGTTTTAAATGCTAATGCCATTTTGAATTGTGATGATGTGTGTGTTCCTTAACATCAAATGGTTTTCTATATTTGCTTAAGGTGAACATTTTTCCCAAGTTTGAGCAACTTCATATTTCACTTTTGAATTTGAGTTGATTTTCAGAATAGAGTTTGAATTGGTTTGATTAACCACTATGACTAGGCACTGCAAATGAAGAGACTTGGCATACTTAGTAGAGTGTCACAGTGCTTATTACATGGGGGTGTTACAAATTCTCCTCCTCTAAAAGAAATTCTCGTCCCGAGATTTAGGAGGTAGAAGGAAAGAGGTCGGGATATTCTTCCCGAAGATGATCCTCGCGTTCCCAAGTGGCTTCATCTTCAGTGTGATTCGACCACTGCACTTTAAGGAACTTGGTTGTTTCTGACGAGTTCGATGTTCAGCTTCGCCGAGGATCGGATGGGATGCTCCTTATAAAGAAAGATCATCTTGCAATTCGAGCATTTCATGATCCACTGCTCGGTGCGGAGATTCCTTGAAGATTTACGAAGTTGCGACACATGAAGACGTCGTGGATATGAGAGAATTGCGGTGGCAACTCCAATTTATATGCCACCTGTCCACGTCTGGCAACGAGCGAAAGGGGCCGATGTAGCGTGGAGCTAGCTTGCCTTGATCTCGAAAGACAAGTGCCCTTCATAGGAGTGACCCGAAGATAAGCTTGATCACCTGGTTGATAAGTCAGACCCCATCGTTTGCGATCATAGTTGTTTTCTGGCAGTCCTGAGCGCCTTGAGATTTTCTCGGACAATACGGACTTGTTCTTCGGCGTGTTGGATAATGTCTGGTCCCACGAGTGGTCGTTCCCCAGTTTCTGACCAATTCAGAGGGGTTCGACACTTACGTCGTAAAGCACTTCGAAGGGGGCCATTTTCAAGCTGGTTGATAACTGTTGTATAAGAGAATTCGGCATACGGGAGAGATTCTTCCCACTTCTTACCAAACGATATAACACAAACCCGAAGCATATCTTCTAGCACTTGATTAACTCGCTCAACTTGCGCTTGGGATTGTGGATGATATGCTGAACTCCAGGTAATGTGAGTTCCCATAGCTTCTTGGAAACTTTCCCAGAACTTGGAAATGAAAAGACCGCCACGGTCCAAACGATCTCCTTCGGAATACCGTGGAGTGAAACGATTCTAGAGATATACAGTTTTGCTAGCTGGTAGCGGTGGGTGATGTCTCCTTGAAGGCAGAAAATGTGCAACTTTAGAGAGTTGGTCGACGACGACAAGAATAGATCGATGCGACCTTCTGAGACTTGGGAAGGCCAGTAATGAAATCCATTTGCACTTTATCCCATTCACAAAGGAATAGGGAGTGGTTGAAGAATTCCAGCAGGCTTCTGATGTTCTGCTTTCACGCGACGACATACATCACATTCAGCAACATATCGAGCAATGTCCTGCTTCATTCTGGACCACCAGTACCTTGCCGAAGATCAAGATACATCTTGGTGCTTCCCGAGATGAATAGACAGCGGTGTATCATGAGCCTCCTTCAGACTTTGTCAGTCATAAGTTCGAAGCGAGGTACCACAATTCGGTGGCTGGAAATATAAGGTTCCATCTTCAGATAGCGAGAAATCCCTGTACTTCTCAAGGTGAAGCTCTTTCTTCATTAGATCTACTTCGGCATCTTTGGCTTGGCATCCTTAACAGCTTTCTCAAGGTCTGGTTGTACCACAAGGTTATTAAGAGAACCCTGCGGAACGATACGACATTCAACTTGCGCAGTTCTATAAAGATGGGGTTGAGCTTGCTTAACCAGAGGTTGTTGCAATAGGACTTGCGGCTCAAGGCATCAGCCATCACATTAGCCTGTGCAGGGGTATAAGAAATACCACAGTCATAGTCTGTGATTGTTTCCAACCATCGCTGTTGACGGAGATTAAGATCGATTGAGTGAACAAATACTTCAGACTCTGATGATCGGTATAAATCTCGCACGATTACCAAGGAGGTAGTGTCGCACTGCTTCAAAGCATAGATCACAGCAGCGAGTTCAAGATCATGCACTGGATAGTTTTCTTCATGCGGACGCAATTGTCGCGAGGCATATGCAATTACTTCGTTCTTGCATTAGGACACAGCCTAATCCCCGACGAGAGGGTCGCAATATATACAAAGTCCTTGCGAGAATCCGGAGGAGCAAGCACTGGAGCAGAGGTTATGCTGTCCTTGAGGGTCTGGAAACTCTCCTGACATTTGTCTGTCCACTCAAACTTAACGCCTTGTGAAGCAGATTAGTCAGGGGCTTAGCAATCTTGGAAAAGTTCTCGACGAATTGACGACAATAACTTGCTAGACCGAGAAAACTTCTACTTGCTTGGCATTCTGGAGGAGTCCCGTCAAGAATAGCCTGAACATGCTCCGGGTTAACGGCGATACGTCCTTGGAAATCACATGTCCAAGGTAGGTCACTTCAGAAAGCCAGAATTCGCATTTGGAGTACTTGGCATACAACTTGTGTTCTCGAAACCTTTCTAGACAAGGCGAAGATGTTCGGCATGTTCTCCTTATCTTCGAATATACCAGAATATCATCCAGATATACCACGACGAACTTGTCGAGGTAATCCATGAAGATATAATTCATCAGAGGGAGAAAGTAGCTGGAGCATTCGTAGGCCAAATGACATGACGGTGTATTCATAGGAGCCATAACGAGTAACAAAGGAAGTCTTCGGAATATCCTCTTCGCGGACACGGATTGGTGATAACCCAACCTCAAGTCGAGTTTAGAGAACACCGAATATCCAGCTAGTTGATCTATAAAATCATTGATCCGAGGAAGCGGATATTTATTCTGAATGGTTGCCTGGTTGATAGGACGGTAATCTTGGACCAGCCTATTCGTACCATCTTCTTCTTGATAAAGAGAGACGGTGCTCCCAGGCAGAGGAACTGGGACGGATGAAGCCTTCTTAAGAGACTTATCGATTTCTTCCTTAAGCTCGAGAAGGTGGTGCGGAGGCATCTTGTAAGGACGCTTCGCAATAGGAGTGGTGCCAGGCTTCAAGTCGATAACAAAATCGACAGCTCTAGCAGGGGGTATTCCTGGAAGTTCTTCTAGAAAAAAAATCCTGGAATTCGCAGACAACTGGAACGTTTTCGATCCCTTCAAGGGAGAAGCGTTCAACGCATTCAAGGCATAAATTTGGGCCTCGGCGTTCTGAGTGATATGGGCATGATAATTCACTAGTCATTTGATGGGTGTAGAAGATGAACAACTAGTGGCACAATTGATTGAGGCGTAGTGAGCCTTCAACCAATCCATTCCTAGAATGAGATCAATGTTGGAATTATTCAGAATTAGGGGAAGGCCTGAAATTTCCTCTCTTCAATCACAACAGTGACTTCGGGACTGAATATGTGGCTTGGCACCGACCCGCGGGGGTGTTTACTACTAACAATGGTGTAGCGTTTCACATTTAACGTCATGCAAGAGTGCAAAATGTTTGACATGAATGAATGCGATGCTCTAAATCAAATAAAATAGATGCTGGTACTGAATTAACAAGAAGTGTACCCATCAAAGTTTCAGGTTGATCCTGAGCTTCAGCCATGTTGACATGATAGTTCCGTCCACGACCATAAGAAGGTGGCATTGTTGGTACGCTGTGAGGAATTCCATGACCATTACCACGGCCAGCAGGAGGAAGAGCTAGCTGATTCTTGACTCTGAGAACAGTCTCTGGCATAGTGACTTGGCTGGCCACACTTGAAGCAGAGTCCACTGTCTGGACGTGGTGCAGGAGCTCGAGGGGGTGGAGCTCGAAGAGGCTGCCTCGGTGGTGGAGGAGGCAGACGAGGTGTAGCGTAAGAAGGTCTGTACACTGGAGCTATTGGACGATACACATGCTCTGTGGATGAATCCATATGCGGCGCTTCTGAGAAGATGAGCCCGAAGATGAGCCCGCTTCACGGTGCGTCTGGTCGCTTCCTTATGCTTCTTCAGACCAGTCTCGACATAATAGCCTTGTTCACCAAGGTGGCGAAGTCAGGAAAATCTTGAATGAGCAGGGCTAACTGAATGTCATGGTGTAGCCCTTCACGAAACTTTTCCTGCCTATGAGCATCAATGGGGATGTCTTTTTCAGCGTAGCGAGACAAATCAAGGAACTCTCGCTGATAGACTTCTACAGTCTTGTGCCTTGAACGAGGTGCGGAACTCGGCCTTCTTCCGATCTATAACCCCTTGAGGAATATACCGGGCACGAAAAGCAGCCTTGAATTCCACCCAGGTGACGACAGTTCCAGGAGGGTAGGGTCTGTCTGTGAGTTGCCACCACTGTGGCGCGGGACCTTTCAGGAAGTAGGTCGCCAAGGTGACAAGTGACGAGGAGGAACATCAACTGACTCCATTTCATGAGAAGAGTCACGCAGCCAGTATCGGCATCCAGCAGATTAACTGTGTTGCGGAATACCGATGGGTTGAGACGCACAAACTCTGGCAGCGTGATTGAAGCTGGCTGCTGGTTGGCATTGGGACAGGGGAATTGATCCATAATCCCCGTCATGAACTGACGGTTGAGTTCAAATTGTTGCATCATGCTGCCATATAGTCAGGCGGTGTGCGGCGGTGGTGGGATTGTTATCACCCATCCTGCTAAATTCAACAGGGGTAGTTTAGCAAAGGCTATGCGAGTGTTAGCAACAAGCATGATGTAACAACGAGGAATTTAAGTAGTGTAATAGATGCTGAACAGTAGTCATTTAAGACATACAGATCCATACAGAGTCGGTTACAATCAGACAAACTACGGCGCAAATTCAAAAGCTAGACATGCTAGGCGGCACGCAGGACCACGGTAAGGAAGTACACAACGAGACATAGCAAAGGCTACATCAACGGGAGAAAACCACTGAAACGGGGTAGCTGCAAGTGCGGACGACGAATGTTCGTCGCGGAAGGATCCTACGCTCCATGTCACTCTGTGCAGAACCCGGTCTCGAACTGAAAGAAGAGGTCCACGTGCAGGTGTGTGACCTCCCACAGCAGGCCAATCGATCCTGGTGGCATCTCGGTCCTGCGCGGGTAAAGGATGTGCTCCGGATGTATGCCTGCACGAACAGCTGGTAGCAACTGTGCCATAGCATCATAGAGTCGTGCTTGAGTGGCAAACAACTCGACGGCAAGAGCCCGAACAGTGCGATCCAGAGCCTGAGTACACTGAATCCGAACTCGCGGATCGTAGCATCGAGGCTCGTACGGGGCACAGATAGCTGTGTAGTATTCAGTAGCATCTCCAGCAGGGGCACACGGAATGTATCGAAACTCAGAAGATCAAGCTAGTGTTGTGCTCTCCTCGGAGATGTGCGACAGCAGAGTAGGCGACATCATGGACTGCCATCTCAATCGTCACGCCGATACCGTGGAAAAGGTACATCTCAGTGTCTGAGTCATCCTGCTGATCATAGATGCGAATATCATCATAGTACTGCTCCTGGTTGAACTCGCGGTAAACCTCGTAGACCATGTACTCGGGGTACCAGCGATAACCCAGTCTGGTCAGGAGGGCGATCAGGACAGCTGGAAAACCAGGGGCATCTCGAGCCCAAGTACGAAGCACAAGCTGCGTCGTAGGACGTGGTGGAAACAGACAATCCATCTGAAATAAAGGAAATTAGGATTGCCATTTGACGATGAGGAGTATAATAGATTTCGAAGAGAAAGGTTAAACAAAACAATGGAAAGGAAAAATTGATTATCAGACTAATCAGATCAATGACAGGGAAATCGCACAAATATCCAGCTTCGGGTGGACGGGATTTACGAGATCTAAGTGTCGGCGTTAGTTAATTTAGTAAACCGAATAGAAGAGAGATTAGAGTCCCAGAGTAAAGAAGAGGAATAAAAGATCCAAATACCACCCAGTTGGCCCGTGGGCCCGTAAGCCACACAGCCAAGTAGTAAAATAGTTTTGGACCACTAGAATCAACTTCGTCCAAGGAGTTGGAAAGGGGGGTTCCTACAGGCAGTCGGCTCTGATACCAACCTGTGACGCCCCCTCGGCTTAATCATGCACTATCCATACATGCAAATGCCAACGATCAAGCCTAAGGACTCACTTGAAGATATCACAACACAACCCTAAACATAAATAAAGTCATACAAGCTTTATATTACAAGACAGGGCCTCGAGGGCCGAATACATAGCTCGATGACATACAAGCGTCAGCGGAAGCACCAGATATGGGTACAGATTAATAGAGTTACAGATAGGCCTTTAAGGAGGTGGGGTAAAATAAAATACTACGATCGAAAGGCGTAGGCTCCTGCCTAGGACCCTACGATCCTACTCCTGGTCGTCGGACGGCTCCTCGTAGTAGTACTCGCCAGGAGGGTAGTATAGTAGTAGCGTCGGCGGGGGCAGCTGGCTCCGGGGCTCCGTCGTCTGGTTGCGACAAATGGATAAGGGAGAAAAAGAAAGTAAAGCAAATGTGAGTACTTATCCGAAGTACTCAGCAAGCAAGGATCTACACTACATATGCAACATTTCAAAGGAGGGTTGTATATGTGGACTGGGCTGCAGAAATGCCAGAATAGAGAGGAAGGCCTAGTCCTATCGAAGACTAGCATCTTAATCGGTCTTACAGCATTAGAAGAGTGCAGATCAACATAATGTAAAGTAGTAGTAATGTCATCAAACTCGCCCAGAGATTCTTCCTCGACTCCCTGCGAGAAAGCAATCCTAGAGCCATACTATCCAGTTATCATCTAAGTCACCAGTTCTAGTTGTACCGATTGGGATACAACTCCGAGTGTCCGTTACGTGGACAGGCTATCGATAGATTAGTTCTTCCCTGCAGGGGTGCACCAACTTACCCACCACGCTCGTTAACTCCGGCGGACACACTTTCTGGGTCATGCCCGGCCTCGGCCAAACGATACGCCGCAACCCGACCGAATACTAACAGAGAGGTCAGCACGCCGGACTAACCTATGCCCCCAGGGGTTTGGGCCATCGCCCCGGACGTCTGCACGTTGCGTAACCGCCGGTGAGAAGACCTAGCAACCCCTTAATACAAGCGCGGTTGCGTTACCAGTCCAACCCAGCGTGTGCCGCTCAGTTGCTGAGTCTATTAAGCTTCAGCTGAAGTATACGACGCAGAACGCCCATACTATGCCCACGTGATGGTTAGTGCTATCAGGCCAGAGGCCCCTCGGATCAAAAATCCAAACCGTTAGTGTGTTGGTAATGCGGTAACGAGCAGAGACTCACGAAAGATGTTACCCAGTCGCCCCGTCTCGAGGACTTGCGGCAAGGGTAAGAATGCCCGGCCACGCCTCGTAGTATTCTCACGGGCACCTTCCAGGTCAACCCGACTCCATATCACTCTCAACATAATCTCGTGCGGGTACCCCTCAGGGCGACCCGTCTTTATCAGAATAAACAGTATCAACAGTAATGTAAAGTCATCCGTGTGGCTACCATATCAAGAAGGAATCCGAGGCATCACCCTCGTTGGATTCCCACCTGACGTAAACATCAAGGTGAACGAAGGAGGAATCACCTCGAGGTCCACACTTGAGCAGTTGCACGACGATGTCGTTATCGGGGGTGGTGTAGGAGGAATCACCCTAGCTGACCACGACCGAATAACTAACCTACAAGGTTATCATTAGAAGTGCTGACGAGGTATCACCCTCGGCACTCGATAGTAACCCAGTAGTGTCGAGCAACTAAGGGGAAAGTGATGGCGGTGCCGGGGCCTGGTCTTCTATCTCGTTGATCGGGTCTCTGATGATCCAGCGGGGCAGCCGGGATAAAGTGGGGTCTCTGCTGGGTCTCTACCAACCTATATTATACAGTTCAGGATAAGCAGGTAGGTAACAATAGCAGGTTCAATAAAAAGGCTATGCAGCAGAAATAGGATAACAGCAGCAGCAGTAACTTCTAATGCAAGCCTAAGAGAGAAGAGAGTGGGCGATACGGAATGCTCAAAAGGGGGGGTGCTTGCCTGGAAGCTCGGTGGCAAGGGTCTGGTCGTCAGGGGCATGTCGACCTCCGGAGCTGCATCGGTCTCGGGAGCTACGTCGACGTCGGGGTCTACCGAGAGAGAAGAGGGGGAGGAAACAAATAAATCACAGCAATATTGCAACGGAGCATGCCATGCCTAGGATGCAGTGCAGGGTTGCCTAAAGATTTGTCTAAGTCATTTTAGTTATTTTAGGATTTAAGTTGGATTTATTATCCGGTGTATATGCACTATTCATCTACCGGAAACGGACGGAAAGTTATGGGTTCTCCTACGAAGGGGGTTCTGGCATCGAAAAGGATGACACGATTAGATTTGTCTCGTCGTTCTGATCAACTTTCATGTAGAAAGTTTTTCGACCTGAGTTACGGTTTTTATTATGAATTTCTGAAGTTAATAGTATTTTCTGGATTTATTTATTTAACAGAAAAGGGATTTATGACTCAACATGATGCAATGCTGACATCAGCAGTCAACTGGTCAGCTGACCAGGTCAAAACTGACATGTGGGTCTAGTGGGACCCACATGTCAGCCTATGTTAGTTAATAGAGTTTAATTTTAATCTAAACAGAGTTAATTAGTCAGTAGGCCCCACAGTCATATGCTAATTAGTATTCCTAATTAGTTTTAATTATTAAATCATTTTAATCACCAGATTAGGTGGTGGAGCCCGCACATCAGTGGGCCTGAGCTGCCCAGTCAGTAGTTGACTGGGTAACCCAGTCAACTGGGCCCCCGGACCCACTGGTCAGCGACCCAGGGGCGGGGCCCACCGAGCCACATAGGTAGCCGGGCGAAGTTGCTCCGGGGGCCTCCCGCGCGGGAGCTCACCGGAGCGCGTCGGATTCGCGCTAGGGGGACCGTTTCACGCGTGGTTGGTGCGTTCGACGCGGATCGGCCGCCGCGTCGAACGATGGTGGTTAGAGGGGCTGAAACGGATGGGTGCGAGGCCACGAGCTCGCCGGTGACGAGGTGCTAACGGCGAACGACGGATCGGGGTGCGGGGCACTAGGAAGCATGCGCGCGTGTGCTACGTGCTCTGGGAGACCAGGAGCACGGTTTTGGGCCGGGCGATGCCTACGACGGTCGCGGCCATGCGACGGAGCTCTCGCGGCACTGGGTTCGGCCATAAACGGAGCGGCAAGCTACGGGCGCGGCAGGTCAAGGGAGAAGAGGGAGTAGGTGACGGAGCTCACCGAGCGGCACGCCGAAGGCCCTCGAAAGCTTAGGAGTTGCAGAGGAAGTCGCCGGAGCCGAGGAAGATCGGCGGCAACCGGAGAGTGGACGGAGGAATTTCAGCGCTGCGGTGCCTCCAAGCTCCAGCGCGGCACCAGACGACGAGGAAGACAAAGCGAAGACGACGGACGCGTCGGTGAGGCGTACGGTGGCTGTGGCGCGGAAACGAGCGAGGCACGGCGGCGACCGCGTCGGCCTGACGGATCTGGAGGAGAGAGAGGAGGGGCGAGCAAGGGAGAGAGGGGGAGAATGAGCGAGGAGGACCAGGGAGACGGATCGGCCTCGGCCTTATCTCCTCGACGGGCTGCGGGCGTCCGTGGCCGTGCCGTGTTGCCGTTCGACCGGCGTGCGCGCGCGCAGCCACGGCTATGGCGACACGATGAAGGAGAGAGAGGGAGATGGGCCAGGTGGGCCGGAACGGGGCACTGTGCACTTAGGCCCAGTGCATAGTGCCTCTTTATTTTTATTTTCTGTTTTCTTTTATTCTTCTCTGTTACATTTTATTTTTAAGTCCATTTGACTTTTGTAAAATATGTGACTTGCCAAATCAATTACTAGGCAATGGTTGGCACTGCCACAAAAGTTTGGGCATTTTTGGAATTCATTTGGAATTTACAAAAATGAATATGGCATTTAAAATGTCCTTTTGGCACTGTTTTAAATGCTAATGCCATTTTGAATGATGATGATGTTGTGTTCCTAACATCAAATGGTTTTGGATTATTTGCTATAAGGTGAACATTTTTCCCATAAGTTTTGAGCAACTTCAATTTCACTTTTGAATTTGAGTTGATTTTTTTAGAATAGAATTTGAATTGTTTTGATTAACCACTATGATAGGCACGCAAATGAAGATGACTTGGCATACTTAGTAGAGTGTACAGTGCTTATACATGGGGGTGTTACACAAAGTTGAATGTATGACTGAAATGATTTTCCTGAGTAGCTTGCAAATGCAAAGAATAAGACATTATTTACCACCATAGTTGTACAGATGGAAAACATAGGGAAGGAAATAAGCTGCTTAGTTGTAGTTCTACCTGATCATACGTGTGAAGATTTTTTTTTGTGATGGCACAAACTGAGAAAAATAGGGACTTTTGCCCCTTCATGAATCTATATTTTGCCGTCCCCCCCCCCCCAACAATGATCCTGTGCTAGCTCCGCCACTGGTCCACTGGTAGTCATACCACAGTCCATGACTGAGAACTTGCAACAAAGTAATGAATCAGGTAGAACTACAACTAAGCAGCTTATTTCCTTCCCTAGTTGTTTTCCATCTGTACTAACTATGGTGGTAAATAATGTCTTATTCTTTGCATTTGCAAGCTACTCAGGAAAATCATTTCAGTCATACATTCAACATTTGTGTAACACCCCCATGTAATAAGCACTGTGACACTCTACTAAGTATGCCAAGTCATCTTCATTTGCAGTGCCTAGTCATAGTGGTTAATCAAAACAATTCAAATTCTATTCTAAAAATCAACTCAAATTCAAAAGTGAAATATGAAGTTGCTCAAAACTTATGGGAAAAATGTTCACCTTATAGCAAATAATCCAAAACCATTTGATGTTAAGGAACACAACATCATCATCAATTCAAAATGGCATTAGCATTTAAAACAGTGCCAAAAGGAGCATTTTAAATGCCATATTCATTTTTGTAAATTCCAAATGAATTCCAAAAATGCCCAAACTTTTGTGGCAGTGCCAACCATTGCCTAGTAATTGATTTGGCAAGTCACATATTTTACAAAAGTCAAATGGACTTAAAAATAAAATGTAACAGAGAAGAATAAAAGAAAACAGAAAAATAAAAATAAAAGAGGCACTATGCACTGGGCCTAAGTGCACAGTGCCCCGATTCCGGCCCACCTGGCCCATCTCCCTCTCTCTCCTTCATCGTGTCGCCATAGCCGTGGCTGCGCGCGCGCACGCCGGTCGAACGGCAACACGGCGACGGCCACGGACGCCCGCAGCCCGTCGAGGAGATAAGGCCGAGGCCGATCCGTCTCCCTGGTCCTCCTCGCTCATTCTCCCCCTCTCTCCCTTGCTCGCCCCTCCTCTCTCTCCCTCCAGATCCGTCAAGGCCGACGCGGTCGCCGCCGTGCCTCGCTCGTTTCCGCGGCCACAGCCACCGTATCGCCTCACCGACGCGTCCGTCGTCTTCGTCTTTGTCTTCCTCGTCGTCTGGTGGCCGCAGCTGGAGCTTGGAGGCACCGCAGCGCTGAAATTCCTCCGTCCACCTCTCCGGTTGCCGCCGATCTTCCTCGGCTCCGGCGACTTCCTCTGCAACTCCTAAGCTTTCGAGGGCCTTCGGCGTGCCGCTCGGTGAGCTCCGTCACCTACTCCCTCTTCTCCCTTGACCTGCCGCGCCCGTAGCTTGCCGCTCCGTTTATGGCCGAACCCAGTGCCGCCGATGAGCTCCGTCGACATGGCCGCGACCGTCGTAGGCATCGCCCGAGCCCAAAACCGTGCTCCTGGTGCTCCCAGGAGCACGTAGCACACGCGCGCATGCTTCCTAGTGCCCCGCAGCCCCGATCCCGTCGTTCGCCCGTAGCACCTCGTCACCGGCGAGCTCGTGGCGCTCGCACCCATCCGTTTCAGCCCCTCTAACCACCATCGTTCGACGCGCGACGCCGATCCGCGTCGAACGCAACCAACCACGCGTGAAACGGTGCCCCCTAGCGCGAATCCGACGCGCTCCGGTGAGCTCGCCGCCGCGGGAGGCCACCGGAGCAACTTCGGCGCCGGCTACCTATGTGGCTCGGTGGGCCCCGCCCCTGGGTCGCTGACCAGTGGGTCCGGGGGGCCCAGTTGACTGGGTTGACCCAGTCAACTACTGACTGGGCAGCTCAGGCCCACTGATGTGCGGGCTCCACCACCTAATCTGGTGATTAAAATGATTTAATAATTAAAACTAATTAGGAATACTAATTAGCATATGACATGTGGGGCCTACTGACTAATTAACTCTGTTTAGATTAAAATTAAACTCTATTAACTAACATAGGCTGACATGTGGGTCCCACTAGACCCACATGTCAGGTTTGACCTGGTCAGCTGACCAGTTGACTGCTGATGTCAGCATTGCATCATGTTGATGTCATAAATCCCTTTTCTGTTAAATAAATAAATCCAGAAAATACTATTAACTTCAGAAATTCATAATAAAAACCGTAACTCAGGTCGAAAAACTTTCTACATGAAAGTTGATCAGAACGACGAGACAAATCTAATCGTGTCATCCGTTTCGATGCCAGAACCCCCTTCGTAGGAGAACCCATAACTTTCCGTCCGTTTCCGGTAGATGAATAGTGCATATACACCGGATAATAAATCCAACTTAAATCCTAAAATAACTAAAATGACTTAGACAAATCTTTAGGCAACCCTGCACTGCATCCTAGGCATGGCATGCTCAGCGTTGCAATATTGCTGTGTATTTATTTGTTTCCTCCCCCTCTTCTCTCTCGGTAGACCCCGACGTCGACGTAGCTCCCGAGACCGATGCAGCTCCGGAGGTCGACTATGCCCCTGACGACCAGACCCTTGCCACCGAGCTTCCAGGCAAGCACCCCCCCTTTTGAGCATTCCGATATCGCCCACTCTCTTCTCTCTTATGCTTGCATTAGAAGTTACTGCTGCTGCTGTTATCCTATTTCTGCTGCATAGCCTGTTTATTGTAACCTGCTATTGTTACCTACCTGCTTATCCTGAACTGTATAATATAGGTTGGGTAGAGACCCAGCAGAGACCCCACTTTATCCCGGCTGCCCCGCTGGATCATCAGAAGACCCGATCAACGAGATAGAAGACCAGGCCCCGGCACCGCACATCACTTTCCCCTTAGTTGCTCGACACTACTGGGTTACTATCGAGTGCCGAGGGTGATACCTCGTCAGCACTTCTAATGATAACCTTGTAGGTTAGTTATTCGGTCGTGGTCAGCTAGGGTGATTCCTCCTACACCACCCCCGATAACGACATCGTCGTGCAACTGCTCAAGTGTGGACCTCGAGGGTGATTCCTCCTTCGTTCACCTTGATGTTTACGTCAGGTGGGAATCCAACGAGGGTGATGCCTCGGATTCCTTCTTGATATGGTAGCCACACGGATGACTTTACATTACTGTTGATACTGTTTATTCTGGATAAAGACGGGTCGGCCCTGAGGGGTACCCGCACGAGATTATGTTGAGAGTGATATGGAGTCGGGTTGACCTGGAAGGTGCCCGTGAGATAACTACGAGGCGTGGCCGGGCATTCTTAGCCCTTGCCGCAAGTCCTCGAGACGGGGCGACTGGGTAACATCTTTCGTGAGTCTCTGCTCGTTACCGCATTACCAACACACTAACGGTTTGGATATTTGATCCGAGGGGCCTCTGGCCTGATAGCACTAACCATCACGTGGGCATAGTATGGGCGTTCTGCGTCGTATACTTCAGCTGAAGCTTAATAGACGTCAGCAACTGAGCGGCACACGCTGGGTTGGACTGGTAACGCAACCGCGCTTGTATTAAGGGGTTGCTAGGTCTTCTCACCGGCGGTGTACGCAACGTGCAGGAGCGTCCGGGGCGATGGCCCAAGACCCCTGGGGGCATAGGTTAGTCCGGCGTGCTGACCTCTCTGTTAAGTATTCGGTCGGGTTGCGGCGTATCGTTTGGCCGAGGCCGGGCATGACCCAGAAAAGTGTGTCCGGCCGGAGTTAAGCGAGCGTGGTGGGTAAGTTGGTGCACCCCTGCAGGGAAGAACTAATCTATCGATAGCCTGTCCTACGGTAACGGACACTCGGAGTTGTATCCCGATCGGTACAACTAGAACTGGTGACTTGAGATGATAACTGGATAGTATGGCTCTAGGATTGCTTTCTCGCAGGGAGTCGAGGAAGAATCTCTGGGCGAGGTTGATGACATTACTACTACTTTACATTATGTTGATCTGCACTCTTCTAATGCTGTAAGACCGATTAAGATGCTAGTCTTCGATAGGACTAGGCCTTCCTCTCTATTCTGGCATTTCTGCAGCCCAGTCCACATATACAACCCTCCTTTGAAAATGTTGCATATGTAGTGTAGATCCTTGCTTGCTGAGTACTTCGGATAAGTACTCACATTTGCTTTACTTTCTTTTTCTCCCCTTATCCATTTGTCGCAACCAGACGACGGAGCCCCGGAGCCAGCTGCCCCCGCCGACGGCTACTACTACTACTACCCTCCTGGCGAGTACTACTACGAGGAGCCGTCCGACGACCAGGAGTAGGATCGTAGGGTCCTAGGCAGGAGGCCTACGCCTTTCGATCGTAGTATTTTATTTTACCCCACCTTCTTAAAAGGCCTATCTGTAACTCTATTATATCTGTACCCAGATATCTGGTGCTTCCGCTGACGCTTGTATGTCATCGAGCTATGTATTCGAGCCCTCGAGGCCCTGTCTTGTAATATAAAGCTTGTATGACTTTATTTATGTTTTAGGGTTGTGTTGTGATATCTTCAAGTGAGTCCTTAGGCTTGATCGTGTGCATTTGCATGTATGGATAGTGCATGATTAAGCCGAGGGGGCGTCACAGGTTGGTATCAGAGCCGACTGCCTGTAGGAACCCCCCTTTCCAACTCCTTGGACGAAGTTGAGTCTAGTGGTCCAAAACTATTTTACTAACTTGGCTGTGTGGCTTACGGGCCCACGTCGCCAACTGGGTGGTATTTGGATCTTTTATTCCTCTTCTTTACTCTGGGACTCTAATCTCTCTTCTATTCGGGTTTACTAAATTAACTAACGCCGACACTTAGGATCTCGTAAATCCCGTCCACCCGGAGAGCTGGATATTTGTGCGATTTCCCTGTCATTGATCTGATTAGTCTGATAATCAATTTTTCCTTTCCATTGTTTTGTTTAACCTTTCTCTTCGAAATCTATTATACTCCTCATCGTCAAATGGCAATCCTGAATTTCCTTTATTTCAGATGGATTGTCTGTTTCCACCACGTCCTACGACGCAGCTTGTGCTTCGTACTTGGGCTCGAGATGCCCCTGGTTTTCCAGCTGTCCTGATCGCCCTCCTGACCAGACTGGGTTATCGCTGGTACCCCGAGTACATGGTCTACGAGGTTTACCGCGAGTTCAACCAGGAGCAGTACTATGATGATATTCGCATCTATGATCAGCAGGATGACTCAGACACTGAGATGTACCTTTTCCACGGTATCGGCGTGACGATTGAGATGGCAGTCCATGATGTCGCCTACTCTGCTGTCGCACATCTCCGAGGAGAGCACAACACTAGCTTGGATGCTTCTGAGTTTCGATACATTCCGTGTGCCCCTGCTGGAGATGCTACTGAATACTACACAGCTATCTGTGCCCCGTACGAGCCTCGATGCTACGATCCGCGAGTTCTGATTCAGTGTACTCAGGCTCTGGATCGCACTGTTCGGGCTCTTGCCGTCGAGTTGTTTGCCACTCAAGCACGACTCTATGATGCTATGGCACAGTTGCTACCAGCTGTTCGTGCAGGCATACATCCGGAGCACATCCTTTACCCGCGCAGGACCGAGATGCCACCAGGGATCGATTGGCCTGCTGTGGGAGGTCACACACCTGCACGTGGACCTCTTCTTTCAGTTCGAGACCGGGTTCTGCATCAGAGTGCACATGGAGCGTAGGATCCTTCCGCGACGAACATTCGTCGTCCGCACTTGCAGCTACCCCGTTTCAGTGGTTTTCTCCGACGTTGATGTAGCCTTTGCTATGTCTCGTTGTGTACTTCCTTACCGTGTGCCTGCGTGCCGCCTAGCATGTCTAGCTTTTGAATTTGCGCCGTTATGTTGTCTGATTGTAACCGACTCTGTATGGATCTGTATGTCTTAAATGACTACTGTTCAGCATCTATTACACTACTTAAATTCCATCGTGTTACATCATGCTTGTTGCTAAACACTCGCAATAGCCTTTGCTAAACTACCCCTGTTGAATTTAGCAGGATGGGTGATAACAATCCACCACCGCCGCCACCGCCTGACTATATGGCAGCTATGATGCAACAATTTGAACTCAACCGTCAGTTCATGACGGGGATTATGGATCAATTCCCCTGTCCCAATGCCAACCAGCAGCCAGCTTCAATCACGCTGCCAGAGTTTGTGCGTCTCAACCCATCGGTATTCCGCAACACAGTTAATCTGCTGGATGCCGATGACTGGCTGCGTGACATCTTCTATGAAATGGAGTCAGTTGATGTTCCTCCTGTCAGCTATGTCACCTTTGCGACCTACTTCCTGAAAGGTCCCGCAGCACAGTGGTGGGCAACTCACAGACAGACCCTACCTCCTGGAACTGTCGTCACCTGGGTGGAATTCAAGGCTGCTTTTCGTGCCCGGTATATTCCTCAAGGGGTTATAGATCGGAAGAAGGCCGAGTTCCGCAGCCTCGTTCAAGGCAACAAGACTGTAGAAGTCTATCAGCGAGAGTTCCTTGATTTGTCTCGCTACGCTGAAAAAGACATCCCCATTGATGCTCATAGGCAGGAAAAGTTTCGTGAAGGGCTACACCATGACATTCAGTTAGCCCTGCTCATTCAAGATTTTCCTGACTTCGCCACCTTGGTGAACAAGGCTATTATGGTCGAGACTGGTCTGAAGAAGCATAAGGAAGCGACCAGACGCACCCGTGAAGCGGGCTCATCTTCGGGCTCATCTTCTCAGAAGCGCCGCATATGGATTCCACAGAGCATGTATCGTCCAATAGCTCCAGTGTACAGACCTTCTTACGCTACACCTCGTCTGCCTCCTCCACCACCGAGGCAGCCTCTTCGAGCTCCACCCCCTCGAGCTCCTGCACCACGTCCAGACAGTGGACTCTGCTTCAAGTGTGGCCAGCCAAGTCACTATGCCAGAGACTGTTCTCAGAGTCAGAATCAGCTAGCTCTTCCTCCTGCTGGCCGTGGTAATGGTCATGGAATTCCTCAGCAGCGTACCAACAATGCCAGACCTTCTTATGGTCGTGGACGGAACTATCATGTCAACATGGCTGAAGCTCAGGATCAACCTGAAACTGTGATGGGTACACTTCTTGTTAATTCAGTACCAGCATCTATTTTATTTGATTTAGGAGCATCGCATTCATTCATGTCAGAACATTTTGCACTCTTGCATGACGTTAAATGTGAAACGCTACACCATTAGTTAGTAGTAAACACCCCCGCGGGTCGGTGCCAAGCCACCATATTCAGTCCCGAAGTCACTGTTGTGATTGAAGAGAGGAAATTTCAGGCCTTCCCCATAATTCTGAATAATTCCAACATTGATCTCATTCTAGGAATGGATTGGTTGAAGGCTCACTACGCCTCAATCAATTGTGCCACTAAGGTTGTTCATCTTCTACACCCATCAAATGAGCTAGTGAATTATCATGCCCATATCACTCAGAACGCCGAGGCCCAAATTTATGCCTTGAATGCGTTGAACGCTTCTCCGCTTGAAGGGATCGAAAACGTTCCAGTTGTCTGCGAATTCCAGGATGTTTTTCTAGAAGAACTTCCAGGAATACCCCCTGCTAGAGCTGTCGAGTTTGTTATCGACTTGAAGCCTGGCACCACTCCTATTGCGAAGCGTCCTTACAAGATGCCTCCGCACCACCTTCTCGAGCTTAAGGAAGAAATCGATAAGTCTCTTAAGAAGGGCTTCATCCGTCCCAGTTCCTCTGCCTGGGGAGCACCGTCTCTCTTTATCAAGAAGAAAGATGGTACGAATAGGCTGGTCCAAGATTACCGTCCTATCAACCAGGCAACCATTCAGAATAAATATCCGCTTCCTCGGATCAATGATTTATATGATCAACTAGCTGGATATTCGGTGTTCTCTAAACTCGACTTGAGGTTGGGTTATCACCAGATCCGTGTCCGCGAAGAGGATATTCCGAAGACTTCCTTTGTTACTCGTTATGGCTCCTATGAATACACCGTCATGTCATTTGGCCTAACGAATGCTCCAGCTACTTTCTCCCATCTGATGAATTATATCTTCATGGATTACCTCGACAAGTTCGTCGTGGTATATCTGGATGATATTCTGGTATATTCGAAGAATAAGGAAGAACATGCCGAACATCTTCGCCTTGTTCTAGAAAGGCTTCGAGAACACAAGTTGTATGCCAAGTACTCCAAATGCGAATTCTGGCTTTCTGAAGTGACCTACCTTGGACATGTGATTTCCAAGGACGGTATCGCCGTTAACCCGGAGCATGTTCAGGCTATTCTTGACTGGACTCCTCCGAAGAATGCCAAGCAAGTGAGAAGTTTTCTCGGTCTAGCAAGTTATTGTCGTCAATTCGTCGAGAACTTTTCCAAGATTGCTAAGCCCCTGACTAATCTGCTTCACAAAGGCGTTAAGTTTGAGTGGACAGACAAATGTCAGGAGAGTTTCCAGACCCTCAAGGACAAGCTAACCTCTGCTCCAGTGCTTGCTCCTCCGGATTCTCGCAAGGACTTTGTGATATATTGCGACGCCTCTCGTCGGGGATTAGGCTGTGTCCTAATGCAAGAACGAAGAGTAATTGCATATGCCTCGCGACAATTGCGTCCGCATGAAGAAAACTATCCAGTGCATGATCTTGAACTCGCTGCTGTGATCTATGCTTTGAAGCAGTGGCGACACTACCTCCTTGGTAATCGGTGCGAGATTTATACCGATCATCAGAGTCTGAAGTATTTGTTCACTCAATCGGATCTTAATCTCCGTCAACAGCGATGGTTGGAAACAATCACAGACTATGACTGTGGTATTTCTTATACCCCTGGCAAGGCTAATGTGATGGCTGATGCCTTGAGCCGCAAGTCCTATTGCAACAACCTCATGGTTAAGCAAGCTCAACCCCATCTTTATGAAGAACTGCGCAAGTTGAATGTCTGTATCGTTCCGCAGGGTTCTCTTAATAACCTTGTGGTACAACCAGACCTTGAGAAAGCTGTTAAGGATGCGCAAGCCAAAGATGCCGAAGTAGATCTAATGAAGAAAGAGCTTCACCTTGAGAAGTACAGGGATTTCTCGCTATCTGAAGATGGAACCTTATATTTCCGAGACCGCATTGTGGTACCTCGCTTCGAACTTATGACTGACAAAGTCATGAAGGAGGCTCATGATACACCGCTGTCTATTCATCCGGGAAGCACCAAGATGTATCGTGATCTTCGGCAAAGGTACTGGTGGTCCAGAATGAAGCAGGACATTGCTCGATATGTTGCTGAATGTGATGTATGTCGTCGCGTGAAAGCAGAACATCAGAAGCCTGCTGGAATTCTTCAACCACTCCCTATTCCTTTGTGGAAATGGGATAAAGTGCAAATGGATTTCATTACTGGCCTTCCCAAGTCTCAGAAGGGTCACGATGCTATTCTTGTCGTCGTCGACCAACTCTCTAAAGTTGCACATTTTCTGCCTGTCAAGGAGACTATCACCGCTAGCCAGCTAGCAAAACTGTATATCTCTAGAATCGTTTCACTCCACGGTATTCCGAAGGAGATCAGTTTGGACCGTGGCGGTCTTTTCATTTCCAAGTTCTGGGAAAGTTTCCAAGAAGCTATGGGAACTCACATTACCTGGAGTTCAGCATATCATCCACAATCCCAAGGCCAAGTTGAGCGAGTTAATCAAGTGCTAGAAGATATGCTTCGGGTTTGTGTTATATCGTTTGGTAAGAAGTGGGAAGAATCTCTCCCGTATGCCGAATTCTCTTATAACAACAGTTATCAAACCAGCTTGAAAATGGCCCCCTTCGAAGTGCTTTACGGACGTAAGTGTCGAACCCCTCTGAATTGGTCAGAAACTGGGGAACGACCACTCGTGGGACCAGACATTATCCAACACGCCGAAGAACAAGTCCGTATTGTCCGAGAAAATCTCAAGGCGGCTCAGGACTGCCAGAAGAGCAACTATGATCGCAAACGATGGGGTCTGACTTATCAACCAGGTGATCAAGCTTATCTTCGTGTCACTCCTATGAAGGGCACTTGTCGTTTCGGAATCAAGGGCAAGCTAGCTCCACGCTACATCGGCCCCTTTCGCTCGTTGCCAGACGTGGACAGGTGGCATATAAATTGGAGTTGCCACCGCAATTCTCTCATATCCACGACGTCTTCCATGTGTCGCAACTTCGTAAATGCTTCAAGGAATCTCCGCACCGAGCAGTGGATCATGAAATGCTCGAATTGCAAGATGATCTTTCTTATAAGGAGCATCCCATCCGCATCCTCGGCGAAGCTGAACATCGAACTCGTCAGAAGACAACCAAGTTCCTTAAAGTGCAGTGGTCGAATCACACTGAAGATGAAGCCACTTGGGAACGCGAGGATCATCTTCGGGAAGAATATCCCGACCTCTTTCCTTCTACCTCCTAAATTCTCGGGACGAGAATTTCTTTTAGAGGAGGAGAATTTGTAACACCCCCATGTAATAAGCACTGTGACACTCTACTAAGTATGCCAAGTCATCTTCATTTGCAGTGCCTAGTCATAGTGGTTAATCAAAACAATTCAAACTCTATTCTGAAAATCAACTCAAATTCAAAAGTGAAATATGAAGTTGCTCAAAACTTGTGGAAAAATGTTCACCTTATAGCAAATAATAGAAAACCATTTGATGTTAAGGAACACAACATCATCATCAATTCAAAATGGCATTAGCATTTAAAACAGTGCCAAAATGAGCATTTTAAATGCCATATTCATTTTTGTAAATTCCAAATGAATTCCAAAAATGCCCAAACTTTTTGTGGCAGTGCCAACCATTGCCTAGTAATTGATTTGGCAAGTCACATATTTTACAAAAGTCAAATGGACTTAAAAATAAAATGTAACAGAAAAGAATAAAAGAAAACAGAAAAATAAAAAGAAAAGAGGCACTGTGCACTGGGCCTAAGTGCACAGTGCACCGATTCCGGCCCACCTGGCCCATCTCCCTCTCTCTCCTTCATCGTGTCGCCACCGCCGTGGCTGCCCGCGTGCGCGCCGGTCGAACGGCGACACGGCGACGGACACCGACGCCTGCAGCCCGTCGAGGAGATAAGGCCGAGGCCGATCCGTCTCCCCTGGTCCTCCTCGCTCATTCTCCCCCTCTCTCCCTCGCTCGCCCCTCCCCTCTCTCCCTCCAGATCCGTCAAGGCCGACGCGGTCGCCGCCGTGCCTCGCTCGTTTCCGCGGCCACAGCCACCGTATCGCCTCACCGACACGTCCGTCGTCTTCGTCTTCGTCTTCCTCGTCGTCTGGTGGCCGCAACTGGAGCTTGGAGGCACCGCAGCACCGGAATTCCTCCGTCCACCTCTCCGGTTGCCGCCGATCTTCCTCGGCTTCGGCAACTTCCTCTGCAGCTCCTAAGCTTTCGAGGGCCTTCGGCGTGCCGCTCGGTGAGCTCCGTCACCTACTCCCTCTTCTCCCTTGACCTGCCACGCACGTAGATCGCCGCTCCGCTTATGGCCGAACCTAGCGCCGCCGATGAGCTCCGTCGACGCGGCCACGACCGTCGTAGGCATCACCCGAGCCCAGAACCGTGCTCCTGGTGCTCCCAGGAGCATGTAGCACACGCGCGCGCTTCTTAGTGCCCCGCAGCCCCGATCCCGTCGTTCGCCCGTAGCACCTCGTCGCCGGCGAGCTCGCGGCGCTCGCTCCTGTCCGTTTCAGCCCCTCTAACCACCACCGTTCGACGCGCGACGCCGATCCGCGTCGAACGCAACCAACCACGCGTGAAACGGTGCCCCCTAGCACGAATCCGACGCGCTCCGGTGAGCTCGCCGCCGCGGGAGGCCACCGGAGCAACTCCGGCGCCGGCCACCTACGTGGCTCGGTGGGCCCCGCCCCTGGGTCACTGACCAGTGGGTCCGGGGGGCCCAGTTGACTGGGTTGACCCAGTCAACTGCTGACTGGGCAACTCTGGCCCACTGACGTGCGGGCCCCACCACCTAATCCGTTGATTAAAATGATTTAATAATTAAAACTAATTAGGAATACTAATTAGCCTATGACATGTGGGGCCTACTGACTAATTAACTCTGTTTAGATTAAAATTAAACTCCGTTAACTAACAGAGGCTGACATGTGGGTCCCACGGGACCCACATGTCAGGTTTGACCTGGTCAGCTGACCAGTTGACTGCTGATGTCAGCATTGCATCATGCTGATGTCATAAATCCCTTTTCTGTTAAATAAATAAATCCAGAAAATACTATTAACTTCAGAAATTCCTAATAAATAAACCGTAACTCAGATCGAAAAACTTTCTACATGAAAGTTGATCAGAACGACGAGACGAATCTAATCGTGTTGTCCGTTTCGATGCCGGAACCCCATACGTAGGAGAACCCATAACTTTCCATCCGTTTCCGGTAGATGAATAGTGCATATACACCGGATAATAAATCCAACTTAAATCCTAAAATAACTAAAATGACTTAGACAAATCTTTAGGCAACCCTGCACTGCATCTTAGGCATGGCATGCTCTGCGTTGCAATATTGTTGTGTATTTATTTGTTTCCTCCCCCTCTTCTCTCTCGGTAGACCCCGACGTCGACGTAGCTCCCGAGACTGACGCAGCTCCGGAGGTCGACTATGCCCCTGACGACCAGACCCATGCCGCGAGCTTCCAGGCAAGCACCCCCCTTTTGAGCATTCCGATATCGCCCACTCTCTTCTCTCTTATGCTTGCATTAGAAGTTACTACTGCTGCTGTTATCCTATTTCTGCTGCATAGCCTGTTTATTGTAACCTGCTATTGTTACCTACCTGCTTATCCTAAACTGTTTAGTATAGGTTGGGTAGAGACCCAGCAGAGAGCCCAGTTTATCCCGACTGCCCCGCTGGATCATCAGAAGACCCGATCAACGGGATCGAAGACCAGGCCCCGGCACCGCACATCACTTTCCCCTTAGTTGCTCGACACTACTGGGTTACTATCGAGTGCCGAGGGTGATACCTCGTCAGCACTTCTGATGATAACCTTGTAGGTTAGTTATTCGGTCGTGGTCAGCGAGGGTGATTCCTCCTACACCACCCCCGATAACGACATCGTCGTGCAACTGCTCAAGTGTGGACCTCGAGGGTGATTCCTCCTTCATTCACCTTAATGTTTACGTCAGGTGGGAATCCAACGAGGGTGATGTCTCGGATTCCTTCTTGATATGGTAGCCACACGGATGACTTTACATTACTGTTGATACTGTTTATTCTGGATAAAGACGGGTCGGCCCTGAGGGGTACCCGCACGAGATTATGTTGAGAGTGATATGGAGTCGGGTTGACCTGGAAGGTGCCCATGAGATAACTACGAGGCGTGGCCGGGCATTCTTAGCCCTTGCCGCAAGTCCTCGAGACGGGGCGACGGGGTCACATCTTTCGTGAGTCTCTGCTCGTTACCGCATTACCAACACACTAACGGTTTGGATATTTGATCCGAGGGGCCTCTGGCCTGATAGCACTAACCATCACGTGGGCATAGTATGGGCGTTCTGCGTCGTATACTTCAGCTGAAGCTTAATAGACGTCAGCAACTGAGCGGCACACACTGGGTTGGACTGGTAACGCAACCGCGCTTGTATTAAGGGGTTGCTAGGTCTGCTCACCGGCGGTGTACGCAACGTGCAGGAGCGTCCGGGGCGATGGCCCAAGACCCCTGGGGGCATAGGTTAGTCCGGCGTGCTGACCTCTCTGTTAAGTATTCGGTCGGGTTGCGGCGTATCGTTTGGCCGAGGACGGGCATGACCCAGAAAAGTGTGTTCGGCTGGAGTTAAGCGAGCGTGGTGGGTAAGTTGGTGCACCCTTGCAGGGAAGAACTAATCTATCGATAGCCTGTCCTACGGTAATGGACACTCGGAGTTGTATCCCGATCGGTACAACTAGAACTGGTGACTTGAGATGATAACTGGATAGTATGGCTCTGGGATTGCTTTCTCGCAGGGAGTCGAGGAAGAATCTCTGGGTGAGGTTGATGACATTACTACTACTTTACATTATGTTAATCTGCACTCTTCTAATGCTGCAAGACCGATGAAGATGCTTGAAGATGCTAGTCTTCGATAGGACTAGGCCTTCCTCTCTATTCTGGCATTTCTGCAGCCCAGTCCACATATACAGCCCTCCTTTGAAAATGTTGCATATGTAGTGTAGATCCTTGCTTGTTGAGTACTTCGGATAAGTACTCACGTTTGCTTTACTTTCTTTTTCTCCCCTTATCCATTTGTCGCAACCAGACGACGGAGCCCCGGAGCCAGCTGCCCCCGCCGACGGCTACTACTACTACTACCCTCCTGGCGAGTACTACTACGAGGAGCCGTCCGATGACCAGGAGTAGGATCGTAGGGTCCTAGGCAGGAGGCCTACGCCTTTCGACCGTAGTATTTTATTTGACCCCGCCTTCTTAAAAGGCCTATCTGTTACTCTGTTATATCTGTACCCAGATATCTGATGCTTCCACTGACGCTTGTATGCCATCGAGCTATGTATTCGAGCCCTCGAGGCCCTGGCTTGTAATATAAAGCTTGTATGGCTTTATTTATGTTTTAGAGTTGTGTTGTGATATCTTCAAGTGAGTCCTTAGGCTTGATCGTGTGCATTTGCGTGTATGGATAGTGCACGATTAAGCCGAGGGGGCGTCACAATTTGTAGGTTGCTTAATTTTCTTACAGAAGCATCACTTCGTGTAGCAATTGGAGTGTCACTCAAGGCTACAAACTTGCACCCAAATTATCGATTTCTATCAAACATTTATGCTGCTACATAAATAAGTTATATAAATAAGTAACAAATAATAATAAGCCATTAATTCATGACAAAACACATCCAGGAAGATCCATGCTAAGATCACATCGGAATGCAACATTCAGAATCTAGTTCATCTACCTCCGTCATTTCAAACCTCAGCCTTGCATCTCCTTCCTCCGGCCATGCATAGCACCTCCTTCCTCCGCCGGCGCCGAAGTGGTGTGCGTGTCTGGATGTCCCCATATCCCCCCCATATGTTCTGGACATTGGGGGTTGCCAGTCAGCCTGGACGTTTGGGTTGCGTTTGGGGCGTCCGTTTGTAGATGCTCTAAGGAGGAACTACTCGCTGGGTATGCAACCATCGAAGGCAGGAAGCAAAGGAGGTGAGACTAAGAGTAGGTTAGAGCGGCGCACACTAGCGAAAAAGGGAGGACAAGGCGGGTTGGTGCGCTGAGACAGCACGGGGAAGGACATTGACAATGACACCGGGAGCCATGACTGAAGACGACACAACATTCCTGAGCAGCACATGAGAGCAACAGTGAAGGTTTGGGAAGGAAGAAAGAGATAAAATGAGAGATGGGTAGAGGGATCTCACCGCGTACACCTCGAGCTCTGCAAGCTCCCTCCCCCTCCGGCTTGAGCACCAACATCCCTTGGGCCCAACTGTGAATGTTGGGCCTAGCTGTCGGTAGTCATGTTCATTTCTTAGTCTCTGTTGTCCTTCTCGGCGATTGTCTCCAGTAGCTTTCTTGCTACAGGTGGGCGCCAGGGTTGCGGCGGTGTAGCCGGTGCGGTGTTCTTCATGCTCCTAGATGGTCATGTTCCAAGGTTGAATTACGGTCTTGTTCTAAGGTTGCTTGGGGCTTTGATGCCGGTTGTTTCCTTGCTCTCGGGTGCGCCTCTATACAATCCCACGGTGTGGTGCCCTTCGATCCGGGGCGAGGGGGTAGGGTCCCTCTTTGGTGCTAGGGAAGGAACATGTGAAGTTTGATCCGGCCTGTTCAAGACCGCTCCTTCGGCAATATGTTTTCCCTCGCCGTGCTTCACTTGACCCGCTTTCAGCCCTTGGTTACATGTGTGCAGTAGTTGTTGTCATCACAAGCGGGGCTCTTCTTTCTCTGTTTTCCTTTGTGCATGTAATGTGCGTCAAGCTGTAAGGTACCTAATCAGCCCATCCCCTATTATCGTTTGGCCATTGTGGCTTATGTTGTTGGTTGTAATTCCTATCCGGTTGATGGCTTTGCTAATTCAAAGCCGGGCTTGTCTCGAGCTTTCTCTCTAAAAACCTTTGCACACAAAAACACACGATATCATCAGCCGTCCGAGAATTATAATTCGTACCTATCAAACCGATCTCGAACAGAATGTACGAACAATCTAACCAGTGAAACGCAGAACCCTAGATTTATGGGTTCCATCCCTGGTCCGGTTTTTAAAACTAGGCTTCCAGAAGCCCTACTTTCTCCGTCGTGATCAAACTTTTCCCAGACGTACTGCATGCACAGGACTTTGTAACCGAAAGAAATGGAACGTCTGAACGGTTTACACCTAACCCATCCATAAAGCTCAGAGAGAGAACGCGAGAGACAGCCAACAAAAAAATCCAGAGAAAAATGCGGCTTACGCGTCCCGTCGGCGTCGCTGGAGGAGCGTGTTCCCACGACAGGCGTTGAACGGCTCTTTTCTCGCCGTTACCCTCGCCGTCGCCGTGCCGCGGCTGGGCCTCACATCACAGGCAGCCAGCGGAAAAGCGTGCGCGTAACGGCGGACCGAAGGGAAAGAAAGATGCGCCGTCCCTCCGTCATGTGGACTGTTCCCTCCCCACGGCGGCTACGCGTCCCTCCCCAACCTCCCTATCCCCCACGAGCACTGCACCAGACCAAACCCTCCGCGCTGTCTTTCCTCCCAGCCCGACACGGTGGCGGCGGCGGCGGCGGGAGGAAGGCAAGGATCCTCACCTTTGCTTGAGCGCCAGGTGACCGCCCCTCCCCCCTCCCTCTGCTCCCTGCCGCTCTCATGGATCTGGGTCAATCGGACGCGCCGTCCCTCTGATTTGGCCGCGCCTGTTTGCTTGCTCCCACGGTTTCCGCTTTCGCCGTAGCAGTAAGCCGGTGCTGCTCCCGCCGCCGCCTCCCCATCCCCCGCCAGGCAACCCCGAGCCGAGCACGCGGACTGCACCCGCTGGCGCCACCGCGGAGCTACCCCTAGCAGCCAGCCAGGTCCGTTTTTTGAACAAGGGGAGATTTGATGATAACCCCCCCAGGTAGTGGTGGTATTGACTTATCTGATAGTACTATTTAGCATTCGACTTGGCGTGGTTCAGGAGCTTGCACGAGCTAGCTATTTTCCCTTTGTCAATCCATTTATTCACTAAATTTGTTAGATTCTCTTGTGCGTTGCAGTAATATTTAGACGCCCCCGTCTTCTGGTTATCTATGTGGTATAGCATTTTTGTACTCACTCATTCCGACGTTCTAATAAATCCAAGGGCTGAGTTATTTAGCCGTGTTACACGTTTCGGTTGATGCACATAGATAAAATACGTGTGAGTTTTGATAGCAACAGCTGTTTGAAACATGCGTTTTATAAGATTTCCCCATGGTAAGCGGTACCAAAAGCATGCCACAAGATTAAGATGTTAGGATTGACCATAATGCATTCGACAATATGAACTCAAAGATATCACACATAGACACAAGCTATGGGAGAGTTGTATCCACACAACTACTTAACGCATCTAAAATTTTAGTTACAGCTATAGCCTATAGATCGGGGCCATTGGGGACACGAACCTACTGCACTCATAAAACTGCAAATATTATAAAATGATGTGAGTGGTGCTTATAGAATAGCTTATGCAGAGTAAGTAATGTGCTTGAATATGATGTGTTCTTCGTGCTGCTTGAACTCTATCGATAGCCAATTTGTGATGTATCTGCCTAGTGCCTACTGTACTTGCTACATGTGTTTGCTGTTGCTGTTAGCAGCTGAAATTTTATATAGTATCACAAAAATCTGTTGGGAAAGCAATTCAGATTTCATGGAGGTTTGAGATGTTGATTTTTATGTGTTCACCTTAGATAGACAATGCCAATAATGATGGACCATGGCTGTGCTGTTGGTAATCGACCCCTCTTATTCTTCAGGGTCATATTTTCAGGTTTATGCCCTTCGGTTTTGCTGTACAACTATAGCCAGTGGTTGGTGGATTGTCTGATTGAGAATTTGAGATGCTTATGTACAAGTTGTCAAAAATTAATTCCCAGAATAGCTGAAAGATCGAAACAGGATAAGATGATAAGAGTCTTATGCCTTTGTCTATCTTTTTGTCTAAATTTGAGATGCTTATGTACGGATGAGTTTTGCCTAAATTTGTGTAATGATCATCTGCTTTCTTTTGGACCTGTTTCTGTTTGTGCAGAATTCGGTGGCCAATGCCCAGTTCATATAAAGATTACAGAACAGCAACCGTTCCTGTGGAACATGGAACTTCAAGTCCGATAGTACAATAGCTTGCCCTTGTTTTGTGAAGAAGATTTGAAGGAGGTTAGGACTGCTTCTACTATCTGAAGACTCTTGCTGAACAAAATGGTCCCTAATGGTAATGGAAACCTCAAAGCTGATATTCAACAAGTAGAGTCAAAGACATCAGAAAATGACCCCAGACCCACAGATGTCAACAATCTTTCCACTCAAAATGTTCCAAAACAGGGAAATCAGCGGAGTGGGTTTCTGAACTTTGTGAATCGCTTTTCTAGTGGTGCCCATTTTAAGAAGTTGGGCCCTTCTCCTTCAATCAAGTTTCGACAGCTTGCACTTCAGCGTGATGATTTTTCGCGTTCAATCCATTCTGACAACCATGACAATCACGAACATTTTCGATTAATCAGGAAAATTAACTGGGGCCATCTGTGGGCAATGGGCAAGGATTGGATAAGGCAGCCTCTTAACATGGCCCTTTTCGTCTGGATTGCTGTTGTTTCTGTATCTGGTGCAATACTCTTTATGGTTATGACTGGAATGCTGAATCGTGCTTTGCCTAGCAAATCACAAAGAGACGCCTGGTTTGAAGTGAACAACCAAATTTTGAATGCATTATTCACACTGATGTGCCTTTACCAACACCCAATGCGGATCTATAACTTTGTGCTTTTGTGTCGATGGGACCAAAAGGACATTTTAAGGCTTAGGAAAGAATACTGCAAAAATGGGACATATAAGCCTAATGAGTGGATGCACATGATGGTGGTTGTGGCCTTTCTTAATCTGAACTGCTTCGCCCAGTATGCCTTGTGTGGTCTCAACATAGGGTACCGCAGATCTGAAAGGCCTCCTCTTGGTGTCGCCGTGACTATTTCTTTTGCATTTGGGGCTGCGTTATTCGCCAGTGTGTATAACATTGTCAGTCCTCTTGGGAAGGATTATGATGCAGAACTGAGAGAAGGTGATCCAGAAGCACAAGCTGGGGTCACCTCAACTGAAGGCGCCAGGCCAGCAACTTCAGGGAGGTCACTTGAGAGAAGATACTCTTTTCTTCAAAGCGAAGAGCGCCGTTTCGTGGAGAGCAGGCCTGAGTGGGTCGGCGGACTATCGGATTTCTGGGACAGCATAACTATTGCATATTTGTCACTTTTCTGCAGCTGCTGTGTGTTCGGGTGGAACGTGCAGAGGCTTGGATTCGGCAACATGTACGTCCACATTGCAACATTCCTGCTCTTTTGCCTGGCTCCGTTCTTCATCTTCAACCTGGCAGCAGTCAATATCAACAACGAAACCCTCCGAGAAGCGCTGGGGCTCACCGGCATCGCGCTTTGCTTCTTCGGTTTGCTGTACGGTGGCTTCTGGAGAATACAGATGAGGAAGAGATTCAACCTCCCTGGGAACCCCTTCTGCTGCCGTAACCCCGACGTCACGGACTGTTTCCAGTGGCTGTGCTGCTGCTCATGCTCTCTTGCTCAGGAGGTGAGGACCGCTGATTACTATGACATTGCGGAGGAGAGGTCATACAGAGGGCGGGTAAATGGGGAGAGTCAGCGTGTGATGTCCCCATTGCCTCGTGAAGACGGTCTGCCGCTTGTCAAGTCAACTCCAGCCTCGCCTTACAGGGGCAGCACAGGCACGGCTGGTCAGTCCATTTTCATCATGGAGAGCCCATCAGCTCCGCGGAGGTCGTCCGGTGCAACCCCTCCCGGCGCTCCGACGAACGGCGACATGGCGATGAAGGCCCCTGCTCCATCTCTCTTGCACAGAGAAGGTGAAGATGAATCGTAGCATGTGGCGGGCCCGACAATTCGCTTATCATGAGGTCACGAGTCTTGCTCAGTCCATGAGAATGTGAGATGGACATGTATATTTGCTGTAAAGAAAACTTACCACGCCTCCCTTCATCTGCGGCCGAGTATTTTTTTTTTGGGTGCTAATTGCTCTTCCGTGAGAGATGCAGAGAGTAATCGGTTCTGCTCTGTTGTGTAATTCTGTAGATCTCTGCGGTGCAAACTCGCTTTTGAGGTGTAATGGCGTGATTGGTCCTCGTATGTTTAGTACGTAGTATTTGGCTGGAGGCGTCATGGCTAACAACTGAACGTGACGCTGCTGTCAGTATGTTCTATACTACGTGCGGTGATGAGCCCATTTCTTGCTCACCAATCAGGGATCCGACGACCGTTTCACGTCCATCGAATTCCTCCATCCGGCGAGACACGTCACGCACGCCACGTACATACGTTTGACAGCTTCAGCACCGCCAGTTCACATCATTTTCATCATCTGACGCACGGGAGAAAATCGAGACATCTCCACACCCTGCCGGGTCAACGAAAGCCACGCTCAAGCACACCAAACCAAAGATCGTAGAAGAGAGAGAGAGAGAGAGAGAGAGGGTGCGAATCACTTCACCCGGACCGGTTCCTTCTCGCCCTTCTCGATCGGTTCAACCAGTTTGACACGAGAGAGCAGCGTAGCGTCCCCTTCTTTCAGGGTCCACCTCCAACGTGCAGTGCAGAGCGGCCTGCACGCTCCTCCTGTTTCCCCGCGGGAGGCAGCTTCCCAGAAAGTTTTTACCCGGTTCCGACGGCGTGCCGCCGGTGCGTGAGGCGAGGGCCACACTGACCGACCGTCGTGCTGGCACGCACCGGAGCTGGTCCGTTGATTTCTCTCCGCTGACCCCTCGTCGCAGGGCTCCATCTCTCGTGAACGAACAGCGTTGATTTTCCCTGCAATGTCTCGTGTCGTGAGGCTACACACACATCCACGGACGGAGTTTTCTTTGACATGAAGCATTCAAAGCCTCTCCGGGCACGTCAACCATGCACATCGATCACGCGTCTGTACCAACTTCGCCGGTGCATCTTGGAGAGATTTGTCGCCGGCCCGTCGACGTGGACGCGCCCAACCGTGTATAAAGCCGCTGCCTTGCAACTTAAGCCTGAAATGTGTATGGGCAAGGGTAACGCGAGCCTATAAGTTTGGAGCTCGACAAGCTTTGATCTGCAGTAACTGAGCAATCAGAGAAGAGGTCAAGCTATCCGACAATCACTAGAGCTCCACACATAACTCATTTCATCGAGAAAATGGGCCACTGTGACTTCCCCTGCCGTTGAAAACGCAAACTGAGCCGGGGTGCGGTTTTGTCAATCCGATCCGCAGAACCAGTCAATTTGATGACAAACTGAAATCACGGGATGTTTTACACAAGGGGCGGGAATTTAAGCGTACTCGCTAGCTTTGCTAAGTTACCCAAAAGTTATTAATCCAAAATGGATTTACCCGACCATCGCCGCGGTAACTAAGGCTGTCTTATCTCTAAATCGCCCGTGACTTTCTTAACTCTCAATCACCTCTCTAAGCTTTGGGGGCCAATTTCCATCCACTACTCTAGATTTCACTACGTGGATACCTTATAGAGACTAAATGTTGCAAACACAACGTCAGTGTCTTGAGTGAAAACCAGCAATTTGGCCTCCAAGGATTAGGTCCGACGATTACGTATGTGTGTTGTCTCCTTGCTAAAGGTATCATCATCATGCTAGAAGCTCTGACCTATATTCCTTAGACTTAGCAACAAGGGTTTATTCCCACTTCGAGATAGAGGGGTTTTAATTTATGATGAAGCTCTTCTCACGGTTGATAGACTACCCAAACCAATTGCAATGGGAATTCTTATACTTGGGTGCTGGAATATTTGGATGCAAAGGAATGAAAAGATCTTTAGGAACATAGCTCCCTCTCTTGACTCCTCGAAACACTTCTTCAAAGCAGATCTAGAGCTTCTAAGTCACAGGATTAGGGACAAGCATGTTATTGCTTCCAAGATTTGTTAACAATTTTTGCCTAATTTCAATGGCTATAGTGTTTGCTAGAGCTGGCATTGATTAACTTAGTCCTTGGGAGTTTTATTTTTCTCTTTCCTTCCTGCCCACCTCCCCCTCATTGTAACATACTTATACTTGATTGACAGAAAATTATCGTCGAGCAATTGTTCTACGGTCACAGCCTAAAAAACAAGGGTTGATCCCTCCGGGGTGAAAGTATTTGAACTAGTATTCACTCGTTAGAACTGGCGACATATCAAATTATCGACACATGTGTAATCTCCTTCTTGGAGATGTTCCTTCGAAAGAAGTGCCATATAGCCGTAGGATCATAGACAGGGTCGGCCACAGTGACGGAGTCAGGGGGTGACCCCCTCCCCCTGCCTTTCCCCCAAAGTTTGTTTTTTTCATAAATACCCTTCAAATTTCCATAACAAACAACAACAACAATTCTATTCCCCCACTCCCATCCCAAAGCTTGGTAATTTGTGTTTGTTTCCCCTCCCTTTCTTGGTTCCTTGCTTTGTCCCTTGTCGGCGGCAGGTTTGAGTCATCCATAGGGCCAGCCCAGCTCAATTGCTATGCTCATGTGGCTGAAAGGGTGATATACCAAAGAAGAGAATAAAAAGAGTAATAGTGAACAGCAACAACACCAATCCTTCCTCGACAACACATGACTAGTTCTTCAAAACCCAACACATTGAGGAAAGGAGTGTTCCTGTAAATGTTGCCATTGCCGAATCCAACCACTTAAAAGTCAGATCATGAGTTTTCACCTTGAAGATCAAGTCCAGAAAATCTCTAAACACCGTCTTCAATAGGGGAATAGTGCAAAACCTATAATTAAGGTCGAAACTGGGGTTTTCACCCCAGAGCTCGAGACAGGCTACTCGAGAAGACACAACAAAAAGGAAGTAACATGAGCCGCCGCCACCACTCGATGGCCCAACAAAGATGAAGATGATGTGCACAATCCTGGCATGGAGAATGCCACACGACTGATAACCATGTGCGTGTAAGTAGAAAACCTGGACGTGACAAGAGACACCCAGGGAGGCATGGACACACGAGAGGAAGCTCGTCCACACCGGCAAAATCCCACATCAGGGACGCTCCTTTTTCGTCGGTGATAGCTGATGCTAGACTTGAGCATGGCCTCAGTCCGCAGATGAACCCCCAAGCACATAAACTTGCACAACCACGATCTGCCACCTCTATAGCTTCATCGCACCGCCCCTATCTCTGCTTCAGCACCTCACAATAACATCAGATGGTCGGCTTGAGCCACCATATGTTGGGAGGCTTCGTGCATGAGGTCAGATGGGATCTGCCATACCTCCAGGAATCTCTAGATCCACTCATCATCTTATTGTCGTCGTGCACCGCCTCCGGATCAACCACGCTACCAATTACCAATGTGCATCGCGCCACTGCCGCGGCGACTAACACCCGTCCAAGTGCTTCTCGGTTGCTCCACCCCTAGGAGTCCCACCGCCCCCTTTTCACCGGCAACCATGAGGCTTTGCTCGGCAACTGCCTATGGAGGAACCGACAAGAGGGAGAAGATGAGGAGGAGGGCGTCGGTTGAAATCTAGGGTTCGCCCTCCCCCCCCCCCCCCCCCCCCAAGTCACCTAGAGCAGGGTGAATTGCAGAACTACATGATATGTGTTGTCTTTTTCCCATTCTGAGACGAACTTCAGAGAGTTTCAGGCCTAGGCTAGGCTGGAGGCTAAATACGTACATCGACCCACTCGCAAGATGTCTATTGTCATTTTGTGGTCATGGTTCTATCTATATTTCCCACTTTATATACTCTAGTTATAGTAACTTATGGTTGTGTGTATCATCTAGATTAATGGCCTCTTTGATTTGTAGGATTCTCAAAATGCAGGGATATGAAAAATATAGGTTGAAATGACATGTTATGTTGAATCCTATAGGTTTATAAACCATAGGAATTTGGATCAAATCATGATTGATGCCACAGGAAAAACAAAGAAATTATACAGAGAGGTTTTTGTGGTGGAATTTCTCCTCCAAAATACTATGCAAACTTATCCTTATGATTTTTTTTCAGTATTCCATTCCTCTGAATTGAATGACATGTTGCAAAACTTCCCAATGATCCACAGTGTCCCCAAATCCTATGGAATTTGTTCGAACCGAAGGATTTCCACAGGACTAAAATATACGAATTTCCTCCTTTCTGTAGGAAAAAGGAGACACAACAAAGTTGTAGTAACATCTTCATTCAAATTGCGCACATATATTTTTTAAGGACCTAGATATGGTTCATCAAAAGTACAAAGTTTCCCAAATACAAAAAAAAAACATCTAGAACACTGGAACATGGAACGACCACTACCGCCGGTAGAACGAGCAATGACGATGCTCCCTTGCCGAACCCGAACTGATCTTGTCGATGACAACGGGAAAGTCTTCATGCACGTGCCCCTAATGACCAACATCCCCAGACAACAGTCGCCGCCGTCGAACTCTAGGTATGATCTGAAGCGCCTCATATTAAATCTCGCCATCACGCATACACGACGTGGAATTCTAACATTGTCGATTCAAGGAGACGACAGGAATCTACTCTAGAGCCCCGTTGAATCCGTCCCGACGACGAGCTCAAGAAGGACCGGAGTCCGGAAGACATGCATTTTGGAGACTACAGTTTAATTTGTAGGCAAAAGGTCCAAAATGGAGAATGAGCCAACATCTTTTAATGTTTTGTTTTGTAGCGGTAAGAGTTCAATTCACTAAACATTTTTGATAGTTTTGTTTAGCAAAACTTGATTAACTCCCCGCAAAATAAGCTTTAATTAACGCTCGCAAGGCAAGTCTCCTAGTCGCCGCAAAGCCAATGCACTGATCTTGCTTAATTTATAACTAACCCAATGAGCGCATTGTGGTTGGTCCTTGGCCATGATCGCAGTCGACAGGAACTAGTCAGACAAACGATCCACGGCCGTCACTCCCTCCGCCCACCCAAAACTGTACCCGCCTCCGCACAGCCCCCTCCAAAAAGCCCCACAACTCGCCACGTCAGCGACAAAGCGCACTCCCATTGGTGGGTATCTTTCTAACCATCGCGCTGGTCGTAGCCTCCAGTCAAAGAAGCATTGCTTTGACCAGTCAACGGTCAAATATTCAAACCTCTATATATGCCACAACCGGTCCTGTCCGGAGAGTCATCTCATCACCGCCGATCGATCCCCAGCTGCGCGCGCTCTTTGCTCCCTTCTTTCTCTCAGGCCGCCTTCCTCGCCTCCGGTGACCTCGACGGCTGCAAGCTAGCTAGCTCCGGCGCTGCGCTGGCCAACTCGGGACCTGTCGTGCTCGCCTTCGCCAATACCTCGCTCTCTGCTGGAGGCCGCGGTGGATCAAGCCTGTCGATACCCATGGCCATGACGCCGCCCTCCTCCTTCCCGCCGGCGTCCCCGTCGTCGTACTTCAACATGTCCTCCGGGTTCCTCGACTCGCCGGCCCTCCTCACCCCCAGCGTAAGCACCGATCGAGCAGTTCATCGTAATCATCCCTCCCGCCGTGCCGCGCATGCGTGCACTGCAACGGTGCAAGTGGCTTATTCCAAACATGGAAGCTGACAGATGTGGGTGTGCTTTTTTCAGTTATTCGCATCGCCGACGACGGGCACATTCCCCTCGCATCAGTTCAACTGGATGGGGACGCCGGAGAACGACGGCCTGCAGGGAAGCGCCAACCAGGACGAGCAGCGGCAGTACTCCGGCTTCACGTTCCAGACGACGGCGCCGCCGCCGGCGGTGACCACCACGACCGCGTCCTGCTTCCTGCAGTCGTCCATGCCCATGGCTCAACTGGTAAGACTCAATGATCAACTGCATGCAAAGTCAATTAAGAGAAGGACATTTTGACAGTTGACTGATAGATAGACGACCCGGACTTCTTATTTATAATATTCAGGCCCACTCATAATAGTATTTCTAGCCCACATAATTTAAGCCTACTCAGAATATTGAGGCCCGCTCAGCGTTTGCCACACTTCTACTGTAGTACTTCTACTCCACATATTTACCCCTAAAAAAAAACTCCACATATTTTTTTTCCCCCTTAAAAAAAACTCCACATATTTTTTTCTTCTGATTTCCACGAAAACTAATATCTGATGTCATCTCCTGACTTGTTCACAACTTGTGACTTGTCTTCACATGCCTTTATGCTTATCAGGTCAAAGAAATGCACACGCATTATCTCTTAATATTATTTGGAAATTAAAACACTGTAGTCAACGATATCACACTCTAAGCTCAAGTCCAAACCATTGTACCAATTGTACCCATGCACTTGTACATGATCTCTAATGTATTGTGCTACTGTAGGTGGGAGACTCATACGAGCAGCAGCAGCAGCAACAGCAACCTTGGAGCTACGAAGACACGGGCATGAACGGGGGCACGAGGCCGGCGGAGTTCACCACGCAATTCGAGCCACCGACCACGTCGACCATCATCGCGACGACGGCGCCTGACGTGCTCGGGAACGGCGCCTACAGCGTACCGGTGTCGTCGGGGACGGCCGGGTACCGCGTGCAGAGCCGGCGGCCGTCGTCGGACGACGGCTACAACTGGCGCAAGTACGGGCAGAAGCAGATGAAGGGGAGCGAGAACCCGCGCAGCTACTACAAGTGCTCCTTCGCCGGCTGCCCCACCAAGAAGAAGGTGGAGCAGGCGCCCGACGGCCAGGTCACCGAGATCGTGTACAAGGGCACGCACAACCACCCCAAGCCGCAGAACCCACGCCGGGGCTCCGGCTCGGCGGTGTCGTCGTCGTACGCTCTGCAGTGCCATGGGGCCAACGACGCGTCGAGCGACGCGCTCTCCGGCACGCTCGAGAACTCGTCGGCGTCCTACGGGGACGACGAGACGAACGGCGTGAGCTCAAGGCTGGCCGGAACCGCCGGCGTCGGTGAAGATCAGTTCGACGACGAGGAGCCTGATTGCAAGAGATGGAGGAGCGACGGCGAGGCGACGATTATGGCCGTCGGCAACCGGACGGTGCGGGAGCCGAGGGTGGTCGTCCAGACGATGAGCGACATCGATATCCTCGACGACGGCTACCGGTGGCGCAAGTACGGGCAGAAGGTGGTGAAGGGCAACCCAAACCCGAGGTACGTACGAAGATAACGCGCTCTTCCAATTCAGTTCTCTCAATTTTTAGAGTACAAAAATGTTGGACACGTGTGAGCTGACATGCATGGCTTTGCCTTTCTCTTCTTGGCAGGAGCTACTACAAGTGCACGACGCCCAATTGTCCGGTGCGGAAGCACGTGGAGCGCGCGTCGCAGGACCTGCGGGCCGTGGTCACCACGTACGAGGGCAAGCACAACCACGACGTGCCCGCCGCGCGGGGGAGCGCCGCCGCAGCAGCGCGGTACCGCGCCGCGACCCTGCAGCCGGCTGCGAGCTACCTGCAGGGTGCCGGCGGCTATTCCAGCCTTCGCCCCGACGGGTTCGGCGGCGTCGACGGCGGCGGCGCGCCCGCGGAGATGAGCGGGTTCGCGCTGTCCGGGTTCAACAATCCTTCGTACTCGTACGCGAGCATGCAGGAGCAGCAGCAGCAGCAACAGAGCGACGCGATGTACTACGACGCCTCGAGGACCAAGGACGAGCCGAGGGACGACGTGTTCTTCGGCCACTCGTCGATGTTCTGACCGGAAAATTCTCAACGACACCCATCGAAATCAAGGGGCGAGAAAACTGGGTAAATTAAATAGGGGTCTTGTTCTTTTTTTTTTTTTTTGGACTGTGTGTGGATAGGTCTCCGGTCAGGTTAGTTCATTTTTTTTTGGAGGCCCGGACATGGACATGACTGCCAGAATGGTGGTGGCACATGGCCTTCATTTAACACCTTGCACAAGCAAGATTAGTAGCATAGGGGAATAAGAAAGTAGAGGAAGTCCATTGAAGTTTTTTTCGGCAGTTTGACTGGCTGCCTTTTATTCTTAGTGAAAATTTGTTGTAATCATATTAATTTTATTAACACACGTTTGAATGTTCTTAGTCTGATGTACTACTAGTATGTATCCGCGTTATTTTGCGAGAGTCAACAACATTTGGCACGCACTTACGTGTCTGCTCCGGTGATATGGCCACATGCTCGAGGGACGTGTCCGCTCCGGTGATAACCGATGAGCTGTGCTATTTTTTTTTCCGAGTAAGGGCATCTCCAACCCTCACTCTCAAACCGTCTGCATCCGTCCGAATCGAGCGGTCCAGACTCATTTTGTGCCGACACTGAAGCATTGAAGCGGCATACGACATCTCATTGGTGCCGGCATTGAAGCAGCGCCCCGGCCGAGAGCGCCGCCCGCGCCGAGTCTGGTGTCCGTGCATTTTCAATGCCGGAGAGACGTTACTGGGCGGGACGGGATGGACATCTGCCGCATTCAAACGGGCTATCCATCGGTCCGCTTGCCGTCATTAAACGGGCACGCTGAGAAACCAACTCCGGCGTCCGCATTGACACACACCGCCACTTTGGCCTAGCCGGCATACGCTATTTAAACACGCCCGGCACAAGCCGCACCACACCAGGTCCGCTTCACATCCTCCTTTGTGCACCAGCTCCGCTATAACCGCGAGCTCCAGTGCATTGTGGGAGAGCCTCTCCATGAAGCAGAAGCACGAGCTGGCCACCCTTGCGGCCGATTGGTAGGGTTGTCATGCTAGGCAGATAGAGGTTGTCCTGCCGGCCGACTCCCAAGAGGTCTCTGACGAAGACCTGATGATGGAGACCGCCTCCAACGACTAGTCGGCGCCCCTGCCCTTGACATTCCATGCCGGCTTGACCATGGAGTAGGCGCAGACACACTTCAACGACGCCATGGTGGAGGAGCAGCCGGCACCGCAGCCGTTGTCGGTGTTTCGGCATATGCGGGAGGAGCATCGGTACAACCTCTCCCTTCTTCCTTTTCCTCCATTGCATCTCATATTACCCTAGTTGTACATGTAGTGAATCTTCCTTTTTGGTGATTGTGAAGATTTTCTTGTTGTATGCTACATCTTTTTGTTTAAATATATATGCTATGTGTTGTTAATATTTGAGTTTGTTCAATGGAATTATTTCCTATTTTCTTTGAGGTTGATTTTTTTTGATTTAAATGGTGACGAAGGGAAAAACATGTAGACATCCCGGGAATAGTTAACTACAAATAAGCAAAACATTTTAAAGTGAATTACAAGGCAACCATCAAACAAGTGGTGTAGCGAGGCGTGCTTACGCCTCTAGTTATATGATTATATCTTCGCCCATGTTTTGTAAATTTGAGGCGATGTTGAATAAGAACACAACAAAAAGTTATCATTGAAATCAGAAACATAAAAGTAGGATATCAATTCCCTTAGTGCGCACATTGACCACAAAATTTCTCTATCTATTCTCCCTAGAAATACCACACATGGGAATTAGCTAGTTTCTTATTTCCACCATGTGCTTAGTTTCCTGAAAAATTAAATGATAACACTTTCCATGGTTGAACTGTTGACCCAGGTACAGCCCATACGAGCACTTGATACTTGTCGACCTTCTTATATTCATCTGCAGCTTTTATCTCAAGGAAGTAGTTGTTCCCAATTCCAGCAGGTTGCATGATCACATAGAGCGCATCGACAAGGGAAATGTCCTTCTTTTTTACCAACTTTAGTCTTAAAACCGCAAATTGCCCGATTTTCCAGTATAAGGCATCATGAAAGTTATGAACTTTTACCCATCCTTCAGTACCAGTAGGGGGGCCATATGGTGACGGTGTTGCTAAGGGACTAGGTGGTAGCGGTGTCGAAGTCGGTGATTTCCCATTACCTTGATAAGTCGGAGGTGTGGCAGGGGCACTAGTTTGTGATGGCGGTGTCGATTGGTTGTTATCTTGAGAACTTGGAGGTGTTGCTGGTGGACTAGACATGGGCAATGGTGGAGGAGGATACTCACTACTCGGGTCCATTGGAGGTGCAGCAGGTAGGCTAGATGGAGGTGATGAGGGAATGGATGGAGGATTCAATGGACTTGGTGGAGGTTGATCACTAGGTTCATTGGTTGGAGGTGTAACAGAGGGACTAGATGGAGGGGGGCTATATGACGGCGACAATGCTGGAGGCGGTTGTTCATTAGCTGAGTACATTGAAGGTGATGCTGGTAGGCTAGATGGAGGTGGCCCGGGAATGGGTGGAGGATTCAATGTAGGTGGTGATGGTTGTTTGTTAGGTTCGTAGGTTGGAGGTGTAGCAGGGGGACTAGGTGGAGGTGTTGGTGGGGGGCTAGATGATGATGGTGATGGTGGAGGAGGTTGCTCATTACTCGGGTCCACTGGAGGTGTCGTAGGTGGGCTGGATGAAGGCGGTGGGGGAATGGATGGAGTATTCAGTGGATGTGGTGGTGGTTGATCGTTAGGTTCATAGGTTGGAGGTGTAACAAGGGAACTAGATGGAGGTGTTGTTGGGGGGCTAGATGATGATGGCGATGGTGGCTCATTAGTCATGTCCATTGGAGGTGTCGCTGATGGGCTAGAGAGAGGCGGCGGGGAAATGGATGGAGGATTCAAAGGAGGCGGTGGCGGTTGACCGTTAGGTTCATAGGTTGGAGGTGTAATAGGGGGACTAGATGAAGGTGTTGGCGGAGTGACTGGGGCTATTGGTGGGGGCTAGCTGACGATGACGGTATAGGGGATTGATCGTTAGGTTGATAGGGTGGAGGTGTAGCAGGAGGATTAGATGGAAATTTAGGTGGGGTGCCCGGAGCTAGTGGTGGGGGGCTAGATGATGATGGCGGTGGAGGGGACTTATCGCTAGGTTGGTAGGGTGGCGATTTAGTAGGACTAGATGAAGGTGTTGGAGGGGTGGCTGGAGCTAGTAGAGGGGGGCTAGGTGATGATGACGATGGAGGGGATTGATCACTAGGTTTATATGGTGGGGATGCAGTAGGAGGATCCGATGGAGGTGTTGGTGGGGTGGCTGGAGCTAGTGGTGGGGGGCTAGGTGATGATGGCGGTGGAGAGGATTGACCACTAGGTTGGTATGGTGGGGATGCACTCGAAGGACTAGATGCAGGTGTTGATGGGTGGATGGAGCTAGTGGTGGGGGGCCAGATGATGATGATGCAGGGGTTTGATCGCTAGATTGGTTGGGTGGAGACGTAGGAGGTGGACTAGATGAAGGTGTTGGCGAGGTTGCTGGAGCTAGTGTTGGGGGGCTAGACTGTGACGATAGTGGAGGCGGTTGATCTCTAGGTTGGCAAGGTGGGGGTGTAGTAGGAGGACTAGATGGAGGAGTTGGTGTGGTGGCTGGAGCTAGTGGTGGGGGGCTAGATGATGATGGCGTCGGAGGAGATTGATCGCTAGGTTGGTAAGATGGAGATGTAGTAGGAGGACTAGATGGAGATGTCGGCGAGGTGGCTGGACCTAGTGTTGGGGGGCTCGATAACGATGGCGGTGGAGAGGAGGGCGGAGGCGGAGGCGGTTGAGTATTAGTTTGATCCGTTGGAGCCATAGGTGGAGAATAAGACAGGGATGGTGGCGGTGAAGATGAACCCTTACCTTGATCTGGGGAAGGCCCAGATCCATCAGGCGATGGTGGTGGTGTCTCTTCATCACCACATTTTTCTGGTGGTCCGTGACCCTTGTTACTAGGACCATCATCGTCCTTGGGATTTGGACCTCGACTAGGCTTGGAGCAATGTGGATTTTTCACTGGGCCTATACCTTTTGATTCATGATCATCACTGTCACCATTCCCAGCCGAAGACCCCTTGTCATCGGCTTGGGATACATGGGCAGCAAGGACAAGAATCAGGAGTGGAAGAACTAAAGAGAGCAGCGGTCTCATCGTAGGATGAAAACGCTAGACGTAACCACCAACAACTAGAGAAAGATGTTTTTGTTGACTTACGAGTCTGTGCAGAATGGGCAACATTGCTAGCCATTTATAGTGGTGGTAACCTTGGTAATGTGCCTACATTTCGCTAGATCCGAGTCGCAGAAGCTTTTCACACTGCCATGCACCGTCCTGTGTTTGTTAATTCTTAGGTGAGTTCGTCGCCTGCTGTTTCCTGTCAGATATGAAAGAGGGAAAACGAATCTTGAGAAGTAAAAAAGAAAACTGCAGTACATACAATCCACTGTGTTTCTTTCCTAAATTTCGTTGACATTTTATAGGTAATACGTTTACGGCTCTCCGCGCACAGCACACCATGCATGTGTGCGTGCATGGAATTGACAATTAATGACACATGGGTTGATCAGGAGAAGCAGACCTTGGCAGATTTCGACAGGGCAGATTCCAAATAGAGCAGGCAAAAATGCCAGGTGCCCCAATCGAGTTAATTAGCATCAGAGGAGCACAGAACTGCTGGACGCGAACCAGTTGACCTCAGAATTAGTTAGCTTAGCCGTGTTAGATCTGCAGCAGCACACATTAAATGGACGACAGATCTATCTAGCTATGAGCTTGCATGGGCGGCACAGAAACAGAGGAAGGCTGGCCGGCCGATCGAGTCGCATCTCTACTGTGAAACTTCCAGGATCCAGTTGATGTGACATTGTCAGCAACGATAACTAGATTCCCAGATCGTACGTGTGGGCAGTAGAATCGAAATAATGAACTCTGGCATGAAAATTTTCTGAGACGGGTGCATATACATGTACGTACAATGCACCAGAGTCCAGAGGAGGCAAGATGTATCTCAAGTTAAATTTTTGGAAACTGTTACTGCACCAGATCGGCTCGGTTGCTTTGTCAGCATCCCAAGCGAAACAACTCGTATCTCCTTGGTTCTCATTCCAGTACCGATCCTCGTTTCTTCTCATTGGTGCAAAAGTAGACCTAGCTACCTCCACAGTCGCATCGTTGCCCCAATGCTAATTTGACAGAGTGGAACCTTAATCCTTCGAGATGACTTTCGGCAAGAAATAGCTGAAGATGCCAAACTGAAAGTAACAACAATGCTGGAAAACAGCTCTTGTAGAGGGTCAATAATATTCATAGGAGAAGCGGGCAGCAAAAAGCAGGAAGAAACATGCATGCAGGTTCAGTGGCGGAGGCACAGGGGGGGGGGGGGGGGGGGGGGGGGGGGCAGCAGGGCCCCCAGCCTGGGCCAACAAGCCAATACGCTCATTACATCAGCGATTTTTTGTGCCCAAAACAATGTATTCTGCTGGTCTGGCCACCCCAATAGCATGTCAGCATTCAACACTGCTGCCACAATAAATCCTAAGCTTACTCTTGACTTTTCCCATTAGTATTCTAGTATATCCCAAGAGAGCCCGTGAGGTGAGGCAGCCCACCGCAGTGCCCCCGTTTCTTCTCCACACACGTGAATCCTCTCCCCCAAATTTCTTTGGCTCTCTCCGGTCCCCTCCCCACCTCCCCACTCCCATGCCCGGGCCCTCCAAGGAGACAACCACCTAGGCGGCCAGGCCCCAAATCTATCTCAGTTCCTCTCCCGTTGGCTGTCTGCTGCTCTTCTTCGAGGTACAGATTCTTCCCAGTTCCTCTCTCTTTCTCACATCTAAATTTCAGATCTGGCATTTGTTTTGTTTTGGATTGTTAATTTCTGTAAATAGGAGAGTTTCTAATAGTTGATTGTGTTCAATTTGTACAGAATAGTCATGGCCAAACATAAAAGAAAGTCTGTAACAATGCATTCCTTTTTTTAGAAGAAAGCAAGAGTTGATAATTCTATACAAAATAATTTGGGGGCCAACCCTCACTTGGTGGATGAACAAGAACCAGTAGTAGAAGAAGAAATTGCAACATCAACACCGCCTCAGGTTCAGAGAGAGGGAGGGAACGATGATGCTTCCGTTCTGATAATAGAAAGGGATCCAGGTTTGCGATGCCAAATTTGGGATTATCCTCCTAATGCTCAAGAACAGGCTCGTAATGCATATATGAAGCATGGAGCATATCAGATTGAAATGGATGAGTACCCTCTTGATGATTCAGTAGTCCATCAACGCAAGTTTCAGTATCATTGGTTTAAATCCTTCCCTTGGTTAGGATATTCACCATGGAAAGATGCAGTCTATTGTTTTCCATGCTTTTTGTTTTATAAGAAGCCACTTGGAAAAAAAGGGTATGATGTGTTTACGGTGCAAGGATTCAGAAAATGGAAGTGAGTTAATGATGGAAAAAAATGCGCATTCTTGACTCACATGGGAAAGGATAGTAAATCTGCTCATAGTTTTGCTGTCAAATGTTATGATAATTTGAAGAATAAGAAATGCCATATGGAACAATTAGTGGTGAAGCAAACAGAAGAGGACATCAAGAGGAATAGGCTTCGTCTTAGAGTAACAATCAATGCACTACGGTGGTTAGCATTCCAAGCTTGCCCCTTCCGTGGACATGATGAAAGTCTTGATTCAAGGAACCAAGGTAATTTTCTTGAAATGGTCAAATTGGTAGCTTCTTATGATGAGGAAATTGGTGCGGTTGTATTGAGTAATGCTCCAGGGAATGCTAAGTATACCTCACCTACAATTCAGAAAGAACTTCTGCATATGATTGCTTTTAATGTGCAAAAAGAAATTCGTAAAGAAATTGGGGATGCTAAGTTCTGCTTGCTTGTAGATGAGTCAAGAGATGAATCCAAAAGAGAGCAAATGGCAGTGGTTATTCGTTTTGACAAGTATATCCTGCTGATTTTGAAGAACAAGAAAGGAACAATCTAAGGTGTCAGTTGCGCCATTATGAGAATGTTGTACCCACTAACCCAAAGTTTCAGAATTTGACAAGTATATCAGAACTTTGTCAACAACTTGCAGCAACCGGGAAATTGGATGAATATCATTTGATTGATAGGTATATAATGTTCTCCTCTTATCTATTAGTTGGTTTTCCCTCCGTGAGTTATGTATTAGTTGGTATTAGCGCTGTACTAACTATTTCTTCATGAACAGACTGATTCGACTTGTTCTTACTCTACTGGTTTCAACGGCGACGACAGAACGTGCATTTTCTGCCATGAAACTTGTGAAGACAAGGCTTCGGACTAAAATGGAAGATGAATTTCTAAGGGATTGCCTCGTAATTTATATTGAAAAGGAGATTGCGGCTGGAATATCAACAAATGCAATTATAGATGAGTTCGATGAATCATCACGCCGAGTGCCATTTACCTAAAACAAGTTAGTTCGTCTGTCTTTGTTGTCTAGATTTTTCTTTTGGGCGATGACTAATTCGAGAAGTGTACATCCTTTGCTGTCGACAATGAATGGTGGTATAATTAATGAAGTATATTTTGACATTACATTTGTTTCTATTTTTTTGCAAAAATTTCTGTACAAAAGTGTTGTGCTCTTTAGTCGGCCCCTGTCATACAATTTTCCTAGCTCCGCCACTGTGCAGGTTTTCTTTTCTACTAGAAGAATCACGGTACACACCACCGCAAAAAAGAAAAGAAAAAAAAAAGAATCACGGTACACAGGAGTGCCATACAAAGAGAAGCCAACCGTCTAGTTTATAAAAAAAAAAAAGGCAACCGTCTAGAAACTGCATGCATCCCACCAGCAAACCTAAACTCCCCTGGAACGGATAGTAGATGAATATGACTTCATTTGTATCGACAGACATTGATGATCCGGCTACTTCTCTGATGCTCTGCCTCAGTCTTGTGTGTATATGTTCCTCCACGATGGACTTGCAGCGTGTGACCACTACCCAATTTCTCAAGGGGAAGGGGGCACTAAATTTAGTAAAGAGTTTTTCTCAAACAATATATAGTAAAGAGTTAATCACATTATTTATTTATTTTTATGAAAATAATCCAAATCTATTATCAAAGTTCATCGGAAGCACAAAGCATATCACGCATAATAAAAGTTATATTGAGATTCTGAGACCACCGAACGACCACTACTGTCGTCAGAACGAGCCGCTGACGCGTCGCTGTCGCCGCTCCCCTACCGGAGCTGGTTTGACCTTGTCAATGACAGGCGGGAAGTCTTCGTGCACGTGCCACTAAGGACCAGCGCCCTAGAGCCGCAGTCATCGCCGTTAAACCCTTGAATTGATCAGAAGCACCTAATCTTGCAGAAACCCTAATCTATTATTGTGTTCTCCCGTTCTATAATAGTACTATGCATTTAGATTTTTGTAGAAATCAACCTTCGTAAACTTTGATGAAGTTAGTCGAAGTTTAAAAAAATTACTACTGAAAAGAAATTTTATTAGAGATGATTTTGCATAGAACATCTACTATTTTGTTACATAACACAATATATTGGTGTAACCCATTACAGTAAGTTATAATCCATCATTTGACTATATTAACATGATTCCTCATGAGTGGACTCCGCTTGTAGCTGCACAAACTGCAAAGAAAAACCCACGACATTAGCCGGCCAAGAAAAATATATTAATATTCACAATTTTAGTTATCCATTACAATTTTTGTTTAAAACTTAACATTTAAAAGAAATCAGTAAATTGTAAATGTAGCAAGTACTGATTTGAGAACATTTTATCTTATTTTGACATGTTTTGGAGATATTGGCAGTTTGCTGGCAGAATTGATTTTTGTCAAAATTCAATATTTTCAAGAAAATCAGAAAAGCCAAAAAATAATATATGAACGAAGTATTGATGTGGAAAAATGACTCATTTTGACTATAGTTTAGGGAGATATTATATTTTTTTCCAGTTCAATCCGGCTAACTTGGCATGTTTTTTTGACACGTGTACATTTACAAGGAAGACCCATATGTTAGAGACCATGTGAACATAATCAATTATGGAGGTGGTGGCGTTGTCACTTTGTAGGAATAATGTCTCTCACGTTCTATCCCCGTTTCGATGGTGCGTCTAGCATCATTGGAGGGCTTGTAGAGGTGTGTCTCTATCGGATCTCGCGGGATACGGTCGGTACTGGTCTTCGGTGGATTTGTTTGGATCCGATCTTCATTCGTCTTCGTTTGGGTGTTTACAAGTTTCATCCTTTTGATCTACGACTTTCTTCATCGGTGATGGTTGCTACTCTGGTGCGCTGGCCCTATGGGGCCTTAGCACGACGACTTCCCGACTGTCTCCTACAACAAGGTTTGCCTGACTCTGGTGAGGGAGAGGCGACGACGGCGGCGCGCCTTCAGCTCGCTCCAGTGCTTGTAGTCGTCGCTAGGTGGTCCACGGACATGGTTGTAATTTTTATTACCTCTGTTGTTCTTTGTACTGCCATGATTGAAGATGAATAGATTAAATGTTTCTGAAAAAAATGTAGCTGCAACAAATCATATCAATAATGATAAAAAAAGACAGATTATACCAATAGATGATGTTTTCTACAGCACACCCACAAAGTAGGTGTTCTGTGTCAATTTGACCCATGTAGTTTGTGGTTTGTGCAATTTCCTCGGGCCATGAGGATAAAAAGAACATTGGGCTCTCTCAGTGCTGGCCTGAAGTTTACTGAGAAGATTGAGCCAATATTGATGCCGTGGAGTGGGGGAAAAGAGTCATGATCGAAGCCCATCGTCTGCGCCAACGAAGCCAGACTTGTCGACGCCCTTGTTTAGTGCGAATATATGTTTGGAAACCTCATCCCTATATGAATGCACTGATATGTTTTAGTTGAGAGATAAAATATTAGTTTAGTCAAAAAAAATCGACGACTACAAGCACTGAAGCGGAGGCGCGCCGTCGTTATCTCCCCTCTCTTGCCGAAGCTGGGCACATGTTGTATTAGACAGTCAGGAAATCGTCGTGCTAAAACCCCATAGGACCAGCGCACCAGAACAGCAACCGCCGCTGCTGAAGAGAAGCTTAGATCAGAAGGATCCAACTTGAAGATACGTGAACAAAGACGAACAAAGATCTAATCCGAGCAGATCCACCAAAGACACACCTCCACACGCCCTCCGATGATGCTAGACACACCACCGGAACGGAGGCTAGGCGGGAAGAACTTTATTCCATCTTCAAGAAGCCGTCGCCGTCTCATCTTCCTGAGCAGAACACAAACCCTAACAAAACTTGAAGAAGCACCTAAAAACGGAGCCCTTCCGCCATCAAAGGCCGGGATCCACCGCGCATCCATGGCCCTAAGGCCACATGAGACATGACAGATCGGCGACACCGCTAACGAGAGGCAGAAACCCTAACCGTCTTTCCTTGGAGGAGATACTCACGGACGAGAGACATTAGTTTAGTCAAATTGACAACCTAGAGCAGCACACATCATATGCATCCATCGAGGCAAAGTATAACAAATTGTCCCAAGAAGAACGGAATGTGTGTGTTTCAGAAAAAAAAGACTTTTGATCTATTCACCAAAAATCATGATAGTATAAAGAACATCAGAAATAACCAAAATTATATCTATGCCAGCAGACCATCTAGCAACGACTATAAAAATTAGACTGAGCTAAAGGTGCGTCGCCTCATCGTCTCTCTCTCACTGAAGCCGGACAAGCCTTGTTGTAGGCCTGTAGACATATGAACGTAGACGAACAAAGATCGAATCCACGCAGATCCATTGAAGACAAACACCGACCAAATACTGTGGGATTCACTAAAGACACACCTCCACATGTAAGATCGATGCGAGACACCTCCGGGAAAGGGACTAGACGGGGATAATTGTATTCATCTTCAGGGAGCCGCCGTCGTCTCATCTTCCTGAGCAGGACACAAACTCTAAACAGACAAAAAAACACCCGGCAAGAGCCGGGATCCACCACGCCTCCATGACCTTAAGGCCACATAAGACGAGGCAGGTAGGCGGCGGGGCCAGCGGGTTGCTGGAAACCCTAGACGTCTCGAAGCCTTTCTTTCTTTCTAGGGAAGAAACAAATTAAACAAGCGTGCATCTCTCTCTTTTATTTTAGCTCAACGGAATGTTTGTTGACTATCGGTCATAAAAAAACACATGGCCTTGTATGGACCAATGTATCCATAAAAGAATCTATAAAACAAAAAAATAAACTAGTAGGCAAAGGAGCCCCGGCTTTTTACAAAACAAAAATTAAGAAGGAGGCTGTGAGCACACATCCAAATCCGCAAATCTCGTCCACAGGGATACGAGTAGGCAGAGCCTCTTGGGACCATGCTGGGCCAGGGCCCGGTCTTCCCAAAATGCAGATACGTATGCCGCCCAAAAAATAAACCATGCTGAACCAATGTATCCATTCTGTCGCACTGTTTTATCTGGTTCAAGTCTACAAGTTGGCGCGAACCAATCTGTGGTTGGATGATTAGAGAGACAGTGGTATCCTCAGTCCATCAGGGTTCAAATCCTGGTGCTCGCATTATTTCTGGATTTATTTCAGGATTTCCGGTGATGCGCTTTCAGTGGGAGGAGACATTCTCATCGATGACGAGACGCCTACGGTGACTTCATAAATCTCAAGATGATAAGGCTCAGTCTCTCGAAGAGATGAGCTCGGTTATCCCTTACGAGGGACCTTCAGGGGTCATTTTTGGTGTCTTGGGAGTATGTCAAGTGGTGTGTTCAGCTGCCGCCCATGTCACGTGCTGGTCGTTTTGTTTGGATTTAAAAAAAATATGCACTAGTTTTCGGGTTTAGATGAGTTTATTTATTTATTTATTTTGTTTTTTTTTCTGGTTTTCTCTAGGTTTTGGAGAAAAAATAGAGAACAATCTTTATTCTGTGCAAAAAAATTGTGCTCCCATGAGAAGTATAGATTTGGTTCTCAAGGAAGCACAAATTTGCTACTCGAAAAGGAAAAAAAATTATGCTCCCACGAGAAACACATATTTGCTTCTCGTGAAGGCACATATTTGCTTTCGCGATAAGCACAGTTGTGTTTCTCGAAAATAGAAAAAAAATATGTGCTTCTCATGAAAGTACATAGATGCTTCTCGAAAAGAGAAAAAAAATATGTGCTTTCACGAGAAGTACATATTTGCTTTTACTGGAGGCACATATTTGCTTCTACGAGAAGTACAAAAAAATTGTGCTTCTATAAAAAGCACGTATTTGTTTCTCATGGAGGAACCGATTACTTCCGCGCGATGCACAGTCGTGCTTCCCGAAAAGGGAAAAAATTGTGCTTCCATGAGCATAGATTTGCTTCTCGTGGAGGCACAGATTTGCTTGAGGAAAAAAAGTGAAAAAAAATCATGCTTCTGACTCTGGGTTTTTTCTTTTGTCTTTCGTCTTTTGTCATTTTTTTGTTTTTATTTGTCTGTTTTTGTCTTTTTGTCTCCTGTATTTCCCCTTTTTGTGAATTTTTTTGTCGAAATCTATTAACATGTGATCTATTTTCGAATATCTTAACGTGAGAAATTCAACGGTGAAAACGGTGTGGAATTTGGACGCACAATTCAAGAGATAAATCGTATTGAACAAATTATTATAGGAAAATAAAATGAAAACTCCCATGTTACGATAAATGGTGTACATACAGTACACTACCTATCAGCGACTAAGAAGATGGGAGTAACCTTTACAAGCGCAAACCCTTGCTAGCCTTAACTAGTGACTTCACTTTTGCCATGTTGTGGTCAAGACGTGTAATTCAGCCACCTCCTGTTCCTTTCGCATAGGGCAGCGTGGTGTAATCAAAAGCGCACCCTATCGCGCTGTTTGGGCCGGCCTAGTGAGGGGCGCATGCGTCCTTTTTTTTATGTTGCTTCTTTACTCATTTATGAAAAATGTTCATAAATTAAAAAATGATCAGAATTTTAAAAATGGTCACCTATTTGGTAAGAAATTTCCTTAAATTGAAAAATGTTCTGGATTTCAAAAATATTCTGAATACCGAAAAATGATTGTGAATTTTAGGAAATGTTCAAAAACAATTATGAATTATGAAAAGACTAGATGATGCCCCGCGCGCTGTTGTCGGAACCTTGGTAAAACATATGCATAAACAGATGCTAAAAAAACTAAAACTATTGAAAAAGAAATTTAAGAATGCTCTCGGGATATATTTTGAAAACAGTAAAGTATAAGAAGCATGTGACAAAATATTGTCTAAAAAGAGAAATCTATTGGATTGAAGTCAAGCGGGATGCTATTTTAACAAAAATGTGTAACATGACCTACATATATTTGCTCCAAGCGTATAACGTACAAATATATGTAGGGCATGCTACAAAAATGTGTAACATGACCGTCTATGCCCGCACAAACAACAAGTGAAGCAAATTAACATGCATGGTTGATGAGGTGGCATGGTTGCATCAATAGATTAGTGCATAAATTGTAACTTATGACCACACGCACGACTTGATGATATCGCATAGTTGCATTAAGAGAAAAATAGGCAGTGAGTTGCAACTATTTAAGAATAGAGGGTTCACAATTTTTTTTAAAGGTATTTAAAAAACATTCATGAATTTGAAAATTGTTTCTGAATTTCAAAAAAGGTTCCGAACATAAAATTGTTCTCAGATTTTAGAAAATCATCCATAATTTTGAAAATATTCTCGGACCTCAAGAACTATTAATGAACTTTAAAATATTCATGTATTTATAAATGTTCAAGAATTTAGAAAATGTCCCCAAATTCTAAAAATGTTCATAAATTTTTAAAACGTTCTCAGATTTCTAAAATTGGTATGATTTTCTAAAAATACAAAAAAATTATAATGTTCCAATTTGTAAAAATATAAGAATTATTCCAAAATATTCACAAAATTTAAAACAGAAGAAAAATAAGAAAAAGTAAAAAATAAAATCATCAAACAGAAAATGAACAAACAAGAAAACCCGAATAAAGCATAAAATAAACAAAACAAAAAACCATCTCAAGAAGGTTCTAGAACCTTTCCAAAACTGATGGGATCATGATAAATGGACCGCCCCATTGTATCAGCGCCGTGTAGGACAGGGTACGCCATTGGGTGGTATTCTCCGCGTAACGCAAAGAATAGGTCTATGTCTCCGCTACACCAACCGCCCACCAGATCTACGTCGCCCTAGTCGCCTCCTGGCCGGATCCGTTGTCGGTCGCCCGCATGCTTGTCCGCGTCGCGGTGCCATCAAGCGCTGCCACTACCCTCTGCTTCCTCTTGTGTCACCTTCCCTTGCACATCTGCATTAGCCGCTGCAAACAGGTCATTGAAGATGAATTGGTCCGGTCCTTGTCGACCAGCCCCGACCGCCTCCATCAATATTCGATAAGCCTTTCGGCTCAAGGCAAGCCTCCCCTCAACTGTGTGTTGAGCTTTTGACCCATGTGCACTTACGTTGTTTTGCACCTTAGGGGAATGATAACAGAACTACGCTGTCATGTGTTTTTTTTGTTTTACGGGGTACGCTGTCATGTGTTAATGGGCTCAGCCCGTAGTCTCTCTTTTATTTTGCGCGACGGGCGATGCGTTCTAGACAGTGCCCAACTGTTGTTTGGCTCATTTTTAGTTTCATCATGTTGTTGTTTGGAATATCTCCGCACTTTTATTATCTTTAGAAAAACTATTAAACATGCATAATCATGTAAATTCAATTGTTGGTCGGGTCACAAAGAATGTTGTATGAAATTTGATTAGAAAAATGTCTAGATCATGATTATGTTGTTTGCATCCATCTTTGACCTGCTTGGTATTTTAATTTAATTTTCATTAATGCCTTAATTAACTTGCCTAATTTTCATTTAAGTACCAGTGGCGGGGCCTTTGGTCAGCTCGCCACTGATGCGGGTACCGTAATAGCAAAGCAAGTGAAATATGCCTAAGGGAACCGCTCGGATATAGTCAGCATGACTTTTTTCAGGGATAGCATGCCACTGAAAGCTGTCTTTTAAACTGCACGAAACAAATTGAGAAATACTCTGTTTGAACACCGACAAGCTTTGTACCCTGTTTCCACGAAGTTGGCAGAATTATTAGAACTCAATAATGTAGATGTGGCTTGTTTGCGGGAGCCAATGCTAAACATATTGTTGAGTCTCAAGAACCCAATGCTAAACATTGGCTCTTTAACATGATGGATGCATTATCACATATGGAGTTTGTGAAGATGGCCGTCACTCTTTGGGCAATATGGACTGCGCGTAGAAAAGCAATACACGAGTCAATATTTCAAAGTCCAATGTCGACTCACCGCTTCATAGAAAGCTTCATTGCCAAGTTGGATGGTGTGAATATGATTGCTAGCACTCCCACTCCGGCTGGACGCGCACATGCGATAATGACGCGAAGCTCTTGGAAAGCACCTCCAAGCGGACATGTTAAAATCCATGTAGATGGGGGTCTGTCCCATGATGGGTGTGTTGGAGCTGCGGCAACAGTGTGCAGGGATGAACATGGTCAGTACCTCGGGTCCTCAGCAATTGTTCTACCTGGGGTTATAAATCCTACAATTTTGGAGTCCATTGCTTGCCGTGAGGCCTTGGCACTTGCGGCTGATCTATCTTTGGATCACTTGGTGATTGCATGTGACTGCAAGCCGATCGTGGATGACATCAAAAAAAGGATAGGAGGCCCCCATACCACAGTCGTTAAGGAGATAAATAATAGAAGATGGTATTTTGGTAGTTGTGATTTTGTGTTTGAAGGTCGTGCTTCAAATCTAGAGGCGCACAATCTTGTTAAATTTTCTGTCTCACTTCCGTAGGGTCGCCATTTGTGGCTTCTCTCCCCTCATGACCCCCTTTGTATCTCTACGAACATAGTTTCTAATTAATAAAGTGTGGGATCCCTAAAAAAACGTACATAGCGCGCGTGTAGGTTTCGAGTGCCGCAGGTACATCATGATTTTGGAAGCTTCTAGATGCTTTCCAGGCTGGTTTTCTTCTGGTTATTTTTTTAGTTTTCCTTCTGGTTTTATTTTATTATCTTTTCCTTTTTTCTTTTCTCTTCTTCTTTTTTTTTCAATCTTGTCAAAACAAATTCCAAACCCATGAAATTTTTGCCAAATTCATAACTTTTTAGATCAAGGAATTTTTTTCAAATTTGTGAACTTTTTCAGTCTTTATTTTTAAAAATTTCATGAGCTTTTCAAATTGATGAATTTTTTAAAATTCATGGACTTTTAAAATTCATGAATATTTTTCAAATTCATGGACATTTACTAATGCATGATTTTTTTTTAAATTCATGATTTTTTTTCAAACGGATGAGCTTTTTAAAAATTCATGAACTTATTCAAATTAATGAACATTTTTGCAAATTCATGAACTTTTTATAATGCGCGATTTTTTAATTAGTGAACTTATTTTGTATTCGCGAACTTCTTCAAATTCAATTTTTAAGAAGTCAAAGGTCAGTGGCAAAGCCAAAGGGACGACCGAGCCAAACAACAACCATCGAGGGAGCTGAGCTACGTTGGAATAAGCGGGTAGCTACCTCAAAAAACAATCAACGACACAAAAAAAAAGCGAATTTTTTTAGGATCTAAAAAAAGAGCGAGCTGAGCTATCGAGCAGTTGCACGTGCTTGATTTACCGGCCCAACAGACCAGGTGCACAAGGCGCTGTATAGGAAGAGCAACTAGTTGACGAGCGCTCTTTCGGGAGCCTCACCACTTGGCGCGCTCTCAGCCAACCCGCCATGTGTCGCGCTCTGGGCGCTCCCTCCGAATTTTGTTTTTCTCTTATTTTTTCGCACGCGTTTTCGGCTTTTTAAACGGTTTTTTCGAGGTTTTTCGACGTTACGGTTTTCCATCGGTCTTTCTTAGCTTTTGGATAAAAAAATCAAAAAAAAAAATTTTCACGGAAAAAAACACGTTTTTTTTCTTCTTCCGCGAGATGCACGATTTTGCTTCCGCGAGAGGCATGTTTTTGCTGTCGCAAGAGGTACGGCCATGACTCTTGGAAACAAAAAAAACGTGTTCTCTATTTTTTTTTTCTTTCGCGAGAGGCATGACCATGACTCTCGAAAACGGGAAAAAACGTGTTTTCTATTTTTTTTCTTTCGCGAGAGGCATATTTTTGCTTTCCGAAGAGGCATGACCGGAACTGATGCTACCACCAGTAGAAAAACGACTTTACGTGAGCCCCATTAGTCTCGGTTTGAAAACGGACCAGTACTAATGTGACCATTAGTCCCGGTTCCAATGGCTAGGAGCACGGACATCATTAGTCCTGGTTCGTGTTGAACCTCTAGTACCGGTTCGTGACACGAACCGGGACTAAAGGGGTGGTGGCAGGCTGGTGTCAGGCCGGGGCCCCACAAGCACATTTAGTCCCGGTTCATGACACAAACCGGGACTAGAGGTGGACCTTTAGTCCTGGTTGGTATAACCAACCGGGACTAAAGAGATCACTATATATAGTGCTTCGTCCAGCCCGAGCCGAAGCTATATGTTTTTCCCCTCCGCTCTGTTTTCTTCCCCTCATGCTAGCTTGAGTTCACCTTCATTTTTGCCAAAATTTGTCAAGATTTGAAGGCACCCCATCCATTCAAGTGTTCACAAAGGTTAGCAACTTTGTTCTTTCATCTCTCATTGCTAGATTAGATCTTGCAATGCTCTATAAGTATAGTGATTTATGGGTTTTAGTTTGGGAGTAATTATATGTGGTAGTTTATTTGATTTATATGCAATTTGAGCTCAAATTAACTTCTTAGTTTGCATATGTAGGTGTGTTTTGCTTAGTGCCTTCCCGTCCCCGACCTAGCCATCGTCGATCGCCCGCACCGTCCCGTCGCCGGCACCACCTTGGTGAGCCTCTTGTTCTTATCCTTTTTATAAAAAGAAAATCATGTTTGTTTGATTTAGATAGTTATTTGTATAATTTTCTTACCCGTACGTTGTTTGTTATACATAGTGGCATGGTTTTGATATCCGTCCTCGTCGGCCCTCGTCCGGTTTATGATTCGGATGTGGTACATTCTCTTTTATAACTATTTGTTGCATTTCGTGTTTATGACAATTATGCCCATCAAGTTGACATAGATATTTTTATCTAGGAGGTATGTGAACCGGAAATTGCAACCGACCCTCTTGTCGAGAAGTTAAATTTAGTTAAAAAAGAAAATGAATATTTGAAAGAAAAATTGAAAAGAATTGAAAAAGAGAAGATGAAACTAGAGTTGTATGTTGCCGATGCCGTCGATGATCACAAGATCAAGATGGATGCCGTTGATAGTGAGACTTGGTATCATTATGCTGTTGGATCAATTGTTACCTTAGTTGTGATCTTGACCGCATTTGTTGTTGCATTTAAATGCTTTAGCTAGAGAGTTTGTATGGTGTTTTATGAGAATAAGTGTGTATGAACTTTATGTATGAACTTGTATTAATTTGGTCTTTTCGGTGTTGTGTAATGAAGATGAGCCGGCAATGGATGTACGATGACCGATGCTCTCCCCAGTTCATTAATGGCGTGCGTACTTTTCTGCTTGCGACTGAGGCTAACAAGCGGGCGGATAGTTTTATGTATTGACCATGTGCTGGCTGTAAGAATGATCGAAATTACTCTAATTCAAGAACCATTCACGTCCACCTGTTTGAGTCCGGTTTCATGTACGGCTATAACTGTTGGACCAAGCACGGAGAAAGAGGGGGTCCTAATGGAAGAGAATGAAGAAGAAGAGGATGACGACAGCTATCCTGGACATGGGTTCCCTGAATACGATGGTACAACAATGGGGGAAGAAGCTGAGCCGGCAATGCGGGAAGAAGCTAAAGAAGAGGCATCAGATGAGCCCGCTGATGATCTTGGTCGGGCCATTGCCGATGCAAAGAGAAACTGCGCAAGTGAAAAGGAGAAGCTGAAGTTGCAGCGCATGTTAGAGGATCACAAGAAATTGTTGTACCCAAATTACGAAGATGACAAGAAAAAGCTGGGCACCACATTGGAATTGCTGCAATGGAAGGCAGAGAATGGTGTATCTGGCAAGAGATTTGAAAAGTTGCTGATAATGTTAAAGAAGATGCTTCCAAAGGACAACGAATTGCCCGACAGTACGTACGAAGCAAAGAAGGCTGTCTGCCCTCTAGGATTAGAGGTGCAAAAGATACATGCATGCCCTAATGGCTGCATCCTCTACCGCGGTGAGTACGAGGATTTGAATGCATGCCTGGTATGCGGTGCATTGCGCTATAAGATCAGCCGCGATGACCCTGGTGATGTTGAGGGCGAGCGCCCCAGGAAGAAGATTCCTGCCAAGATGATGTGGTATGTTCCTATAATACCACGGTTAAAACATTTGTTCCAAAACAAAGAGCATGCCAAGTTGATGTGATGGCACAAAGAAGACCGTAAGAAAGACGGGAAGTTGAGAGTACCCGCTGACGGGTCGCAGTGGAGAAAAATCGAGAGAAAGTGGGACGACTTTGCAGATGACGCAAGGAACGTATGGTTTGGTCTAAGTGCAGATGGCATTAATCCTTTTGGGGAGCAGAGCAGCAATCATAGCACCTGACGGTGACTCTATATATTTATAACCTTCCTCCTTGGTTGTGCATGAAGCAGAAGTTCATTATGATGCCAGTGCTCATCCAAGGCCCTAAGCAACCCGGCAACGACATTGATGTGTACCTAAGGCCATTAGTTGAAGAACTCTTACAGCTGTGGAATGAAAAAGGTGTACGTGCGTGGGATGAGCACAAACAGGAGGAATTTGACCTACATGCGTTGCTATTTGTAACCATCAATGATTGGCCTGCTCTCAGTAGCCTTTCAGGACAGACAAACAAGGGATACCGCGCATGCACGGACTATTTAGATGATACCGACAGTATATATTTGGATAAATATAAGAAGAATGTGTACCTGGGACATCGTCGATTTCTTCCGAGCAGGCATCCCGTAAGAAAGAAAGGCAAGCATTTCAAAGGTGAGGCAGATCACCGGAAGAAGCCTCGCCATCCTACTGGTGATGATGTACTTGATATGGTCAAGGATTTAAAAGTAATCTTTGGAAAGGGTCCTAGCGGACAATCTGTTCCGAATGACGCTGACGGACACGCACCCATGTGGAAGAAGAAATTTATATTTTGGGACCTATCCTATTGGAAAGACTTAGAGGTCCGCTCTGCAATCGACGTGATGCACATGACGAAGAATCTTTGCGTGAACCTGCTAGGCTTCTTGGGCGTGTATGGGAAGACAAAAGATACACCGGTGACACGGGAGGACCAGCAACGTATGCACGGAAAAGACGGCATACATCAGGGTCGTGCCAGCTACGCTCTCACCAAAGAAGAGAAGGAAATCTTCTTTGAATGCCTGCTCAATATGAAGGTCCCGCCTGGCTTCTCGTCGAATATAAAGGGAATAATAAATATGGTAGAGAAAAAGTTTCAGAACCTAAAGTCTCATGACTGCCACGTGATTATGACGCAACTGCTTCCGGTTGCATTGAGGGGGCTTCTACCGAAAAACGTTCGATTAGCCATTGTGAAGCTATGTGCATTCCTCAATGCAATCTCTCAGAAGGTAATCGATCCAGAAATCATACCAAGGTTAGAGAATGATTTGGTGCAATGTTTTGTCAGTTTCGAGTTGGTGTTCCCACCATCCTTCTTCAATATGATGACGCACGTCCTAGTTCACCTAGTCGAAGAGATTGCCATTCTGGTTCCTGTATTTCTACACAATATGTTCCCCTTTGAGAGGTTCATGGGAGTATTAAAGAAATATGTTCATAACCGTGCTAGGTCGGAAGGAAGCATCTCCAAGGGCCATGAAAATGAGGAGGTCATTGAGTTTTGTGTTGACTTTATTCCTGACCTTAAGCAGATTGGTGTTCCTGAATTGCGGCATGAGGGCAGACTGGGTGGAAAAGGCATGCTAGGACCGAAAGCAATAATATGTATGGACGGGCATTCTTGGGTGCAAGCACACTACACAGTTCTACAAAATTCCTCCTTGGTGGCTCCGTATATCGAGGAACACAAGAATATTCTACGCTCCAAACACCTGGAGCAGTCTGACGACTAGATTACACGTGAACAAACGAGGACTTTCGCCGGTTGGTTGCAGACACGTCTCATGCATGACGACGCTGTTGAAGATGAGTTGTACTTGCAGTCCCAGTTACCATCTTCGAATATATTGACTTTCAAAGGGTACGGGATAAGTGGGAATACATTTTACACGATCGCCCAAGATAAAAAGAGTACAAACCAAAACAGTGGTGTCCGCTTTGATGCAGCAAACACCAATAGGACAAAGGACACATATTATGGTTACGTAGAGGAGATATGGGAACTTGACTATGGATGTGGTTTGAAGGTCCCTTTATTTCGGTGCAAATGGGTCAATCTGACAGGAGCCGGGGTAACGGAAGACCCGCAGTACAGAATGACAACAGTGGATCTCAACAATCTTGCATACGCAGACGAACCATTCGTCCTAGCCAATGATGTGGCGCAGATTTCTATGTGAAGGACATGTCTACTAAGCCGAGAAAAAGAAAAGATAAGGAAGCGAATACATCATATAATGAGCCAAAGCGCCACATAGTTCTTTTAGGGAAAAGAAATATCGTGGGAGTGGAGGACAAGACAGACATGTCAGAAGATTATGAAAAGTTTCATGAAATTGCTCCCTTCACAGTGAATATTATCCCGAGCATCCAGTTAAATGATGAAGATTGTCCATGGTTACGGCGCAAAGGGACACACGCGAAGAAAAAAATTTATACCCAAAGATCCCACTCTGGGATGTGACCGGCTTCACTGTCATCACTTTCTTCTCTAGTGAGTTTCTGGAGTTATATATCTGGAAAGTCCCACTTCGGACAAACCGAAGGGAATCTTTGTAATAGTTAGGGTACTTATGTGTTTTGGCATTTGAAACGCGAAGAAATATTATGTACAAACAAATTATTTTATGCATTATGTAGGACTTCATTCGCTATTTTTTTGAGCTAAATGACCCTGAAATTCATCTGTTACAAAGGCATTTTATTTTTTTAAACTTATTTCAACTCCAGACTTTTTGTGCGTTCAGTATGCACCATTCAAAGCCACGTCTTCAATTTTCAACCGTTTCTAACTTCATTTGCTATTTTTCATGCATTTACTGATTTTTTTGAGCTAAACGACCCTGAAATTGGAAAGCAATACAAATGAACTCTGAAAAGGTTGAAAGTTGGCATGGTATCATCATTTCACCCACATAGCATGTGCTAAAAAGTTGAGAGGGTTACGGCAAAAACTGGATGCACTTCGTGTACAAAATGGACAATCTCTTTCGAAGTTTCAGGGTTTCGGACGAAAACTCATCTGTTACAAAGGCATTTCATTTTTTAAAACTTATTTCAACTCCAGACATTTTGTGCATTCAGTATGCACCATTCAAAGCCACGTCATCAATTTTCAACCCTTTCTGACTTCATTTGCTATTTTTCATGCATTTACTGACTTTTTTGAGCTAAACGACCCTGAAATTGAAAAGCACTACAAAATGAACTCTGAAAAGGTTGAAAGTTGGCATGGTATCATCATTTCACCCACATAGCATGTGCTAAAAAGTTGAGAGGGTTACGGCAAAAACTGGACGCACTTTGTGTACAAAATGGACAATCTCTTTCGAAGTATCAGGGTTTCGGACGAAAACTCATCTGTTACAAAGGCATTTCATTTTTTAAAACTTATTTCAACTCCAGACATTTTGTGCGTTTAGTATGCACCATTCAAAGCCACGTCATCAATTTTCAACCCTTTCTGACTTCATTTGCTATTTTTCATGCATTTACTGATTTTTTTGAGCTAAACGACCCTGAAATTCAAAAACACTACAAAATGAACTCTGAAAAGGTTGAAAGTTGGCATAGTATCATCATTTCAGCCACATAGTATGTGCTAAAAAGTTGAGAGGGTTACAGCAAAACCTGGATGCACTTCATGTACAAAATGGACAATTCCAACCGCGACTAAAGGCCCCCCTTTAGTCGCGGTTGGAGCCACCAACCGCGACTAAAGGTCTGGCTTCCCGCCGCTTGGCCTGGCCAAAATTGACCTTTAGTCCCGGTTGGTGGCTCCAACCGGGACTAAAGGTGCCTCCTATATATACAAGTACAACACTTCGAATTTTTCACTCCATTCTCCCATCGACGCCGAACCAGACGCCGCCGTCGCCCGCGCCGATCAACGCCGCCAGGCTGCCCCCGAGCCCGTCCTCATCGTCGTCGACGCCGCCGCGCCTCTCCTCTCCGATCCAACGCCGCCCTTGATGCGCGCCGCCCACGCTGCCCGCGCCCGCGCGCCTGCCCCGACGCCGCCGTTGATCGCCGCCCACGCCGCCCGTGCCCGCCGGCCTCGACCTCGCCCACTGTGAGCTCGCGCCGCCCCAGCCCTCCGGCGATTTTTTTCACTAGCATGTTTTAGATTATTATTAATTAGTACACAATGTATGTATATATGTATGTTTAGATGCTTAGTTATAGTATTAATTAGTATACATGTATAACAATGTTGACATTTTTCAGAGGAATTTTGACATTTTTTTTCACTAGATGATTAGATGCATAGAAAAAAGTTGAGGAATTAATTAGTATAATGTATGGATAGAAATTTTGAGGAATTTTGACATTTTGATCCAATGTATAGAAATTAGTTATATATATATATAGATATCTTCTATATAATACTATATAATATATATATATGTATGTATACAATGTATAGAAAAAAGTTGAGAAATTTTGACATTTGATCCAATGTATAGCAATTAGTATATGTATGTATACAATGTATAGAAAACATTTGAGGAATTTTGACCAAGCATAGAAAAAATATTAAATTTGCATAGAATTTGCTCTCGACGTCAACGATGCCCGGCCCGTATCCTCGTCGTCGACTCGTTCGCGACGACGTCCTGCTTCAGAGGCGCGATGTCCGGAACTGGACTCCGCCGGGCTGGCACTGGGAGGTGCTACCTTCAGGGGCGTGCATCTTGGTGAGGAACCCGCCTCCCGTCGTCGACCCAGAGCTTCTTTGGTGCCGGGCGCGTGGGCCACATTCGGTGCGGAGGCTGGCGTCCCCCACAAAAGTGGTACGTCACCGTGTCAGGGAGGAGGACAAACACGTCCGTCGCTACATGGTTGCGTTGGACGTCAGGTTCTCCAATACCTGGCAGGTTCTTAAGGTATCTCACCCGAGCTATGATCCCGTGATCGTTCCTTCTCTTTGGGTGTCCACCGCGAGTGATGTTAGCTAGTGATGTTATATATATGATAATATTCGAGATGTATTAGTGATAATACTCGAGATGTATTCGAGATTATATTCGATAATATTCGAGACGATGTATTCGAGATTACATTATTCGATAATATTCGAGACGATGTATTCGAGATTATATTATTCGATAATATTCGAGACGATGTATTCGAGATTATATTCGATGATGCATATTATCTGGATTATTCGAGTTGTATATTATCTACTATGATTCAGTTTTTCCTTATTGATTGCATGCATTCTAATTTGAATACTAAATTGTTTTATCTTTCTTCTGGATTAATTAAATAAAAGCTATGGACAATACCGGCAGAGAAGGAGAAGAGAGTATGTTCGACATCATACGCTCCCCGAGCCCAGATGAGAATGAAGAAGATGACGGCTCGTAATATCTGAACAATACCGGTGAGGGTATGATATTTGATGAAAACGAACGAATAGATGAAGTCCACAACAATGATGACGAAGGAAATGTTATTCTTCAAATAACAAAGACCGGCGAGGTATATTTATATAAGGCATCTGGTGATCATCACATGTTTTAATTGATTTGTATATATATTAACGAATCGATCTTACTTCTTTTAGCCCTCCGGATCGAGCAAAACTTCTACAAGCAGCAGGACAGTTCGAGGCCCGGCCAAAAAGTTGCAGGCTGGTATAAAGTGCAACATCGATGCCATCAAACCAAATCGCAAACCGCTTGAACCTAAGAAGAATGCGAAGAAGTTCATTCGTCAATGCGGAGTTATTGTCAGGGACCAAATCCCGATCTCCGTTCAAGAATGGAAAAAGCCAGCAAAGGGAGATCCAGATGTTACTTTTGTCTTCGAAAGAGCAAAAGATCTGTTTGGGAAATCGCTCATGTCACATTTCACCCTACCAGATCGTTTGACAGATGCAGATCTGGAGAAAGTCAAGAAAAGTGCTCTTAAGAAGATGGCGATAGCATTCAATAACCACAAGAAAAATATATGGCCCGCGTACGTCAAAGCAGGAAAGCAGACTCCAGAATTCAAGGGAACACTGGAGAAGGCAAGAGATCACTGGGACGCTTTCGTGAAGTTCAAGGAATCGGAAATAGCTCAGGAACGGTCAAGAAAAAACAAGATTAATACTGCGAAAAAGAAGTGGCACCATAATTTGGGGCCAGGTGGCTACGAGGTGGGCCGACCTAAGTGGGGTATCGCTGAGCAAGAGATGATTGCTGCAGGGGTCACTCCAGTTACATTGAGCTGGCCCCCCAGGTGCAGGACTTGGTTTTATGCGCATGGAGGGAAGTTGGACCTAAAGACAGGGCTGGTTTTGGAGCGGGCAAGTCTTAAAGAAGCCTCCGACGGTTTACTTGTTGCAATAGAAGAGGCTCGAACGGGGGTGTTCACGCCCAACAGAGAGAACGACGAGCTTATGCGCGCCCTGAAGAATCCTGAACACCCGGGAAGAACACGAGGCAAAGGCGTTGTTGAAGGAAATATGCCCTAGAGGCAATAATAAAGTTATTATTTATTTCCTTATTTCATGATAAATGTTTATTATTCATGCTAGAATTGTATTAACCGGAAACTTAGTATATGTGTGAATACATAGACAAACAAAGTGTCCCTAGTATGCCTCTACTAGACTAGCTTGTTAATCAAAGATGGTTAAGTTTCCTAGCCATGGACATGTGTTGTCATTTGATGAACGGGATCACATCATTAGGAGAATGATGTGATGGACAAGACCCATCTGTTAGCTTAGCATGATGATCATTTAGCTTGTTGCTATTGCTTTCTTCATGACTTATACATGTTCCTATGACTATGAGATTATGCAACTCCCGAATACCAGAGGAACACCTTGTGTGCTATCAAACGTCACAACGTAACTGGGTGATTATAAAGATGCTCTACAGGTGTCTCCGAAGGTGTTTGTTGAGTTGGCATAGATCGAGATTAGGATTTGTCACTCCGAGTATCGGAAAGGTATCTCTGGGCCCTCTCGGTAATGCACATCATATGAAGCCTTGCAAGCAATGTGACTAATGAGTTAGTTACAGGATGATGCACTATGGAACGAGTAAAGAGACTTGCCGGTAACGAGATTGAACTAGGTATGATGATACCGACGATCGAATCTCGGGCAAGTAACATACCGATGACAAAGGGAATAAACGTATGTTGTTATGCGGTTTGACCGATAAAGATCTTCGTAGAATATGTAGGAGCTAATATGAGCATCCAGGTTCCGCTATTGGTTATTGACCGTAGATGTGTCTCGGTCATGTCTACATAGTTCTCGAACCCGTAGGGTCCGCACGCTTAACGTTCGATGACGATTTGTATTATGAGTTTATGTGATTTGATGACCGAAGTTTGTTCGGAGTCCCGGATGAGATCGGGGACATAACGAGGAGTCTCGAAATGGTCGAGAGGTAAAGATCGATATATTGGAAGGCTATATTCGGACATCGGAAAGGTTCCGAGTGATTCGGGTATTTTTCGGAGTACCGGGGAGTTACGGGAATTCACCGGGAGAAGTAATGGGCCTTGTTGGGCCATACGGGAAATAGAAGGCAGCAGCCAGGAGGTGGCGCCCCCCCCCCCCCAGGCCTAGTCCGAATTGGACAAGGGGTTGGGGGCGCAGCCCCCCTCTTTTCCCCTCTCCTTTAGGTGGAATCCTACTAGGACTTGGAGTCCTAGTAGGACTCCCCTCTCCCTTGGCGCGCCCCCTCTAGGGCCGGCCACCTCCTCCCTCCCTCCTTTATATACGTGGGGAAGGTGGCACCCTAGAACACACAAGTTGATTGTTTTTAGCCGTGTGCGGTGCCCCCCTCCATAGATTTCCACCTCAGTCATATTTTCGGAGAGCTTAGGCGAAGCCCTGCCGGAATCACTTCATCATCACCGTCACCACGCCGTCGTGCTGACGGAACTCTTCCTCGGCCTCAGCTGGATCAAGAGTTCGAGGGACGTCACCGAGCTGAACGTGTGCAGATCGCGGAGGTGCCGTGCGTTCGGTACTTGATCGGTTGGATCGCGAAGACGTTCGACTACATCAACCGCGTTACTAAAACGCTTCCGCTTTCGGTCTATGAGGGTACGTGGACACACTCTCCCGCTCGTTGCTATGCATCACCTAGATAGATCTTGCGTGTTCGTAGGAATTTTTTTGAAATACTACGTTCCCCAACAGTGGCATCATGAGCTAGGTCTATGCGTAGATGATATGCACGAGTAGAACACAAAGGAGTTGTGGGCGTGGGTGTAGACATATTGCTTGCCGTTACTAGTTGATTCTTGATTCGGCGGTATTGTGAGATGAAGCGGCCCGGACCGACATTACGCGTACGCTTACGCGAAACTGGTTTCACCGCTGCGAGCACTCGTTGCTTAAAGGTGACTGACGGGTGTCTGTCTCTCTCACTTTAGTTGAATCGGTTTCAATGAAGAGGGTTCTTTTAGAAGATCAAAAAGCAATCACTACACCACGTTGTGGTTTTGATGCGTAGGTAAGAACGGTTCTTGCTCGAAGCCCGTAGCAGCCACGTAAAACTTGCAACAACAAAGTAGAGGACGTCTAACTTGTTTTTGCAGGGCTTGCTGTGATGTGATATGGTCAAGACATGATGTGATATAATTTGTTGTATGAGATGATCATGTTTTGTAACAGAGTTATCGGCAACTGGCAGGAGCCATATGGTTGTCGCTTTATTGTATGCAATGCAATCGCCATGTAATTGTTTTTACTTTATCACTAAGCGGTAGCGATAGTTGTAGAAGCAATAGTTGGCGAGACGACAACGATGCTACGATGGAGATCAAGGTGTCACGCCGGTGACGATGGAGATCATGATGGTGCTTTGATGATGGAGATCAAGAGCACAAGATGATGATGGCCATATCATGTCACATATTGAATTGCATGTGATGTTAATCCTTTTATGCATCTTATTTTGCTTAGTACGGCGGTAGCATTATAAGATGATCTCTCACTAAATTTCAAGGTACAAGTGTTCTCCCTGAGTATGCACCGTTGCGAAAGTTCGTCGTGCCGAGACACCACGTGATGATCGGGTGTGATAAGCTCTACGTTCAAATACAACGGGTGCAAGCCAGTTTTGCACATGCAGAATACTCGGGTTAAACTTGACGAGCCTAGCATATGCAGATATGGCCTCGGAACACTGAGACCGAAAGGTCGAACGTGAATCATATAGTAGATATGATCAACATAGTGATGTTCACCATTGAAAACTACTCCATCTCACGTGATGATCGGACATGGTTTAGTTGATTTGGATCACGTGATCACTTAGATGATTAGAGGGATGTCTATCTAAGTGGGAGTTCTTAAGTAATATGATTAATTGAACTTTAATTTATCATGAACTTAGTCCTGGTAGTATTTGCAAATTATGTTGTAGATCAATAGCTCGCGTATAGCTCCCCTGTTTTATTTTTGATATGTTCCTAGAGAAAACTAAGTTGAAAGATGATAGTAGCAATGATGCGGACTGGTTCCGTGATCTGAGGTTTATCCTCATTGCTGCACAGAAGAATTATGTCCTTGATGCACCGCTAGGTGACAGAACTATTGCAGGAGCAGATGCAGACGTTATGAACGTTTGACAAGCTTGGTATGATGACTACTTGATAGTTTAGTGCACCATGCTTTACGGCTTAGAACCGGGACTTCAAAAACGTTTTTGAACAACATGGAGCATATGAGATGTTCCAAGAGCTGAAATCGGTATTTCAGACTCATGCCCGTGTCGAGAGGTATGAGACCTCTGACAAGTACTTCGCCTACAAGATGGAGGAGAATAGCTCAACCAGTGAGCATGTGCTCAGAATGTCTGAGTACTACAGTTGCTTGAATCAACTGGGAGTTAATCTTCCGGATAAGATAGTAATTGACAGAATTCTCTAGTCACTATCACCAAGTTACTGGAACTTCGTGATGAACTACAATATGCAAGGGATGACAAAAACGATTCCCGAGCTCTTCGTGATGCTGAAATCAACGAAGGTAGAAATCAAGAAAGAGCATCAAGTGTTGATGGTTAACAAGACCACTAGTTTCAAGAAAAGGGCAAAGGGAAGAAGGGGAACTTCAAGAAGAATAGCAAGCAAGTTGCTACTCCCGGGAAGAAGCCCAAGTCTGAACCTAAGCCTAAAACTGAGTGCTTCTACTGCAAAAGGACTGGTCACTGGAAGCGGAACTGCCCCAAGTATTTGCCGGATAAGAAGGATGGCAAAGTGAACAAAAGTATATTTGATATACATGTTATTGATGTGTATTTTACTAGTGTTCATAGTAGCCCCTAGGTATTTGATACTGGTTCAGTTGCTAACATTAGTAACTCGAAACAGGAGTTGCAAAATGAACAGAGACTAGTTAATGACGAGGTGACGATGTGTGTTGGAAGTGATTCCAAGGTTGATAAGATCACCATCGCACACTCCCTCTATTTTCGGGATTAGTGTTGAACCTAAATAAATGTTATTTGGTGTTTGCGTTGAGCATGAATATGATTGGATCATGTTTATTGCAAAATAAAAGTTATTTGGTGTTTGCGTTGAGCATGAATATGATTGGATCATGTTTATTGCAATACGGTTATTCATTTAAGTCAGAGAATAATTGTTGTTCTGTTTACATGAATAAAAACCTTCTATGGTCATACACCCAATGTAAATGGTTTATTGAATCTCGATCGTAGTGATACACATATTCATAATATTGAAGCCAAAAGATGCAAAGTTAGTAATGATAGTGCAACTTATTTGTGGCACTGCCGTTTAGGTCATATTGGTGTAAAGCGCATGAAGAAACTCCATACTGATGGACTTTTGGAATCACTTGATTATGAATCATTTGATGCTTGCGAACCATGCCTCATGGGCAAGATGACTAAAACTCCGTTCTCCGGAACAATGGAGCGAGCTACGGACTTATTGGAAATAATACATACCGATGTATGCGGTCCGATGAGTATTGAGGCTCGCGGCGGGTATCGTTATTTTCTTCATAGATGATTTGAGTAGATATGGGTATATCTACTTAATGAAACACAAGTCTGAAACGTTTGAAAAGTTCAAAGAATTTCAAAGTGAAGTGGAAAATCATCGTAACAAGAAAATAAAGTTTCTACGATCTGATTGCGGAGGCAAATATTTGAGTTACGAGTTTGGTCTTCAATTAAAACAATGTGGAATAGTTTCACAAACTCATGCCACCTGGAACACCACAGCATAATGGTGTGTCCGAACGTCATAACCGTACTTTATTGGATATAGTGCAATCTATGATGTCTCTTACCGATTTACCACTATCGTTTTGGGGTTATGCATTAGAGACAGCTGCATTCACATTAAATAGGGCACTGTCTAAATCCGTTGAGACGACACTGTATGAACTGTGGTTTAGCAGGAAACCTAAGCTGTCGTTTCTTAAAGTTTGGGGCTGCGATGCTTATGTGAAAAAGCTTCAACCTGATAAGCTCGAACCCAATTCGGAGAAAAGTGTCTTCATAGGATACCCAAAGGAGACTGTTGGGTACACCTTCTATCACAGATCCGAAGGCAAGATATTCGTCGCTAAGAATGGATCCTTTCTAGAGAAGGAGTTTCTCTCGAAAGAAGTGAGTGGGAGGAAAGTAGAACTTGATGAGGTAGTGGTACCTTATCATGAATTGGAAAGTAGTTCATCACAGAAATCAGTTCCAGTGATGCCTACACCAATTAGTGAGGAAGCTAATGATGATGATCATGAAGCTTCAGATCAAGTTACTACAGAACCCCGTAGGTCAACCAGAGTACGTTCCGCACCAGAGTGGTACGGTAATCCTGTTCTGGAAGTCATGTTACTAGACCATGACGAACCTACGAACTATGAGGAAGCGATGATGAGCCCAGATTCCGATAAATGGCTTGAGGCCATGAAATCTGAGATAGGATCCATGTACGAGAACAAAGTATGGACTTTGACTGACTTGCCCGATGATCGGCGAGCCATTGAGAAAAAATGGATCTTCAAGAGGAAGATAGACGCTGATAGTAGTGTTACTATCTACAAAGCTCGAATTGTCGCAAAAGTTTTTCGACAAGTTCAAGGTGTTGACTACGATGAGATTTTCTCACTCGTATCAATGCTTAAAGTCTGTCGGAATCATGCTAGCAATTGCCACATTTTATGAAATCTGGCAAATGGATGTCAAAACTACATTCCTTAATGGAATTTTTAAAGAAGAAGTTGTATATGATGCAACCAGAAGGTTTTGTCAATCCTAAATGTGTTAACAAAATGTGCAAGCTCCAGCGATCCATCTATGGATTGGTGCAAGCATCTCGGAGTTGGAATATACGCTTTGATGAAGTGATCAAAGCATATGGTTTTATACAGACTTACGGTGAAGCCTGTATTTACAAGAAAGTGAGTGGGAGCTCTGTAGCATTTCTGATATTATATTGGAAATGATATAGAATTTCTGGATTGCATAAAAGGATACTTGAATAAGAATTTTTCAATAAAAAGGACCTCGGTGAAGCTGCTTAAGTATTGAGCATCAAGATCTATAGGGATAGATCGAGACGCTTAATAGGACTTTCACAAAGCACATACCTTGACAAGATTTTGAAGAAGTTCAAAATGGATCAGTCAAAGAAGGAGTTCTTGCCTGTGTTACAAGGTGTAAAATTGAGTAAGACTCAAAACCCGACCACGGCAGAAGATAGAAAGAGAATGAAAGTCATTCCCTATGCCTCAGTCATAGGTTCTATAAAGTATGCCATGCTATGTACCAGACCAGTTGTGTGCCTTGCTATGAGTTTAGCAAGGAGGTACGATAGTGATCTAGGGATAGATCACTGGATAGCGGTCAAAGTTATCCTTAGTTACCTAAGAGGACTAAGGGAATATTTCTCGGTTATGGAGGTGATAAAAGAGTTCGTCATAAAAGGTTACGTCGATGCAAGCTTTTACACCGATCCAGATGACTCAAAGTCTCAATCTGGATACATATTGAAAGTGGGAGCAATTAGCTAGAGTAGCTCCGTGCAGAGCATTGTAGACATAGAAATTTGCAAAATACATACGGATCTGAATGTGGCAGACCCGTTGACTAAACTTCTCTCACAAGCAAAACTTGATCACATCTTAGTACTCTTTGGGTGTTAATCACATGGCGATGTGAACTAGATTATTGACTCTAGTAAACCTTTTGAGTGTTGGTCACATAAGCGATGTGAACTATGGGTGTTAATCACATGGTGATGTGAACTATTGGTGTTAAATCACATGGCGATGTGAACTAGATTATTGACTCTAGTGCAAGTGGGAGACTGAAGGAAATATGCCCTAGAGGCAATAATAAAGTTATTATTTATTTCCTTATTTCATGATAAATGTTTATTATTCATGCTAGAATTGTATTAACCGGCAACTTAGTACATGTGTGAATACATAGACAAACAGAGTGTCCCTAGTATGCCTCTACTAGACTAGCTCGTTAATCAAAGATGGTTAAGTTTCCTAGCCATGGACATGTGTTGTCATTTGATGAACGGGATCACATCATTAGGAGAATGATGTGATGGACAAGACTCATCCGTTAGCTTAGCATGATGATCGTTTAGTTTGTTGCTATTGCTTTCTTCATGACTTATACATGTTCCTATGACTATGAGATTATGCAACTCCCGAATACCGGAGGAACACCTTGTGTGCTATCAAACGTCACAACGTAACTGGGTGATTATAAAGATGCTCTACAGGTGTCTCTGAAGGTGTTTGTTGAGTTGGCATAGATCGAGATTAGGATTTGTCACTCCGAGTATCGGAGAGGTATCTCTGGGCCCTCCCGGTAATGCACATCATATGAAGCCTTGCAAGCAATGTGACTAATGAGTTAGTTACGGGATGATGCACTACGGAATGAGTAAAGAGACTTGCCGGTAACAAGATTGAACTAGGTATCATGATACCGACGATCGAATCTCGGGCAAGTAACATACCGATGACAAAGGGAATAAACGTATGTTGTTATGCGGTTTGACCGATAAAGATCTTCGTAGAATATGTAGGAGCCAATATGAGCATCCAGGCTCCGCTATTGGTTATTGACCGTAGATGTGTCTCGGTCATGTCTACATAGTTCTCGAACCCGTAGGGTTCGCACGCTTAACGTTCGATGACGATTTGTATTATGAGTTTATGTGATTTGATAACCGAAGTTTGTTCGGAGTCCCGGATGAGATCGGGGACATGACGAGGAGTCTCGAAATGGTCGAGAGGTAAAGATCGATATATTGGAAGGCTATATTCGGACATCGGAAAGGTTCCGAGTGATTCGGGTATTTTTCGGAGTACCGGGGAGTTACGGGAATTCACCGGAAGAAGTAATGGGCCTTAGTGGGCCATACGGGAAATAGAAGGCAGCAGCCAGGAGGTGGCGCCCCCCCCCCCCCCCCAAGCCCAGTCCGAATTGGACAAGGGGTTGGGGGCGCAGCCCCCCTCTTTTCCCCTCTCCTTTAGGTGGAATCCTACTAGGACTTGGAGTCCTAGTAGGACTCCCCTCTCCCTTGGCGCGCCCCCTCTAGGGCCGGCCACCTCCTCCCTCCCTCCTTTATATACATGGGGAAGGGGGCACCCTAGAACACACAAGTTGATTGTTTTTAGCCGTGTGCGGTGCCCCCTCCACAGATTTCCACCTCGGTCATATTTTCGGAGAGCTTAGGCGAAGCCCTGCCGGAATCACTTCATCATCACCGTCACCACACCGTCATGCTGACAGAACTCTCCCTCGGCCTCAGCTGGATCAAGAGTTCGAGGGACGTCACCGAGCTGAACGTGTGCAGATCGCGGAGGTGCCGTGCGTTCGGTACTTGATCGGTTGGATCGCGAAGACGTTCGACTACATCAACCGCGTTACTAAAACGCTTCCGCTTTCGGTCTACGAGGGTACGTGGACACACTCTCCCGCTCGTTGCTATGCATCACCTAGATAGATCTTGCGTGTTCGTTGGAATTTTTTTGAAATACTACGTTCCCCAACAGTTGTTCCGTGGTTTGAGGGGTTTGCGGATTGGAACGCCGATTACAGAAGCCGTGCGAGAAAGAGGCAGCAGGAGGAGGAGAAGAGGAAGCTGGAGGAGGAGAAGAGGAAGGAGGAAGCAGACCGCCTTCATCTGGTAGAATCAAAGCACGCGGAGTTGGAACGCGCTTTCAGGCGGCAGCAGGAGCAGATCGACTCACTTAGCCAGGAAAGGGCGTCTCAGCTGCAGCAGCAAGCAGATCCAGCATTGGATAGCACCGTCCCATCTATGCCGAGAAGCAGCGTGGGTTCCACCCAGGCCGATGATGCACTGCTGGCTAGATATCTTGTGGATGATATCAAAGATAAGACTACTTGTGAGCTACACATGAAAGTGAAGAACATATCCATGAAGGTGGCGGACGGCTATGCTTTAACAAATCCCCCTGAAGCAACCTTCCATTGCAATCCGATTCCAGCTGGCTATGCTCGTGTCAGGGTTGATGAAGTGATGTCAGCATATTACGAGCTAGAGCTTGACATTCCTGGAGGTGACGAGGAGAGCACACTGGGAGAGTCCATACATCGTATTATTCTATGGGAAAAGGATTGCATCGTCTTTCCAAGGCCACCGACTCCTGCTGCAACAAGTCCGCCACTGCGTCAGCCAACTCCTGCTCCTCCAAGTCCGGCGCCGCGTCAGTCGACTCCTGCTCCTCCAAGTCCGACGCCGCGTCAGTCGACCCCTCCTCCTCCAAGTCCGGCACCGTGTCAGCCGACTCCTCCTCCTCCAAGTCCGGCACCGCGTCAGCCGACTCCTCCTCCTCCAAGTCCGGCACTGCGTTAGCCGTCTCCGCCGCCTCAGCAACAGCGGAAGAGAGGCACCGCAGCTACGGCGGCTAGCGGTACAACATGCAAGAAATTCAAATATGGTCCAAGTCTCAAGCCTCTTCCGAAGTTGCCTTACCATCTGACTGACGAGGAAAACGGCGCCGAAGTGACTGCCCAAGTGATGGCCCATTTTGCACCGAACCCCCCACCCACCCCCCCTCCCCCCCCGCGCCGCCGCCAAAGAAGAAAGTACCTGAGAAAGTCATACAACACTTTATTGATAATGCTCAACCGGCTATGAAGCATAGGGACTCAGACTATGAGCGCTCTATCAAGAAGTCACATCGTGCACAAAAAGAGAAGGAGTCGAGTTCGAGCTCGAGCCAAGCAGTTGGCAAAAAAAGCGGGAAAACTGTTCCCCAGCTGGGAGAACAGGCAGTGCAATCGATCCTCCCGCTCATTGTACAACCACATGGGAGTACCGCCGATCAGCTGGTAATAACCGACGATCATAAAAGGCAGGCTAAAGAGGCATGTGTCACTGTTCAACAACTCCTAGGCATCGAGGAATTCCAAACATTTACAGAGGAGGAATTAAAATGGAATTTTGTCCGCGGGCAACCTCTGGTCAAGCCTGAGGAGATCCCGCTTCTATCAACGAGAATGTATCAATTGCATGAGTGGTACCTGAGAGAAGTAAAGAACGGGCGAGAGTCCCTCATGGTGAAAGTCAAGGAAGAGCATTACTTCCATGCAAAAGATTTGTGGGTTGAGTTTGAAGAAATGTTTCAGTTATTCAATCAAGACACACTCGACAAATCTATCGTCAGTTGCTATTGTCTGTAAGTGATTTCTTTCTATAATTTAAGTCTCTAGCTAGCTGTGCTCGTTCATTACCTGTAATTATCCTCACTATATTCTTTTCTGTGGTATTATGCAGAATAAAGATGTATGAAATGAAAAGAGGTGGACGCTATGGCATTGGGTTCATTGACCCAAATACCATTAATCAAGAGACATGGTCACAAGAATGGTCGAGAAAAGACACAGAGAAAAGCTTGCTATAGTTTTTGAAGCGACTAAACACCCAACCAGAAATACTACTTCCTTACAACTTCGGGTGAGTGACACTGTCTTGTACTACAAATTCTGTTTTTGCTTACTAGATGTTGATAAGTAGTGTAGTTGATGAGTTATGCACATGCCCGCTTAATTATACAAACGTGTGCGCATGCAGTTTCCACTGGATCCTGCTAATCATTGAAGTTGATGAGAGAAAAGTTCAAGTACTGGACTCACTATATAAAGAAACATCCGAATACGCAATCGTGAGGGGGATGGTCGACAGGTAATTTCAATCATTATCGCACTATGTCGGCCTCTTTAGTTCATTTCCTGATATCAACTAATTAATAATTCCTTTATTCATTTTCTTTGCCGGCGGGCAAGGCTTGGCAAAAATTCATCAAAGAGGTTGAAGGCGAATGGAAACAACAGCTAAAATGGGTGCGACCCAAGGTAATTAAGTAGTACTAGCTAGCTACGTCCGTGCATCTCTTTAATTCTACTTTCAATACCATTATCATGCTTGATTAATTATTATCTGATTGAATTTTATTCTCGTAAAGTGCCTGAGTCAGGCACCGGGGAATAATTTATGCGTATACTACGTTTGCGAGAACATTCGCATTATGACGTCCGAAAGGAGCAAAGATGATAGACAACTTTGGGTACGTTTGGCAGAACACTATTTACAATTTTTATATCATTATCTAATATATATACACACAACTAATACATTCATATTGATCTCCTTCCTTTAAAGATGTCGGAGATGCGGGACAGGCTCCTACCAACGGATCGCGTACGAGCAATTCAAGAGGAAATAGCGTGATTTTTTCTCGACCGGATCATAAATCCCAAAGAAGAATATCATTACACCTAATGCCTTCATATAATGATCCGCAAATTGTAGGAGAAATTGTATATACCAAATTGTATATATATATATATGTGTGTATGTGAATGGTCGTACGAGAAATTCGATGATATATATATGATCGGTTCTGCGAGAAATTCTATTTATATATATATGCATAACGTGTACAGTATGTAGTAGCGTAAAATATGTTTGAAATGAAAAAGAATTAAATAAAAAACACAAAATTAAAAGAAAAAATAAACCATAATTCATAAACCCCTAATCCTTTTAGTCCCGGTTGGTGTTACCAACCGGGACTAAATGTCCTCTAGCCCCCGGCGCCGGCTCGTGCCACGTGGTGGGCCTTTGGTCCCGGGCCGTGTTGAACCGGGACTAGGGAGGGGGGGGGGGGGCTTTAGTCCCCACTCTTTAGTGCCGGTTGCTGAACCGACACTAAAGACCCTTACGAACCGGCACTAAAGCCTGATTCTGCACTAGTGTTGAACCGGGACTAGGGAGGGGGGGGGGGGGGGGGGGGCTTTAGTCCCCACTCTTTAGTGCCGGTTGCTGAACCGACACTAAAGACCCTTACGAACCGGCACTAAAGCCTGATTCTGCACTAGTGTACAGATATTTTCTCTGCGTTTATCAAGCTTTTCTGCATCCTATTCTTACCCCATCAGTGTCTACGGAGTATTCGCTGTTCGGGATGTACTGGAGCCTCTGCGGAACCATGTCTTCAACCGTTCCAGAGATGACCCTGTCACTGTTGACCAGGTAATCAAGGCTTGTTTGTTTTCAAAATGGAACAATCATGTTCAAGGGTCTTAGAGCCTATTTGGCTTGCAGGATTCTAAAAACACGTGAATAGGAAAAACATACCATCGATATGTCATGGCATATTGAATCGAAAACAAAGAATCTGTAATAGAAGCTGTTTGGTTGCGCCACATGAAAAACACAGGAAATTTTCATGAGGTTGGAGTCAAATGGAATTTTTCCTATATTATTGCATGCAAAATAGGCCATAGGAAAAATTCCTATGATTTCTGTTCGCACAAACCAAACATGCTACATAGGAAAAAGTTCATAAGTAATGGAATCCTTCAAAATTTCTGTGAAATTCCTATGAACCAAGCAGGCTCATGTGCATGCTAGGATCCATTAAAAGTTTTCTGTATGGTCAGGTCCATGCATTCAGTCCTGTGTTTTGAAGGGTCACCCCGTTATATTCATATGTTGTTGGGCATTCCTTGATCAGATGAACATGCTATTAGGTCCTCCAAAATTTATCTGACTGTACCATTAACAAAATACAGAGTTGTCTTTTTCAATATGCAAGTATAATGCATTTTTTCTGCTTCTTTAAGGCATTTATTTTAGCATGCAAAGGCTATACATCCAATAGTGTGGTAGGGGAAGATGATTTGGTTTCCCTACTGTTAATATCTCAGAAATAAGGGAGATAGTAATATATTTGAATCTTTACCCGTAAGTATATTTCAAAGCCGTTGGCAAGATAACCAACGACAAAAGGGAGAAATGATGCAGTTAAAGCTCGTCATGAGCATGCCTTGCATTTTTAATATATATTTCAAACACAACGCTTTTTTTATGTAAACATGAGCATGCATGTTTTGTTGAGTTTATTCTGCTGATGCATATACCAATTTACTTACTTGAAAGTCGATTTTGCCCGTTGAGTTGTGACACGTTGTTAAATTGCAGGATCCTTTTACCTTGCCACTCTGTAGCCCTTGTCGAGGAAGGTACATACCATATGACCAAGTATTGCTAGAAGTTGATCTCTGGATTAAAAAGGAAGGGGATGGGTCAGCCGACCAAAAATTACTTTCCAAATACCTTGAGCTCGATGTCCGAACAGAAGGTGACGGGTTTATATATGGTTGTATCCCTGGGGACACTGTCAGCTTGGAAATAGACTGTGCGTACCTCACAAAGAGTGTTGAGGCAGTGATCGAGGTCTCTGCAGAGGTTAGCCGCCCTTGCCATGTAAGATTCGTCGCTTTCAGCAGTGGGTATGACGATGAGATTGTGCTCTTCGACGGAAAATTCTCTGGGGAGAAGGTTTTCAAGCATGTTGTTGCTGTGAAGGCAGAGAGAGAACTGAAGGTTCAGTTAGAGGTGGAGAAATCAGTTTTCCAGTGGACTTTTCAGGGTGGAAATGCCGGACCTCTTAGCTCCCCTGATGACTCGATGTCGAAGTATGGCCAGTTTGATGTAGGGGTGTGTTTTTATCCATCGACGGGCTAAGTCAACTGTACCATGATTGGCTGAAAACAAGTGACGTGCTCTGATGTTTGTGTTTTAGGAGTTGAATTTAAGTAGCAGTTGGATTTCCTTTTGTGCCCTCGTGACAAAACGGTCTGAAGTTTGGGTTTTAGCTTTTGTTTATGATCCAGATATGTTAAAACTGTAGCAGAAGTCTGAGATATGCATGACTCTGGATATGTTAAGCTGAGGGAGAAGTTCAAGGTCAGACTCATATGTTAACTGCCAGGAGCCTGAAAATGTTTTATATCCTGTGTTGCTTGCCATTATTATATTTCGAATCCTGCCATTTTCCCTTTAGTTCCGATGCATCATCTCGTGATGATTCTGAAGTCAACTCCACTTCGAGCACAGCCTAAGCCGTACCTGATCATCCATCCGCGACACTGCTTCCTTCTGTGTCTAATGACGCTCATCAGCCATCATCACTCTCCAGTCTACAGCTGGGAACCAAACCTCTGGAGACGAAGGCACTATTCAAGATCAGTGTTTTTTGGCGTGGTTGTGTACTTCTGTGGTCGATCTATGGATGGTGATGAATTAAGGAAATGTGAGGACTTTTTTTTTTGCGGGGAAGAGGACATGTGAGGACTTGAATCTTGATCTCTGATGATGTGTCTGAGTAGTCTTTTTTTTGACAAAAAATCATGCTTTTTTCTTACTTTTGTTTATACTTTCAAATATTCAAAACAACTATGTTACAAAAAAAAAACTTAACATAAAACATTTCAAAAATTGGTAATCAAGCATTTAAAAATGTTAAATGTGTATAAAGAAAAAAAATTCTCATGTATATGAAAATCTTACAAAAAAATATACTACATGTGTGAAAAAGGTTGATCATGTATTTTAAAAAATGTTAATCAAGCATTTGAAAAAATGTTAAACAAGTATTTGAAAAAGGTTAGTCAAGCATTTGAAAAATGTTCATGTATATAGAAAAAATATTGACCATGTATTCATAAAATATCAAACTTGTATTTGACAAATGTAAATTGTGTAGAGAAAAAATGATGAGTATGTATTAAAAAATTATTAATATCGTATTGAATTTTTTTAATCAAGCATTTGTAAACGTTAAAATCTATATAAAAAATGTTAATCTTGTATTTGAAAAATGCTAACCATGTATTCAAAAAATGTTGACTAGTATACGAAATTTTTTAATCTAGTATTTGAAATATGTTAAATGTGTAGAAAAAATGTTGACCATGTATTCAAGAAACTTTAAACTTGTATTTTAAAAAAATTAATCAAGCATTTAAAAATGTTAAAATGTGCATAAAAAATGTTGGCCATGTATTAAAAAAATGTTAATCTTGTATTTAAAAAATGTTAATCAAGCATTTGAAAAATGTTAAATGTGCATAGAAAAAAATCTTGACCATGTATTCAATTTTTGGACCCTTTATTTGAAAATGGCTTTTATTATAAAAATATATTAGATGTATACCCAAAATATGTATAGAAAAACAGTGAAAACTGAGAGAATGCAAAAAATCCAATGAAAATGAGAAACAAACAAACAAAATCAAAGAACTGGAAAAAGAAACAAAAAAACACCTCAAAGCGTGGGAAAATGGGAACTCGAAGAAAACTGTAAAAATCCATGAGCAAACAAAGAAAAACCAAGAGAAGTAGAAAAGAAAACAAAAATACCAGAGAAAACAAGTGGAAAAAAGGAAAGGAAAAAAAGAAACAAGAAATATTGAAGGAACGATAAAGAAACAGAAAAGAAGAAAGAAAAGAAAAAAATAGTGAAAACCAATAAATAAATGAAGAAAATCGATGAAAAAACCAAAACACAAAGAAAACCATGAAGAAGCAAAGAAAACCGGCAACGACCTTTGCTCACGACACGTGCAGGAGGAACAAGACTTCGAGGAGCTGAAGCATTTTGATGTATTTTCCAATTTTTGTAAAAGGTGTTTTGTGAAGGTTTGTGCTACTTAATATATGGCTTTGGTATTTTTGCATGATAGTAGTTCTTCTTCTGTGGCTATTGCGGTCTTTGCGGACTGTTGTTTCATGCCTTTAGATTTTAGCCATGTAATTTGTGAGCGTTGCTTTAGGGAGTCCAATTGTGTAGCGCATGGATTTGCAGAATGGGCTATATTTGCCCCTCCTAGTATTTGGGTAGACTCGGCTTTTAGGATTTGATTCCTCTACTTGTAAGAGATGCGACAAATGTCGTAATGAATAAAAATGGAGTGAAACTTGAAAGAAAAAGAAAAAAATAGTCGTTTCAACTGAGTGGGCCAAATTACTTGAGCGTTGGGTACTAAGAGGACGTGGTGACTATATCTCGCTTAGATCATGATGGTAGGATCTCTCACTGAAGAGTCTACAATAACGGGTCGACCCATTAGCGCACACCTAAAAGAGAACTGGAGAAGAAAAATGGGTGCGCTTGGGGGTCGATCCTAGGATCTCCTAGATGATAAGCATCGTTGCTAGCAACTGAGTTAGCATCTGGCTCATGGTAAATAGCAGGGCGCGACCTACTTGAGAAGAAAAGTGCCGGCTTTCCATCGGTTTTTCTGGGTGTTTTTTTGGTTTTCTCACCAGTTTCTTTTCTTTCCCTTTTCTTTGATTTTCTTTATTTCTTTCTCGGTTTTCACAGTTTTTCCTTTTCTTTGTTTTTCTTCGGTTTAGTTTCTTTCTTTCTCTTTCTTTTCTCTCGGGTTTCATTTTTTCCTATACACATTTTTGGTATATATCTATACATTTTTCCAACACACGTTTAACATTTTCAAATGCTTGATTAGAATTTTTCAAATACCAGATTAATATTTTTTGAATACATGGTCAACACATTTTCTATACACATTTAGCATTTTTTTCAAATGCTTGATTAAAAAATTTCAAACACAAGTTTAATATTTTTTGAATACATGGTCAACAGTTTTTCTATACACGTTTAAAAAATTTCAAATACAAACTTAACATTTTTAATACATGATCTACATTCCTATACACATTTAACATTTTTAAGACAAGTTTCATATTTTTATATACACATTTAACATTTTTTATATACAAGTTTAGCACTTTTTGAATACATAACCAACATTTTTTATTTATACATTTAACATTTTTTAAATATTAGTTTAACTTTTTTTGAATCCATGATCAACATTTATTCTATACACATTAACATTTTTCAAATACTTTTTTAATATTTTTTTCAAATGCTTGGATTAACATTCTTTGAGTACATAATCCACTTTTTTCACACATATTGTATATCTTTTGTATACATTTTTGTATACATAAGAAACATTTTATCTACGCATATTTAACATTTTTCAAATGCTTGGTTAACTTTGTTTTGAAATATTTTACGTAAAATGTTTTTTTGTAATATATTTATTTAGAATATTTAGAAGTATTAAGGGAAGTAAAAAATGAAAGAAAAAACGAAAAATAATGAAAAAACCCGTGGCGCCTCCCGCGAGATTGGGCTGGCCCATCTTGTGCTTCCCTCGACGCGAGGGTTCCCTAGGTCTTGCTCTAAGCGAGAGGGGCGCCCCAATACGGAACGCACCGAATCCGCACGTTCCGGGTTAAAAAAACAAAATATCCCCACGTCCTCCGAACCCGATCCCCACGCGCACCCTCCACTACCGCCGCCAACAGAACCCTCGCGTGGCGAATACCTCATCGGAGGACCTCCGGCTTGGATCGGTGGAAACCCAGGGGCTCCGCCTCGCCCATCCCGGCGGGGCCAACCTCGACAGCGTCTGCGCGGACCTGTCCGACTTGGGATTGCCGTCGGACATGGGCCATGATCGGCGGGAGGAGGCGAAGACGGAGTCCCCCGTCCCCGTGTCACGAACGGCGGTGCGCACATCGTCCTACATGCTTGCTACTTAACCTGTTTGCGCCAACTAGTAAAGATCACGTACCAATTAGTAGTACTGTACTTACTGTGCAGAATCACAACCGTGTGGAACTGGGCGTGACGACGTCTATCTAGAGGACATGTTCCATGATCATTGTGCCGTCAGCTGCCACTATGAATCTGAATATGATATCTTTGGTGCCCGCCCGCTCACGGGCGATCCACTTCAGTGGGACGACATCCGCTCAGAGAACAGCGACGATTATGTTGTGCAGGAGGATGATGAATGCGCTAAGCTTGCAGACGTGGAGACAAATTGCCCAGGTGATCCTTTCTCTTCCCACCACTACCAAAAATATATATAGAAACAGTAATAGTACAGTTTAACTGACTGCCATCGATGCTCCAAAATTCTTCAGGGAGAAGCATCCCATTGCAGCAAGCAAGGAAAATCGACAACGCATGGATAAGGAGTATCGTGGAACAGAACGAGAAATACGACGCGCGGTGCCAGGAGATTCTGCGCCAGGACGAGGATGCTGACCTGCCTCCTGCTCCTTTAGATGTGTTCCCTGAGGCAACAGGTTTATGCGTCCAAAGGGGTCGCTGCCACCACATTGAATACAGGACCCATGATACTTCCACCAGTAAGGCTGATTCCAGGCTAGCAGTGGTAGTAATCTGCTCTTGATGCATGTACTTTGCTTACCAACTTACTCTTATTCTTAACATCTGCAGCTGATTCAGATCTTGGATATGCCGAACCAGAAATGATGCTACAGATATTCTTTTTGCGCTTAGCAAGCTTCTCTGTGTCCTATCCCTGCCCCATCAGTGTTTATGGAGTATTCGCTGTTCGGGATGTAGTGGAGCCACTGCGGAACCATGTCTTCAACCGTTCCAGAGATGACCCTGTCACGGTTGGCCAGGTAATCAAGGCTTGTTCGTTTTCAAAATGGAACAATCCTGTTCAAGGGTCTTAAAGCCTATTTGGCATGGTTTATAAAGCGGTAAAGCGACCTAAAGCGAGCACCACCCGCTCTAGCGCTTATAAGCGCCTAAAGCGGGCAAATTTCTAAGGCGCTGCCAGGGCGCCTTGTCGCTTAAGCGTCTGAAGCGGAACGCTTTATAAACAATGCTATTTGGTTCGCAGGATTTTAAAAACACAGGAATAGAAAAAATATATAGGATCGATATATGTCATGGCATGTTGAATCACACATGAATCAAAAGCAAAGAATCTGCAATATAAGCTGTTTGGCTGCTCCACATGAAAAACACAAGAATTTTTCATGAGGGTCAATGGAAATTTTCCTAATAGTATTGCATGCAAAATAGGCCATCGGAAAAACTCCTATGATTTCTATTCCCACAAATGGAAACCATAAGCAATGGAATAAAAATATGTGTGAATCTTTGCCCGCAAGTATATTTCAAAGCCGTTGGTGCATATTTCAAACATAACTCTTTTATATGTAAACATGAGCATGCATGTTTTGTTGAGTTTATTCCGTTGGTGCATATACCAATTTACTTACTTGAAAGTGGATTTTGCCTGTTGAGTTCTAAACAAGTTGTTAAATTGCAGGATCCGTTTACCTTGCCACTCTGTAGCCCTTGTCGAGGAATGTACATACCATATGAGCTAGTATTGCTAGAAGTTGATCTTTGGATAAAAAAGGAAGGGGATGGGTCAGCCGACCAAAAATTACTTTCCGCATACCTTGAGCTGGATGTCCGCACAGAACAGGATGGGTTCATATATGGTTTTATCCCTGGGGACAAAGTCAGCTTGGAAATAGACTGTGCCTGCCTTGCGCTGAGTATTGAGGCAGTGATCGATGTCTCTGCAGAGGTTACCCGTCCTTGCCATGTGAGATTCGTCGCTTTCAGCAGTGGCTATGACAATGAGATTGTTCTCTTCGACGGAAAGCTCACCGGGAAGAAGGTTTTCCAGCATGTTGTTGCTGCGAAGACAGAGAGAGAATTGAAGGTTCAGTTAGAGGTGGAGGAATCAGTTTTCCAGTGGACTTTTCAGGGTGGAAATGACGGAGTTCTTAGCACCCCTGATGACTCTATGTTGAAGTACGGCCAGTTTGATGTGGAGGTGTGTTTTTATCATGGTTTTAAATAGCGCGAGATAGCTCCGCTATAGCACGCTATAGCATTTAGAAGAGGTCCTGCGCTAAGGGTCTTTTGTCCAAACACATGAGCAAACATTTTAAATAGCGCGCTATAGCATCGCTATAGCACGCTATAGCATTTAGAAGAGGTTCGCCGCTAAGACGCTTAGCGCGCTATTTAAAACTTTGGTTTTTATCCAACGACGGCCTAAGTCAACCGTCGTGATCGGTTGAAAACAAGTGCTATGCTAGAATGTTTGTGTTTTAGGAGTTGAATTTAAGTAGCAGTTGGATTTCCTTTTGTCCCTCGTGACAAAACGGGCTGAAGTTTGAGTTTTAGCTTTTGTTTATGGTCCAGATATGCTGAACTGTGGCAGAAGTTTGAGATATGCATGACTCTGGAGTGGTCCAGAACTCCGGATAGGTTATGGTCTGACTCGTATGTTAAACTGCCAGGAACCTGAAAATGTTGTATACATTGTGTTTCTTGGAATTACTAATTTATTATTATTATTATTATATTTTGAGTCCTTCTATTTTCCCTTTAGTTCCGGTGCATCATCTCATGATAATTCTGAAGTCAACTCTGTCAAGATGGGTAAAGCGTCTCAACTCTCCTGGTGAAGAGCCCGCATGTTATATATTCATAGGATGAGGCTTATCCCATAAATGCATACACTTGATTGTTACAATTGTGCATAGCACGTTGAGAGAGAGAGATACACGGAGGTTTACAAGAGAGTTAAAGAAGAGAGTTACAATAATCAATACAGCATCAACTTCTAATAAACCGTGTACATTTAATCTTGATCTTTAAGAAGACATCCATAACAGCCGCCATAAGATATCCATAACAGCCATCATAATATTTCTAACACCCTCCCTTAATCTGAACTTCCCAAGTTAAGACTATGCTTGAATTCCTCAAACGGTCGTGTGGCCAAGGCTTTTGTAAAATCATCTGCAACTTGATCCTTTGAATGAACAAACCGAATTTGCAACTCCTTATTAGCAACTCTTTCCCTCACAAAATGATAGTCAATCTCTATGTGTTTCGTTCTTGCATGAAAGATAGGATTAGCAGATAGGTATGTAGCACCAAGATTGTCACACCAAAGACATGGGATTGGTGTGTGACATATGCCAAGTTCCTTAAGCATGACATGACCCATATAATCTATGCTGTTGCATTTGCCAATGCTTTGTATTCTGCCTCAGTACTTGACCTGGAAACTGTGGCTTGTTTCTTTGCACACCATGAGATCAAATTAGGTCCAAAAAAGACTGCAAAACCACCTGTTGATCTTCTATCATCTATGCAACCTGCCCAGTCAGAGTCGGAAAACGCACTAACAAGTGTGGATGATGACTTGCTAAAGGTTAGGCCAATACTCAAACCATTTTTCACATATCTGAGTATACGTTTGGCAGCAGCCCAATGAGTTGTAGTTGGTGCATGCAGAAACTGACAAACCTTATTGACAGCAAAGGAAATATCAGGCCTGGTGAGAGTCAAATACTGAAGTGCACCCACCAAACTCCTGTACTTAGTACCATCCTCTTGACTCAGGAGTACTCCTTCAGCAAGAGAGAGTTTTTCTGAAATGGACAATGGTGTTGGTGATGGTTTACAACCCTGCAATCCAACTCTATTCAAAAGATTAGTTGCATATTTTTCTTGGGAAAGATGAAGACCATCTTCCTTGTTTTTCTTGACTTCAATACCAAGGAACTAATGCAGGTCACCTAGATCCTTGAGGGAAAATTCTGAATTCAAATCCTTTAACAATGCAGTTACTGCCTCATTTGATGAGTTTGTGACAATGATATCATCATCATATATAAGCACAAATATGGATGTTTTGAAATTGTTGTAAATAAATAGTGATGTGTCGGATTTAGAAGGAACAAAACCAAGTGTCTGCAACTTTGAACTCAGACGTGAGTACCATGCTCTAGGGGCTTGCTTCAACCCATAAAGAGATTTATCAAGTCTGCACACATGAAAAGGTTTATTCTTATCTTCAAACCCAGGAGGTTGTTTCATGTACACTTCCTCTTCCAGAACACCATGAAGAAACGCATTCTGCACATCTAGCTGTCTGAGATTCCAGCCTCTGGATATGGCAATAGACAAAACAAGACGAATACTGGCAGCTTTAACAACAGGATGGAATGTATCCTCATAATCTATGCCATACCTCTGTTTGAATCATTTAACAACAAGTCTAGCCTTGTAACGATCTATTGTACCATCTACCTTTCTCTTTATCCTGAACACCCATTTGCGGTCAATTAAATTTTTACCTCGATGTGAAGGAACTAGGTGCCATGTCTTGTTTTTCTGAAGTGCTTGGAACTCTTCCTCCATAGCTTTTCTCCACTTGGGATCCACACTTGCTTCTTGAAAAGTACTAGGTTCTCCTGTTGAACATGCCAAGCCAAATTTAACTTTATAATTTACAGGTTGAATTACCCCTGTTCGAAGTCTTGTACGTGGCGGTGTAGTATGTTGCTGGACTGTTGTAGATGATCCAGGTGCAAAAAATCCCATAGACTGCTCCTGGACAGAGGATCCAGACAATCCCGAGGTTCCTGTTGTGACATGTGCCATTGCCGAATCTTCTCTGGCCATATATGTGGGCGAAGCTTCAGTGGATCGCGCAGAAAATCCAGGCAGGCCAGCTAGATCAGGCTGGGATCCCGTGCCTACAGCGGGCTGGCGCACCGTCCGCCTGATGTAGACCCGTAGGTCCAGGCCAAACTGTGTGGTCGGCCGGTCCCCTGATGGCGACGTGTGTGTGGATGACGGCCCCCCAGGCGAGGACATGGCAGGTGGGGGTTGGCGAGCAGCCGCTCCTGGAGTGGATTCGGTGTTGTAACGCTCCGATCCCGAAGCAGATCACGCCTGCGCTGACACCACCGATCCCAAGGCAGGTTTGAGAGTAGCCCTGTCACGTAGCGGGGGACACATGAAATATGGGCCGTTTTGGCCATTTTCTTCACCATTTGACACCAAATCGTTTTTTGTTGCTTCACCACTTGAGCCTGCATCATCACAAATCTCATTTGCACGGTTAGAAGAGTTAGTCAAGTGGTCAGTACAATTGTTGTCCCCTTGATGAAAACCGGACAAATGAGGTGGTAGTAGAAGGATTTCTTGGCGAAGTAGGGCACCGGCATTAGGATGTATATGAGCAAAAGGGAAGACAGTTTCATCGAAGACCACATCACGAGAAATATATACTCGACTTGTAGGAACATCAAGGCACTTGACACCTTTGTCTTGCGCACTATAACCCAAGAAAACACATTGTTTTGAGCAAAACATGAGTTTGCGAGTAATGTAGGGACAAAGGTTAGGCCAACAAGCGCATCCAAAGACACGAAGAGAGTTATAGTTTGGTTGAGTATGAAGGAGTCGTGGCATGGGTGTTTCATTGTTGATGACACGACTGGGTAGCATATTAATGAGATGAACTGCAGTAAGAAATGCCTCATCCCAAAATTTGAGACGCATGGAGGCACCTGCTAGGAGAGCAAGTCCTACCTCAACTATATGACTATGTTTGTGCTCGGCGGATCCGTTTTGTTGGTGGGCATGAGGGCATAAAACATGATGCAAAACACCCAACTTTTGGAAAAACGAGTTTAACTTCTCGTATTCACCACCCCAATCAGATTGGACAGCAAGAATTTTAGTGTCAAATTGGCGTTCAGCAAGTGCTTGAAAATTATGAAAAACTTGAAAAACGTCATAACATTTTTTAAGAAGGTAGATCCAAGTGAATTTACTGTAGTCATCTATGAAACTAACATAGTAAGCATGTCTACCAACGGAAGAAGGAGCTGGACCCCATACATCAGAAAAAACAAGTTGCAATGGCTTGGTAGAAATACTAGTGGAAACATGACATGGTAATTGATGAGCTTTCGCTTTCTGACAAGAATCACAAATAGTTTCAAGACTACGCTCACCAACACATGGGAGCTGATTAATTCTAAGCACTTGTTGCACAATAACAAAAGAAGGATGTCCTAATCGTGCATGCCACTGTTCCGATGAAATTTTGATGACACCACACACTTGTTTATTGAAGCTTCTAAACTGAGGAATCAAAGGGTAGAGCCCATGCACACATCTACCGTGGTAGAGAATTTTCCTCGTGGCCTGATCACGAATCAAAAAGAAGTAGGGGTGAAACTCGAGAAAAACTTTGTTATCTATGGCAATACGATGAACAGACAGAAGATTTTTCTCAGTTTGTGGGACATGTAAGATATTTGTAAGATGAATATTCCGATGAGGGGTATTGACAATTGCATGACCAACATGATCTATCTTCATACCTTCACCGTTTGCGTTGTGGACTTGATCATGGCCATGGTACTTCTCGTTCATGGTCACCTTTTCAAGCTCATTGGTGATGTGATTTGTGGCTCCAGAGTCAATGTACCAATTGGTATCAACTCCATAAGATGTATGTGCAGCTGCTGCAACTTTCTTGCGTTGGGAATTGTTCTCGGCATAGCGCCAATCACAATCCTTTGCAATGCGTTTTTTTTTGCAAATTTGACATTTATTTTCATACTCATCACAACCTTGAAATGGACGACCCCTATTGTTGTTGTAGGAGGGGTGCCGGTTATTGCCGGAGTAGTAGTTGTCGTTGTGGTAGTGGCCGCCGCCACCACCGCCGCCGCCGCCGCCATCGGTGTTGTAATTGCTGCCGCCGCCAGTGTTGTAGTTGTTGCCACTATTGTCGTGGACTTAACACGGCAGATGCCCTAGCAAAAGAACTTAGGTGTGGAGCCATCGCAACTAGGTTAGCTCGAAGGGGTTAAACGGGACAAAGGACACAGAGAGTTTACCCAGGTTTGGCCCCTCTCAATGAGGTAAAAGCCTACTCCTGCTTCAGGTTGTATTGCTCGTGTTTCGATTACCAGGGAGCGAATATGCTTGACCTAGTTCTCGATCGATTGTTACTTGAGTTAACCCGCCGCCGGGTCACCCCTTTATATACAGGTTAATGCCCGGCGGCTTACAGAGTCCCGGCCGGCTCACACAAATGTGACCGGCTCGGTTTCTAACTAAGCTTGCCTTACAAGACAAGTTTAAACATATGGCGGCTCACACCCGTGGGCTTCAAGTCATCTCCGGGTCTTGGGCCTTCAATTAGCTTGCTCTATGAACCGCCATCTTCATATCTTCCTGGACCTTATCGGACCTCTTCATCTTTAAGCCACCAGTGGCGTGACCCGGCCCCTCCTGGGCGGGTCATACCCAGTAGTTACACCCCCAACATTAGGCCCCAGGTTGATTTGAACTAGTTCACATCAATCTTCACCACTTGACTTAACAGAATCTTCCTTTATCAATTCTTTCCAATTCACTGTAACCCGCCATGACGTCACATCTCAGAATCGTGTGAACCTGCCATGACATCATTGTGCATTAACTTCGCACAAAGCCCAGGATATCTCAACAGATCTCTATCTTAATGGCCTTCCCGAAAATCGAGGCGTCCACATAGCCACATAACCATTTTTCAGCCTCCTCGATTCCCGCGCATGCCATCTATCTACTTCCTTATAAATAGGAACAGGGGTCCTTCTTTTCACCTTTTACCCTGCCCCCTCATCTTCCTCTTCCTCCTTGCGACGCCTCAGCCAACCCGAGCTCCGCCGCCGCCGTCTGCCTCCAGCGTCCTCAACTCCGGCCGCTGCATCGACCTGAACGGACCAGAGAACTGCGGCGCGCCTCCACTGTTCATCAGCGTCAGTAAGTATTCACCTTTCCCCGAAGCAGATCCGCATTAGGGTTCCCACCGTTCATCGGTGTTCTTCACCGTTCCTCATTTTCCTCTCTAGATTTGTGTAGTTTGATCTGAACATGATGCTGAAGTTCACGCGGCAGTAGTTTAACATCCCTTTCCAATCGCAGAAAATACTTTTTCTGTATAAGATCCCATCCAAGCACATGAGTTCTTCCACTGCCGCGACCTTAGGTTTAGAATTTATTTTATTTTCTGAACTGCTGTAGATCCAAAATAATAGAACTGATCTGTGGATCTTGTTTGTCCATCACTTAGCAAAATTTCACTTATAGATCTGTAATACTGCAGCCATACGGGCGGCTTATAAGATAGGCCATAACCCGCCATATACCATTAGTCCCCTTTTAGGCCGCCAGTGTATGTTTAGAATCTGTACAACCTGGCATCATCTTCCGGTTTAACCATGCTAATGTTTATAGCACATACCCTCTGCATACGAATTGGCCTTGCATAACACACTTACTCATTGATCACTGGACGGTTTAAGAGCATAACCTTAATCCGGCAACATTTTCTTTTCTAGGCTTTCAACAAAATGACCAAAACTGTTACTTCATGCAACTGGGTCGCCTCCCGGGTTACCAAGCAGACGCTGAACAAAATTGTTCAGGTGGGCGTTTTAGCCCCAAAGAACGTCATCCACTGGAGAGTCCCAGGAAACGAGACCACCCCTGACCCGAAAGAAGGCGAAGTTGTGGTTTTTACTGATCACATGCTCCGGGGGTTCACTCCACCCGGTTCAAAATTCTTTCGTGACATGCTGCATTTCTTCCAACTCCATCCTCAAGATATCGGGCCCAACTCTGTTTCAAACATCTGCAATTTCCAAGTTTTTTGCGAAGTGTACCTTCAACAAGAGCCCACTGTCGAATTGTTCAGGGAATTCTATTACCTGAACCGCCAGACCGAGTTCACGGACGGGCCTAGCTTAGAGCTAGGGGGCATTTCAATTCAGAGGCGAAAAGAAGCCACGTTTCCTGCTGCCGCACCTCCCAGCCATCCTAAGGACTGGAACCAGACTTGGTTCTATTGCAAAGATACCTCTCCAGAAGATGAAAATCCTCTGCCGGGTTATTGTGAAAGCCGGCTTAGCAACAGACATCCTCTCCCAGAACGGATCAGTACAGAAGAACGGGCCAAATATATGCCCATATTTTCAAAGATTAGAGCCTTGATGGCCAACGGTTTGACTGGAGTCGATCTGGTTCGTTGCTGGGTCGCATGGAGAATCTTGCCCTTAAGCCGCCGCCCCGGCTTAATGTGTGAGTATACTGGCGATGTTAAAGATCCGCTGCGTTACTCTCCCATCCGTCTGGATGACAAACAAATTAATGATATAACAAAGACTCTGCTCAATGAGAGTCTAGAGACCTGCAGCAAAGTGGGGCTAAACCCCTTCTGCACCCTCAACAAGCCGCCAGCTGTAAGTATTTTCAAACAACTTTCACTAAATCATTACTTGTCAATCTACCTTCTCATTATTATTTAAACTTCTGCAGGCTGATTCCCCCTTCTGGAGCAAGAAGCTTCAGGATAAACCGGCCAAGAAGACCAGGACAAAGCATAAGGCTCCCAAAAAGCTCGCCAAGAAGAAAACGAACACCTCCGAACTATTTGCTTTGAATGACGATGAGTCGGAGGTAAAACTTGACTCCCTTGGCTCTTTCTTTATACACCTCATTGACGCCGAAAATTCTCAGGATGACACGGAAGGAAGCCAGGCGGATGTTGAAGAGGTAACTATCATTTCCTCCGACTCAGAGCCTTTATCAAGACAGAGAACTCGGAAAGTGAGCCGAAAAGTAAGATTTTCTCATCCTTTAGCTTACTTGGATCCCAACTTTATTTTGAAGAAACAGCAGCATGAAGCTCGCCGCACAACCAGGAACAGTGGAGGTGGAGAACTTTTCTCCGGTTTACCCAATACACCGGTTCCTCGAAAACGCCGGAAAGAGGTGCCTCGGAATCCAATCTCTTTTTACCCAAAAGCAGGTCTTATTCGCCAACCACTTAATTCGTCCGACTCAAATTATCAGGGAACTCCTCACTCTTCCTCCGGCGACTCAACTGGAACTCAAATTCCTCTTTTCAAAACCGTACCCGGGTGAGAACATTAAGCTTATTTTCTTTAACACTTACTCAATTGATATACTAACCCCCTCATGTGTTTTATTTTCAGTGCTATAGCCAAGCCCAGCAAGAAGCCGAAAGTGAATAAACCGGCTGAAGGTCCCAAAGCTGCTGACCCAGAGAAGCAGACAATATCTGAATCTTTGCATCAAACCTCTGAAGCAGCCATTGATGATCCGCCGCCAGAAGAGCACCATGTCACTATGGACTCCATGGATGTTAACCTGGCTCCTGCTAAGTCGCCCAGTCCCGCTCAGCCGGCTCAAGAAGCTGAAGGCGTAGTAGTTACTGGGACGGCTTATACAGCACCAGGCAACCCCACCGTCTTATCTAAACACAACTCCAAAGGAGAATTCTCAGCTGCTGACAAGGGCAAGTGGAAACTGGATTTGGAGAGTTATGCCCAGTTCAATGCTCACGAGATTCATACGGGTTATCTAAACCGCCTTCACACCAGCCGTGATTTTGAAGCCGGCCTGGTTAACATCATGAAGGAGCGCTTTGAGGTAAGCACTAACAAAACCTTCTCATATAAGTATATCTCTGCCAGCCGCCAAGTCTACTGAATATGAAAAAATTGAATATGCTGTAGACTTAGATAACCTCTTTGATCTTGCAACTATGCCATAGCATTATGTAACAGCCGAACAAGTAGTCCCCAAGGGCCGGCTTAAACTGGAAGGTTAAGCCGAGACTTCAAATTATAGTGCTAAAACCCGCATACGTAGCCCCCAAGGGCCGGCTTAAGCTGCCTAGCTATGCCGGGACTTACCACCATATTTATGAACAAATCCAAATATGTAGCCCCCATGAGTCGGCTGTAGTTGAAGAAACTTAGCCGGATCATTAAAAATTTGTCTTCAAAAAGAGCAACGTACATTAGCCCCCAAGTGCCAAGTAAAATACTTGTATTATGCTTGGAACTTTAAATAAGATGATTATCATAACCACATACTGCTGCTTAATCTCCTCATCTTGCAGGCTGAATTAAATATGAAAGAATCCCAAGTAATGGATCTACGGCAGAACATCCAAACACAGCAATCTGAAACTTCCAAGGCCAAATCAGAACTGAAAACCGCTTTGGAAAACATTGAGAAGTTGAAAAAGGATTTCAGCGCTGAAAGAACCGGCTGGGACACCGAGAAGGCGGCTCTGCTAAAAAGAGCGGAAGATGCCGAAGCTGCTCTAAAGCCGATGACTGACGAATTATCCGGCTTGAAAGATCAGATCAATAGCATGACAGCTGCCATCTTTGGTAAGTAATATAGTACTTCAATCTTTCACCATCAATGTATAACAATCATTAGCCGGTTTATCAATATCTTTGCTAATGCAGGCTCCAGAATTTCCAACCTTGGCCCAGACATGCGCGTGAAGCTTAAAGCTGCATACACCCTTGTGGAGCAGTTATACACCGGCGCTCTACGAGCTATAGTTGTCGTCTCCCATACTAAACAGCCACCTTCACTCATCAGAGAAACACTGGACAAACTGTCCGTCGTACCCCAAAGGGTGGAGGAGATAAAGCGGTTAGCCGCTAGAGCTGGTGCCATCACCGCCCTGAGCCGGGCCAAGGCATGGCAAGCAGAGCTTGACCCGGAGGAATTGGCCACTGGCTGTCCCGGCTTAAAAGAAGATGGGTCTCCCTTCAGTGCAGACGACTTCACCAAAATTGTAAAGGAAATGCGTCCTTTGGCAAGCAAGTTGGCTGAGGAGACCGATCTCTCCAAGTATCAGGCGGCTTACACTGCTGAAAACACAAAAGTGAAAACGCCGGTTTACGAAGTTATGGACCTTATTCCACCAACACGTAAGCATATTTTTGCTCCTGATATTGATCCATCCGCGCTCATAGATGATGAAGATGTATTCAAAGCCGTAACTGGCATCAATTGGACATCGCCTGATTTCCAGCCAGTGGAGGAAGAAGAAGAACCGGCGCTGGATGACCCGGAAGTTTCAACTCACCACGAGCAGGGCAACTGAATCACAAGGCGGCTCTCAGACTGCAACCCGGCGTATTTTGCTCAGAAAAAACTTTCAATCAATTGGGCCGTAGAAAGCCTTGTAATAGGCTAGTGTAAAACAGTGATCTGCCATGCCATCGTGCATGTTTATCTGCATAATACTTTAAACCGCCGATCTTGATATTGGAAGATCTGCTGTTCATGCTCATAATATTATCAATCATGTAGGTCATATTGTCATATTCCCTGCACACAAGCAGATAACATGTGCCCTGGCGGTTTATCCCAGGGCGGGTCATGACGTCCCATATAAAATTTGCTGGTGACTGTACAGTCCATGACTAGGGCGGGTTATCAAACTCGCATATTCATATAACAAGTAAACACATACCTGTGAAATTGGTTCATACCGTCGGCTTACAGCGCCATATGCAGTAAGGGTAACAGCCCAAAACTTAGAGCACATAACTCCAAGTGCACAATCAAAATATACTGGCGACTTATCGTCCAAAGCCAGACCGGGGTTATCAAAACCCCAAATATGCTCAAATATGAGTCATAAGGATTAAGGCTACATGGCCTAAATCATTTTAAACCATATATCAATATGGTACAAGGATATGAACCCAAACAATGTTCAAAGAAAATAACAAATCAGAAAAAGCAAGGCTTTCATAGGCTGCCATGCCTCAATATCAAGTGTTGTTCATGGGCCGCACAGCCACTGAGTTAATCCTTCATTCAAACCTGTAAGTCTGGCCTCACATGACCAACCGCCGTTTTAACTTTGACAAGTTCAGGGTCTTTACAAGATTGACTGTCAAGAGTACGGCGGGTCTTTCCAGATAACCTGGGCGGAGTGGCAGACATATAGGCAGGATAACCCGGAATTTGGTGTTTCACACCTGGCATCCAAGCCAATCAAGAGGGTAAGAATAGCTATGTTCATTGAACAGGAAGCCCCCAAGTGACCTATAATGAGCCCTCAAGGCAGGATACCTATGTTTGAACTGCTCATTGTAGCAAGTTCTCTTTGGTAACCTTTTAACTTGGGCAATAAGCCCCCAAGTGATTTGCAACAAGGCGTATAAGCCGGATCAATAGGGTAGTCATAGCTATGCTTAGTGAGCAGGAAGCCCCCAAGTGATCTTATGAACTGACAATAAAGACTCAGATACTCAAAAATGAAACACCAGAGGCCCTGAATTATCAGGGATGCCGGCTTTATTATACTTGATCATAATATATACATGGATGAAAATATATACAACACAAGAGCCAGTAGCTCAAGTGTAATAAGGCCGAAGATGAGCAATGTTCCAAGGCCGGTGGGTCTCCTCCTCAGATGTGTGTGAGTCCTTGTGATCTCGAATATCAATGAGGTAGTACTACCCGTTGTTCAAATTCTTGCTGACCACAAAAGGCCCTTCCCAAGGTGGGGATAATTTGTGCATTTCTGTTTGATCCTGGATGAGCCGGAGCACCAAATCACCTTCTTGAAAGGTTCGGGTTTTAACCCGACGGCTATGATAATGACGCAGATCTTGCTGGTAAATCGCCGAACGAGCTGCCGCAAGGTCACGCTCCTCATACAGGAGGTCAAGACCATCCTGATGTGCTTTTTCATTATCAGCTTCAACATAAGCCGCCACACGGGGCGAATCATGACGGATGTCACTGGGAAGAACCGCCTCTGCTCCGTACACCATGAAGAAAGACGTATAACCAGTGGATCTGTTGGGTGTAGTATTGATACTACAAAGTACTGAGGGTAATTCCTCAACCCAACAACCCGGCGGCCTCTGCAAAGGGACCATAAGCCGGGGCTTTATGCCTCTCAAGATTTCTTGATTTGCCCTTTCGGCTTGACCATTGGACTGGGGGTGAGCCACTGATGATACGTCAAGACGAATATGTTCTCGTTGAGAGAATTCTTTCATAGCACCTTTGGACAGATTAGTACCATTATCAGTTATGATGCTATGAGGGTAGCCAAAACGGAAAATCACCTTTTTAAGGAATTGAACCGCCGTTGCCGCATCACACTTCCTGACCGGCTCTGCCTCAACCCATTTTGTGAATTTGTCAACCGCCACCAACAGGTGGGTCTTTTTGTCCTTAGATCTCTTAAAAGGCCCAACCATATCTAGCCCCCAGACCGCAAACGGCCAAGTGATTGGAATCATCCTCAATTCTTGAGCCGGCACATGAGCTCATCTGGAAAATTTCTGACAACCGTCACACTTGCTAACCAGATCCTCTGCATCAGCATGAGCCGTCAGCCAATAAAACCCATGACGAAAAGCCTTAGCTACAAGAGACTTAGAACCGGCATGATGGCCACAGTCTCCTTCATGAATCTCTTTTAGAATTTCACGGCCCTCTTCAGGAGAGATACATCGCTGAAACACCCCTGTGACACTGCATTGGTGTAACTCGCCATTGACAATGGTCATTGACTTAGACCGCCGGGTTATTTGCCTGGCCAAAGTTTCATCCTCAGGTAATTCACCCCGAGTCATATAAGCCAAATACGGAACTGTCCAATCAGGAATAGCATGAAGAGCCGCCACCAGCTATGCCTCCGGGTCAGGGATAGCAAGATCCTCTTTCGTAGGCAATTTAACTGAAGGATTGTTCAGAATATCAAGAAAAACATTAGGTGGTACCGGCTTACGTTGAGACCCCAGCCGGCTCAAAGCATCAGCCGCCTCATTTTTCCTGCGATCAACATGTTCCACTTGATAACCTTTTAAATGCCCAGCAATAGCATCAACCGCCCGGCGGTAAGCCACCATGAGCGGGTCTTTAGAATCCCAAGTTCCTGAAACTTGCTGAGCCACCAGATCCGAGTCACGAAAACACCTGACCCGGCTTAGATTCATCTCTTTGGCCATCCGAAGACCATGGAGCAAGGCCTCATATTCAGCTGCATTGTTAGTGCAAGGGAACATCAACCTTAAGACATAGCAAAACTTATCACCTCGTGGTGAAGTCAAAATAACTCCAGCCCCCGAGCCTTCCAACTGTCTGGATCCATCAAAATGAATAGTCCAATATGTGTTATCAGGCTTCTCCTCAGGCATCTGCAACTCCGTCCAGTCATTGATGAAATCCACAAGCGCCTGAGACTTGATGGCTATCTGAGGCATATACTTCAAACCATGAGGTCCCAGCTCAATGGCCCACTTGGCCACCCGGCCTGTAGCTTCTCTGTTTTGAATAATATCCCCTAAAGGAGCAGAACTGACCACAATAATAGGGTGACCTTGGAAATAATGCTTCAACTTGCGACTGGCCATGAACACTCCATACACTAGCTTCTGCCAATGTGGGTATCTTTGCTTAGATTCAATTAATACCTCACTGATATAGTAAACCGGCCTTTGAACCGGATATTCCTTGCCTGATTCCTTCCTTTCCACAATAACTGCTACGCTGACGGCTCTACTGTTAGCAGCCACATATAACAGCAAGGGCTCCTTGTCAATAGGAGCTGCAAGAACCGGCGGCTCAGCCAACTATTTTTTAAGCGCCTCGAACGCCTGATTAGCAGCATCACTCCAAACAAAGCGATCTGCTTTCTTCATCATCTGGTAGAGGGGAATAGCCTTTTCTCCCAGGCGGCTTATAAACCGGCTTAAAACCGCGATACGACCCGCCAAACGCTGGACATCATTAATACATGCCGGCTTACCCAAAGAAGTGATAGCCTTGATTTTCTCCGGGTTAGCTTCAATACCTCTCCCAGAGACCAAAAAACCCAAGAGCTTGCCTGCGGGCATGCCAAAGACACACTTGGCCGGGTTAAGCATCATCTTGTAGACCCGGAGGTTGTCAAAGGTCTCCTTCAAATCATCTAACAAGGTTTCATTCTTCCTGAACTTCACAACAATATCATCCACATAAGCATGAACATTGCGTCCGATCTGGCTGTGGAGGCAATTTTGAACACAATACTGATAAGTCGCCTGGGCACTCTTAAGTCCAAAAGGCATAGACACGTAGCAGAAGGCTCCAAAAGGAGTGATAAAAGATGTCTTCTCCTGGTCCTTAACTGCCATCTTGATCTGATGATAACCAGAATAAGCATCTAAAAAACTCAAACGCTCACAACCCGCCATAGCATCAATGATCTGATCAATACGAGGAAGAGCAAAAGGATCAACCGGATAGACCTTGTTAAGGTCCGTGTAATCCACACACATACGCCAAGTGCCGTTTTTCTTAAGCACCAGCACCGGGTTAGCCAACCATTCAGGATGAAAAACTTCAACAATAAACCCAGCCGCCAAGAGCTGGGCCACCTCTTCACCAATGGCCTTGCGCCTCTCTTCATTAAAACGACGAAGAAATTGCTTGACTGGTTTAAACTTCTGATCAATATTGAGAGTGTGCTCAGTGAGTTCCCTCAGTACACCTGGCATGTCTGAAGGCTTCCATGCAAAGATGTCCCGGTTCTCACGGATGAACTCGACGAGCGCGCTTTCCCATTTCGGATCCAGGTTGGCACTGATAATGAACTGTTGGGATGAATCGCCAGGGACAAAATCGTCCTGCTTGGTGTCATCTACCGACTTAAACTTCAACAAGGGGTCACGCTCTGTGGTCGGCTTCTTCAAAGGGGTCATATCCGCCGGGTCAACATTATCTTTGTAAAACTTTAACTCTTCTGTTGCACAAACAGACTCAGCGTAGGCAGCATCGCCCTCTTCACACTCCAAAGCTATCTTCCTGTCACCATGCACCGTAATGGTACCCTTACGACCCGGCATTTTAAGCTGCAGGTAAACATAACAAGGCCGTGCCATAAACTTGGCATAAGCCGGCCGTCCAAACAGGGCGTGATAAGGGCTCTTGATCTTGACCACCTCAAAAGTCAATGTTTCAGCTCTATAATCCTGCTCATCGCCAAAAGCCACTTCCAAAGCTATCTTACCCACTAGATACGCCGACTTACCAGGCACCACCCCGTGAAAAATAGTAGAAGACGGCTTAAGATCTTTGTCGGTTAAATTCATACGGCGAAAAGTATCATAGTATAAGATATTGATACTGCTGCCTCTATCCATAAGTACCTTTGTGAACTTGTATCCTCCAACCTGAGGAGCCACCACCAAAGCCAGCTGACCTGGGTTGTCGACCCGGAGCGGGTGATCCTCACGGCTCCATACAATGGGCTGTTCTGACCATCGCAAGTATTGAGGGACTGCCGGCTCGACCGTGCTCACCGCGCGTTTATGAACCTTCTGATCTCGCTTGCACAAATTCGTGGTAAAAACATGATATTGGCCACTATTCAACTACTTTGGATTACTCTGATAACCAGACTGCTGCTGCTGATTACCCTGACCGGGTTGCTGATTAACACCGCCTTGATTACCTTGGCCTTGAAAACCAGAGTTTGAACCGCCACCTCCAAAGCCGGGCCCGTGGGAGCCGGATCCTGACCCGCCATTTGGGCCGTGATGGTTCTGATAAAAACCGGAATTTCTATACTCCCTCATGATGAAGCAATCTTTCCACAAATGAGTGGCCTGCTTATCCTGAGAACCGTGCTTCGGACAAGGCTGATTCATTATCGCCTCCAAGTTAAACTTTGGCCCGCCAAACCGGGGCACTGATGATTTTCCCTTACGGCGCTGATTGCTATTCTGCTTGCTGGTGTTAGCCACAAAGTCTGAACCACCATCGGTTTGCTTGCGCTTACCGTTGTTACCTTGACCTGCCGTATTGTGGTGCTGTCCTTTTCCATTGCCGCCCTTCTTCCCCTTGCCAGCCTTCTCTTCATCAGACGCTGGGTCTTTAGTACTATCTGAGTCGGCATATTTGGTGAGAGCCTCCATGAGCTCTCCCAGATCATTACAGTGGTGCTTAAGCCGCCCTAGCTTCTGTTTGAGGGGAAGGAAATGGCAATTTTTCTCCAAAATCAGGACGGCTGAACCGGCGTTGATGCTATCTGATGAGTGAATAACAGCCAAGACCCGGCGGACCCAGTGATTGGTTGACTCATCCTCAAGCTGGACACAGGCGTCAAGGTCGATGATTGACATGGGTTGCTTACATGTGTCTCTGAAATTCTGAATAAAGCGTGCTTTCAACTGTGCCCATGAACTGATGGAGTTGGCAGGTAGTCCTTTCAACCAGGTACGAGCCGGCCCATCCAACATCATGGTGAAATACTTAGCGCACACAGCGTCGTTGATGTCTAACATCTCCATGGCCATCTCATAGGTCTCAACCCATGCCTCCGGAGGTTGATCAGCTGTGTAATTGGGCACCTTGTGAGGGCCCTTAAAATCCTTGGGCAGGCACTCATTACGCAAAGCCGGCACCAAACACGGCACGCCCACGGTCCTAGAAGTCATCCCAGCTTCCATAGACACCGACGGGTTATGCTGAGGCTGCTGATGAGCCGCCAGCTGAGCCGCCAGCTGAGCCGCCAGCTCCGCCTCCCGACGTGCCCTGGCCTGATCCACCAAAGCTTGAGCCTCATTACCAGCACGTGGCGGGTCATGTCCACGGGGTTGGTTACGGTGCCGTTCATTGCTCGAAACCGCCGGCGACTCAATACGCTGGCTATAACTCCGACTGTGGCGCGGAGTCGAATGAATCCGATCGTGGCTATATGAATAAGCCGCCTGCTAAGCCACCACCGTCTGAAGAAGCTCCAAAGCCTTCCGAGCTTCAACCGCCGTGGGGGACTCACCTTGCACTGGAAGAGCCGCCAGTCGTGATGCCGCAGCAAGCATATTATCAAGAGGATTAGAAAAATGACCCGGCGGTGTAGGCATTTGCTGAGGCGGGGTTAAATTCAAGCAGGGCGGATCCGCAACATGTGGTTGAGCCGTTGCCCCGGCTGCGGGCGCTTCAACAGCCCAGGTCACCTCGGGCGGGTTACTTGGTCCTGCCCCAGGGGTATTAAAAAGATTCCTCGCATCGTATTCCAAAGGTAAACGGCTCTGATGCCTCCTTCGTAGAACAGCGTTGGATGCATTCTGGTCCAAGGTTAACCGGAAATTTTCTGCTTGAATCCGTTGGGACTCAGCCTCCAGGGCGGCTCGTTCTGTCGCCATCCTAGCATTCTCAGCGGTAAGCTCAATTTTGGCTTGAGCTATCTCGTCTCACAGTTTTTCCACATCCACATTATGCTGGGCTTGAGTCGCCGGAGTCACCTCTGCCTCTAACAAAGTTGCCAAGGCGTCTAAGAGCTCGGACAAAACTTGAGCCGGTGGGCGCACAGAGCCGCTCGCGCCGGCTGTCGCCTCAGCCGTTGAACCGGAAGTCATAGCCACCGCAGTTGATGAATTCAGCACCGGTTGTATGCCGGCCATGAAGATCGCGACTCTGTTCGGCGGCTCATAGGGGTCCGGAATACTGTCGCCATCGGAATAGCCCCCAAGCCTGCCGTCTTGCAGTTGATACATTGAATCGGTCTCACCGGTTGAGGACTCATCATCAGAGTGGATGACCGTCTCTCCGCCAGATGCAGATCCTTCCTCAAGATCCGCTCCATGAACAAACCCAACAAAAGTGTGCTTCACAGCGGCTTGAATCTTGGCGGGTCGCGCGCGCCGAGCTGTCTCAATGATGTCGGTGCAGGTGTCCGGCTCAAGCTTTGACTCGCCGATCTTGCCGATGAAGACGTGGATTCCGCCGAAGGGGACCCGGTACCCATATTCGATTGAATCGGCCTCGGGACCCCAGCCTGCGTCGTCGATGTAGATCTTGCCGCGGCGACTCTTGGTCATCCAGCCCACGGCATATCCCTTGATCCCTGAGAAGCTGCCCTTCAAGAACTCGAAACCACCGTGCGCTGGCCCCACTGTGGGCGCCAACTGTCGTGGACTTAACACGGCAGATGCCCTAGCAAAAGGACTTAGGTGTGGAGCCATCGCAACTAGGTTAGCTCGAAGGGGTTAAACGGGACAAAGGACACATAGAGTTTACCTAGGTTCGGCCCCTCTCAATGAGGTAAAAGCCTACTCCTGCTTCAGGTTGTATTGCTCGTGTTTTGATTACCAGGGAGCGAATACGCTTGACCTAGTTCTCGATCGATTGTTACTTGAGTTAACCCGCCGCCGGGTCACCCCTTTATATACAGGTTAATGCCCGGCGGCTTACAGAGTCCCGGTCGGCTCACACAAACGTGACCGGCTCGGTTTCTAACTAAGCTTGCCTTACAAGACAAGTTTAAACATATGGCGGTTCACACCCGTGGGCTTCAAGTCGTCTCCGGGTCTTGGGCCTTCAATTAGCTTGCTCTATGAACCGCCATCTTCATAACTTCCTGGACCTTATCGGGCCTCTTCATCTTTAAGCCGCCAGTGGCGTGACCCGGCCCCTCCTGGGCGGGTCATACCCAGTAGTTACACCCCCAACAACTGTTGTTACCACCATAGCCGCCGCCAAGACCACCACCCTTGCGGTAGCCCTTGGGAGACCCGCCACGGCCTCTTGCAGCGAGATTGGCAGAGGATTTGAAGGCACCTACCCCCGTTCCTTGGAACATCTCGACTCGTTGCTCGAAATTCGAGACCATGAGGAAGAGATCATCCACGGTCAGGGGCTCCACGCGGACATCCAGCGCCGAGATGAGGGGTTGATAATCCATATCAAGGCCCCTGATGATGAAGGAGAGAGGCTCCTCGTCCTTGATGGGTTTGCCAGCTGTAGCGAGCTCATCAGAGAGGGCTCGCATCTGACTGAATTAAGTACTTGCACTCTGTGAGCCTTTTGGGGCGTTTGAGAGGGTGATGCGGCAATTGTTGGTGCGGGACAGGGATTGGGCGGCGAACATGTTAGCGAGTGCTGACCAGATCGCGTGGGATTTTTCTAAGGATGCAACCTGAACGAGAACTTCCTTAGAGAGGTTCCGGAGGAGATAGGCCACAATCTGTTGGTCCTGGACGAGCCAGGGGTTGTAGACGGAGTTGGGAACGGTCTCTTCTTTCCCATCAGAGTTCTTGGTCATGATGGTTTTTGTGGGTTCGGCTGTGGATTGATCGATGTACCCATATGGCCCAGCCCCCATGATTTGAGAACGAGCTTGGGCTTTCCAGAGGACATAGTTGGTTCGGTTGAGAGGCTTGGATGTGGTGTAATTGAGGCCAAGGAAAGAAACTTGGGTGGAGGAGGACATGGCGGCTCAAGGTGGAAGATGAAGGTTGCGGTGGTGAGGGGTTTCCTTGATGCGATGGAAGAAGGAGGCTCTGATACCATGTCAAGATGGGTAAAGCGTCTCAACTCTCCTGGTGGAGAGCCCGCATGTTATATATTCATAGGATGGGGCTTATCCCATAAATGCATACACTTGATTGTTACAATAGTGCATAGCACATTGAGAGAAAGAGAGATACATGGAGGTTTACAAGAGAGTTAAGCACAGCGAAAAGCCTTACTTGATCATCCATCCGCGACACTACTTCCTTCTATGTCTTCTGAAGCTCATCAGGCATCACCCCTACGCAGCTGGAAACCAAACCTCTGGAGATGGAGGCAATTGTTCTAGATTAGTGTTGTTTGACGTGGTTGTGTACCTCTCTGGTCGATGTTGATCTATGGATGCTGATGAATTGAGTACACGCGAGGCCTTGAATCTCGATGGCTCCTTTGGTCTCTGATGATGTCTCTGAGTAGTCATTTTTTTTCAAACTCGCAAATTATGAAGCGAAAATAGATAGCCTTTCACTTTACAAGCATTCCGGTGGAGTGAGTGACGATATCGACGATCTTCAGGGACCCGGCTAATGGGCTATCCATAGAGCACCCCAGACAATGCCCTTAAACACTGTCGATGAATATCGCTCAACCGTGATGCCCCGGCAAGCTTCCATGCATAGTTGGTCCTCTTCGTCTTTCATCTTCTCCCCGATAAGCAGCCAACAAATAGGTGGTCACCTGTGTATGCTGATCAAGCGCTTTAACCTTCGTCAAGGCCGCATTGAGTTTATTAATTGTTGTTGTTTCTGGTGATGAAAGGACTGAAGTCCCACTGTCTGTTTTGTTTTCCTTGCCCATTTTCTTTTCGTGTTACTAGGTATGTGCGCACAGGAGCCGGATTTTTTTAATGCATAAAGGCTAGGATTTCTATTTTGATTTTGGCGTCATTATAATTTGGTAGTCTGGCTCATGCATGATAAATAGCTTAATTTGATTGAGTAGCATACGGGAAGGTGCGGTCGAAAATGGCGTGGAATTAAGCGGCGTAATTTCACGTCATTGCAAAAGGTAAGTTAAGTAAGGTAAAGTTGATGTAGTGCGGCAAAAGGTAAGTAAATTAATTTGATTGAGCGGGAAGGTGTGGTCAAAAATTGTGTGGTGGGGAAAAACTGACTGAATGAAAAAAAATCGATGGTGGGACGTGGTGGGATGGGGAGAACCGATTGCCGATGAATTCTGCCTGGCAGGAAAAGGAACACTACTTTCAAGTATTAGGGATTATGAACCTAAATGGTGATGTCATATCTCATATGTAAAAACCTGAATGTGTAAGGTTACATAGTCCCAGTCCTTGTTTTCTGATGTATATGCTATGAGATATGTTATAATATTTGGATATAATCTTTCATGCATTTCAAGCATGCAGACACATAATCACACCTGAGAAGCTCACATCCAGTAATTCCTCACTTTTGTTCGCTTGTTTGCACGTTGCCCCCAAAACCATCACCGTAGACCCAATTCATGTTGAAGGTGAGTGAGGCAACAACACTTACCAAAGAGGAAATGTTGCAATTCTAAGATGGCTTCGAGCATTTGTAGTCGTAGGTGGACAACACCAACACCGCACAGAAACAACTTAGCTCTCATCGTACATGCCATCCACAGAAGCTACTCCATGATGCGGTTGCACATCACTTCCATGACTTGGCGGCGTAGATGGCGGAGGTCGCGAATATGTGGCAGGAGTGATCCAACATGAAGGATTATCTCGATCCTAACATTCGCCCTATGATGGGGAAGGGGCTGCAGGATTTGCATGAGGTGGCCAACTAGCATCACAACACATCAGGGGCCTAACCAACCGTGTAGGGTCTGGATGAGGGTTTTGGCCGTGATGTATTGTCTCTGTGTGATGGGGGTGGGGTGCATGGTGGCAGAGGTAAAACTGAGCAGAATGACACAACTTGAATGGCGATGTCTTATACTTCCCTTACTTGGACGACAAGCAACCACGATTGTGGAGCCCTGGTGTGGAGGGACATGTGCTTGGATTATTTCTGTGTCTTCAACATACACCCATCTCTTTGGCTTGTGTATGGATGGGAAGGTTGCTCTCTCGCTCCAAACGTACAAAGCCATGCACGAGACCTTGGAGTTGCATGTATTCGGCAATGATGTGGAGCACAAGTTCAGCTCCGACACTACTCACAAGTAAATGAACGTGATGTTTCATTTCAAACAACGTGACTATGGATGAATATTGCAAGCAATTTGAGGAATTATTGTTTGAAGTGGCTATGATGACCACTTCTTGTTGCCGCATTTCCTCTGCGGCTTCAAGCCAGAGATCCGTGCTCCAGTGGAGCCACATCTGCCAACAACCATTGACCAAGCCACTCAACCGTGTTCGATTCATCATGATGTGTAGTTGGAGTGTAAGTTGTGCAGTGTTCGAAGGAATGATGTAGCATTGGGGGAGGCGCCAATCGCCCGTGGGAAGGTAGTCTCGCATGTTGCACGACCCACCCAAAGAGGTTTGTGACACGATCACCAATTGCGCCATTATCGTCGTACATAGGGTCTCTCCTAGCATTGTGGCAACAAGTTCGAACCCGACCTCCAGTGCCCGAAGAAATAGAAGGCGCAAGTTTACGCCATCGTCATGGAATATTAGGACACCAAACTCAGTCGTACTACCTCGCGATGACTAATGCAACTACATGCAAGCAATATCACCTATAGTGCATGCGCCCCCAAAAAAAAAGGGTTTTCTGAAATTTGTGTGAGAAATTAATCAAAAGGCTTTTCGAGATGTTAAATAATGATTGAAATGTTTTGTCGAAATACATTTGGAATGATTGTAAAAATATATTAGAATATGTCGGTAACTTGTGTCGAGTAAGTATGGGATGTTTTTTAAATTTGTTCAAATAGTAGTAAAATCATATAAAACGTGACTGAATTTGGATAAAAATGTTGATGGAATTTTAGTTTCACCAAATTATCTAAGGAATTCAACTATAGTTCATGAAACGTTGCTGAAACTTTTCTGAAATGCATTTCAAACTCAGTAAATCGTGATTGGACTTGAGTGAAAGATAATTTACATTTAATGAATATTAATTGAAAACAACTAAATTGTGACTTAAAATCAAATTTATTTAATCGCGACTGAAGTTGTATGAAAATATGCATTGCAGTTCTACTTATCCGAAAATTGCATTACATACCAGTTTGATATTGTATCCGTTTCTGTTTTCTAGTTTAGACTCTTGTACACCTTTAATAAAGTTTGTTTTTGTTGAGCTGAGGGGGTTTTCCCACGGTTAGGAGTAAAACAAAACCAAATTGATATTTTGACTTATTTTAGTTCTTGGTAAAACTAAAAAAACTAAAATTATTGTGTAATAGTTGCATTACAAGTCTAGTTTTTATTGGCAATTTTAAAAATTGTTGTGGAATGGTCTTGTAGTTATGTAAAATCTTTGTGTTGTTGCAGCGAAGCAAGCACTTGGATCTTATTTGAATGTTATTATGTGTTTGAATTTTAGTTAAATGTGTATGAAATATTCATGGAATGGTTATGATATTCGAATGGATACATATTGTGAAGTACTCCCTCCGTCCCAAAACAAGCGGCGTGGTTTTAATTTAAATATTTTGGGACAGAGGGAGTATATGTGAAGCATTTGTGTATTGCAGTGAAAATGGATTGGAATTGCGTGCGAAATATCAGTGGAACGTCTTTGCAATGTTTCTAAAATTGTGTGAACTGAACGTGGAATACAATGCAACGGTGTGAAAATATATCCGAAATATGTGTGGAATATAATATCGGTTTGCGTCATGTCTAAAAATAATAATATCGGTTTGAGTGAACTGTATCTCACGTTGCAAGTGTAATACTCCCAGTGAAATCACGGGTGAAATCAAACTGTATCCCAAGCACAACGTCGCCCGACTCCTTGGCCCTTCTCCTCCGGCGGTGTTGCCATGATGCAGGACTAGGTGTAGGGCCATGTCGAGGTTTGTGTGGCGTTGCTCTTGACGTTACGTCGAGTCGGAGCATCGTCCCGTCCAGCGGTCCAGGAGCCTTCGAGCGGCGCCCGACGGTCGGTTCTCTTCTCTCTCGACGTGATGTCGAGTTGGGCAGCTAATTCTTCAGAGTAAATCTGTTTTAGACCCTGTTGGGTCACCAGCCCAGCACCCAAAACAAACAAGTCTAGTACTACTACACCAGTATTGAACAGCTCGCGAATAAACAAATCAACGTACCCAGTCCAAATTCTCTCTGTACAAACTTTAGATCTTGCGATCTTTCCATTTTTCAATTTCGCAATCGACTTCCGAGCCAAAATGAATGAGCATCCTTACACTTTTCATCAGGATTAAGGAGATTAAGCTTGACGGAGAAACAAAATGAACATCCTCAGCAATCGATCAATCATATTCACAGCGGAAGATCGAAAACGAAAGCAGAAGAAGAGAGGCAAAAGAAGTGGAAAATCAGTCCGAGCAGCTGCTACTTGCTAGTCGGAGGGCTCCTCCGCTATGCTCTCGAGCCGCGGCCGCCACACGCCGGCGCGGGCGCTGCTGCTGCGCCGCCGCCGGTGGCCCGACTCCCGCTTCTCGGACAGGAGCTCCCGCAGGTAGTTGTCCTGCTCCGCCGTGCTCGCCGCGGCGGCCACCGCCGTGCCGCTCTTGCGGTGGCCGTGGCGCCTCTTCGTCTTGGACTGGCACGCGCCGTGGCCCCGCTGCTGCTGCTGCTTGGGCCGCTTCAGCTCGGCCGCCGGCGCGGAGCACGCCGTGGGGATGAGGAAGTAGATGCGGCCGCGCCTGAGCTGGGAGTCGGGCGACACGATGACGATCCTCCTGGCGGCGCCGGCGGAGCCCGCGGCGGTGAGCGCGTGGCTGGGGTGCGCGGCCAGCACGTCGGAGGCGATGAGCGGGCAGGTGAACTCGTCGACGTGGCCGCTGAGGTGCACCACGCGGACGACGTCCAGCGCGCCGCACGGGAGCATGCACGCCAGGCAGCACCGCAGGCTGTTCCCCATTGCCGCCTTCCTGTCCTCTTCGCCGGCGGCTGCTCTGCTCTGCTTGGTGCGTGCCGGGAGGGGAGGCGCGTGGTTGCTCTGTCCTGTCTGGCTCTGAGACAGGTATGATGAAGGGTGGCTTGGGTCGGCCCGGCATGTCGTGTATATATAGAGCTGTTTTGGAGTTGGGGGCATCTCCTTTGGTGCATGGTGTACTGAAATGAGTACGCAACGGGTACATGCATGGTTGCACACTGATCCTTCTTTTGACATGTAGATTATTTTTGTGGGGGCGGTTTCTTCGAATAAGAAATCCAGTAAAATGATACTCCTATATATGTGCTGTGATAATGAAATCAGCAACATATGGTACACCGGGGTCGAATCTGAGGGGTAATAATGTCAAAGAAAAAGGCATCCAACACTTTTATGACAAATGTGTTTTCAAATTTGTAAAATTCGGAAATATATGCTTTATTTTTGCCGCCCATGCACTGTCAATGCATTACTATAATAAGATATAATATATCTAAATGCATGTTTAATTCCTACGGTATACTACATTAATGGCGCAAGAAAAGGACATACCACACTAAGATATAATTCACTAGTTCCAGTTGCATCGTATATATCATTTTAATTTAAAAAATATCAAACAAATCCAAACAATTATGAAACCCTTTCGTGATGATCATGGTCGAGTGTTCTACTTATATATGGAGTTTTGCCAAGAAATAACTTGGGTGTTGTTCTAGGCAGATAAAAAATTACAACTTCAGCAAACTTGAATGGAAACTTTCATATAGAACCGGGTTTTGGTGCTATGAGATATATCTAAATTTAAATATGATAACTCTCTATTTCCTTATTAAATAGGGTGCCACATTAGATTTTCTTTTTACTTAGATGTCATGATTAACATATAGTACAAGATGAAGCACTGAGACTGCCCTCATATTAACGTCCTTACATATGCAAAGTTTGTTGAAGCGTGCTCACTCTTACAAAAATTGCGCTATAACTTACTAATATTCATGAATGCTAAATGCTTTTACACGGAGACTAATCAGCGTTTAGAAATTCGTGAGCAAACGAACAACGTGAAAATATCAGGTGATATGAACCCGCAAATGCTACCATGCTACCAACATACAAAATTTAAATTTAAATAAATCATGGATGTTCACAAAACATATGTCAACAAACGCTAAAAAATTCAAATCAAAATTCGACATACACATAGAGAAAGAAAAAAGACAAATTGAGATTGTCTTTTTTTTTGTTTCTCTATGTGTATTTCGAATTTCGATCTAAATTTTTTAGGGGTGGAAGTTACTCCACTTGAGTAGCTAATTAACCAAACATGACGCAGGGTTTAAGAAATGTAAATCATTGTGTCTACCTATGCCTTCCATCTGAGTGCACGTAGCAATATTTAGCCTTAGCCATATCCAGCACAAGCAAGACAAAAAGGACACCATGCAGCATGTTCATTGCACTTGCAGGTTTGCTCTTTGTTTAATCCTCTGCCTCAATGGCAACATTTCCTTGTTGCACTTTCTAAGATGCCTTTTGGGGAATCTCTCACTGGTTTTCTTTTCTTCAGGGTGATCCAAGAACCAAGACGGAAGGCAAAAGAATTATAATTAGCCTGAAATGATGCGAATTCGTTCGTGTGGGTCTCGTGAACCAGCTGCTAGTACTACTACTCAAAACCTCGTTTCTCAAGGCGGGAAGCTGCTAGGCAGCCTTCCACCTCCATCCGCCCATCCATTCCTTCAATGATGGGGCACAAATCTCGTGCTCATTATCTGTTATACGATTCTCGTGACGAACATTCCCAGCGGCAGGAGGATGGCGCCACATGATGTTCGTGGCGTTCCTCCCTTTTGACGATTCGCTCGGAAACTCGGTTGGAGTTTCTCTCGGTTTGCTGTCCGTCTAGAACGAGGCAAGTCTGGCCGTTTCAAGAAGTCCGCTGAAACTAATGAGGCCACTTTTGGTTCATAAGATAGGAATGTTATAGGAATAGGAAAATTATAGAAAGTGAAATGACATGCATCTCAAATGCTATAGAGAAATAGAAGTCATTTGATGCGTAGGATAGGAATTTTTCCATTGAGTCTAGGCTAATATTTTTTTCCTCCAAAATATGAAGGATTGATCTCTATCCTACATAGGAATAGGAATCCATTCCTATAAACCAAAGGGCTTAAAAAATTTTCCTTTGCAAATCCTATCCTATAGAGAATTCCAATAAAATTCCTACGAACCAAACCAAACCAAACCAAAGGAGGCCTGGATTTGGCAAAAATTCGTGTTTTGACTCTTTTTGCTAACAAATTCAGGATCTGACCCATGTTTGAAAATATTTCGGGATCTGACCCTTTTCCTGTTAGAAATTTAGGTTTTGTGGTCTACCCCCTGTTCCTCTGCGCTTATCCGTGGTGCCGCTCACAATTCACATATCTGAGGCTAGGGGGTAGGGACCTTCTTATACTGTCTTTCAAAAGAGTCCATCTCTTATACAGATAAGATTCCTAGTCTTTTCAACTAGTTTTCCGGGATAGACTCCAGACCAAATTACCAACCACGATCAAATTTGTCTGTTAACGGATTCTACCCGTTGTGTCCCCGGAGCACGCGCTTGTGAGCAACACGCCATAATAGAGTGTAAATTCCTCTAATTATGTAGATCAACATTCGGGTTGTAATCTAACTGTATGATCTAGCTCCTTCCGATTATCACTGTATCCGGGTAGTCTTTCCAATATATATAGCATATTGTGTTCCACTGATAATCGACCAGCTTCCTTAAGCATATAAGTTAAGTACATTCCAATAAGTGATAATTCCATGATAATCATGTAAAGTAATTCCATGCATAAATACATGTATAATTCCATAATGAGGTATTTTGAATATTAGTAATTCCTAGTAATTTGAATATAGTTGCAGGACACGTAATTTCAACATTTCCTACCGCCAGACCTCTTGGCACGCTCTGTGTATAGTTATACCCTACCGCCAAGGGGTCTGACGGTAGCCCCTGGGCACGCTCTGTGTTGGAAACTTAGAACTTGTTGGCGGTAGGGTGTCCAACCCTACCGCCAAGGGGCATGGCGGTAGGCTATTATACCCTACCGCCAAGAAGTCTGGCGGTAAGAAAAGGGTCAGATCCCGAAATATTTTCAAACAGGGATCAGATCCTGAATTTGTTAGCAAAAAGGGTCAAAACACGAAATTTAGCCCCTGAATTTCCCGGTCTACAACACACACGTGTGGTGTATTTCAAACGAAACGGTAGTACAGTACGTACTACAGACCTGTGTAGTATTGCTGCCACCCCAGACTGTCTGTATACGATCGATTGTACACAGGTCGAAGCTGCGCTTGTGCAGGCAGGCAGGCACGCAGCAGCCATCATGTCATGTCGTTCGCCAAACCAGACTTCAAAAGCGGCAGCGAGCCAGGTAGGCCACCCCAGGATCGGCGACCCGTCAAAAAGTGGAGTCAGGAAGCTGCCCGCCTGCGAGGAGACACCCGAACCCAAAGGCTGCAGATGCGGGCCGCTATGCCAGGCACACCGGCGCCGGCCGCAGCCGCCCACAACCCGGAGCCCCCTCCCAGAGCCCGACGCGTGCACGCACAGCCATTCCCCCATCAGCTACATACGGTGTATGTACCGAATGAATACTCTGATCCGCCGATGTTGGGCATGCCTTCGTACGTTTCGGCACGATTGGCGCGCAGGCAACGCGACACGACCGTCCAATTAAGCCTGGGACGTGCGCCGTACCTGAAGTACAGTATCATCGGCCGATGGACAGGAATTCGCGGTCGCGGACCGGCCAGCTCGGGATCGGGGGCGTGGGTGGCGCTTTTGGGCGCAGGCGCTTGGGGCGTCGGGTGGGAAAGGCTGGCGGTGCGCCCCGCGGGGACGGGACCCGTCACCGGCACTCATGCGCTGCCAATTGCCGCATGCGACGACATGCACTCCGCGGGGAGATCGCATGCCGTTGCGGCTGTCGGCTTGAACTCGCCGGCTATGCTACACCTACGCTACCCGTGACCGCCGATTTTTGTGTTCTGACCCTTTTCAAAAAGTTAAGCCAGATCTGGTCCTAGTCTGAATTTTTTTCGCGATCTGACCCTTTTTGCTATCGTCATAGTGTCTGGCGGTAGGGTAGCACTGCCTACCGTTAAGGACCTTGACGGTAGGACTTAACTGCGCTGTAACGGACGTTTAACGTAAAAAAATATCCTACCGCCAGCGTCTTTGGCGGTAGGTTGAGGATACGAGCATGCATCGATTCTTCGACATTTGTTGTTTGTAGTACACACATGCATCAGTCGTACATGCAACAGCTCTGTCCATGCAGCAGGTCGTTGCTCTCTCCTCCCCGCATGCATGACCAATCACCTCGTGGGAGGAGTCAGAGATTGAAAGGAGCTTAGCTTCTTCTTTTTTTGGCAGCTACCCGCAACATGCATGCATGCATCAATTAATCCATCCATTCATAGTCTAGCCTAGTACCTACAGTCTAGTACTGCATGCAACACAGGCAGCAGCAGGGAGCCCAGATATGGAACCCCGGCAGCAGCAGGGAGACGGATCCCCGGCGGCAGCAGGGAGCCCGGAGATGGGTCCCCGGTGGCAGCAGGGATGGGGACTGGGATTGGCGAGGACGGCGGCTACATGTCAGGGGGGAGGGGACGGCGGCGGTTGGATGTGAAGCGCGACGACGGCGAGTCGATCTAGGGCTGGAGCTCGGGGGGAGGGGGTGCGACGACGGCGATGGAGCTCGTGGGGAGGGTGTGCGAGGATGGCAATGTCGGGGTGAGGATGGGGTGGGGCGCGAGGGCGGCGGCGATGGCGGCAGGACTAGATCGAGCGCGAGGGCGGCAGCGGATGGAGTGGATCGAACGCGAGGGCGGCGGCGGAGGCAGGCACGGGTTAGGGTTGGGGTCGATTTGGGGTATTTTGCGGGGGAGCGGGAGTATTTTGCACAGGGGATACTTTGCACGAACAGGCAAAAATTTCGCTCGCGCGCCCAAATTGCGCGCCAAGGCAGTCGATTGACACATGTCCATCTACGCCGACACTTAATCTGAGTCTATACTGTTGGGGAACGTTGCATGGAAAACAAAAATTTTCTACGCACATGCAAGATCTATCCATGAAGATGCATAGCTACGAGAGGGGGAGAGCATCTTCATACCCTCGAAGATCGCTAAGCGGAAGCGTTTATCAACGCGGTTGATGTAGTCGTACACCTTCACGATCCGCCCCGATCAAGTACCGAATGTACGGCACCTCCGCGTTCAGCACACGTTCAGCTCGATGACGTCCTCGCCTTCTTGATCCAGCAAGAGAGGCGAAGTAGTAGATGAGTTCCGGCAGCACGACGGCGTGGTGACGGTTGATGATGAAGAACAATTTCCACAGGGCTTCGCCAAGCACTACAGAAACTAGACGGAGGATAAACTAGAGGGGACGGGGTTGCCGGCACACGGCTTGGTGAATCTTGATGTGTCTTGGGTGCTAGCCCTGCCCCTCTATTTATATGTTGAGCCTTGAGGTCGAAACTTGGAGTAAAAGCCTCCTCAAAGTCGGTTTTGCCCGAAAGGCAAGAGTCCTTCTCGGACTCCAGGGCCAGACGCCAGGGTTCCCGGCATCTGGGCCCAGACGCCAGGGTCTCTGGCGTCTGGCCTCTGGTCTCCGCAAAACTTCCTTTTGCTCTTTCCAAAACCCTCATGGGCTTTCCCCCTTTGGCCCAAATAAAGTGTTCTCGTACCCAAACATTTCGGGAAACATCCGAAACCCCTTCCGGTGAATTCCGGAACCCTTCCGAAGACCAAACACTATTATCCCATATATCAATCTTTACTTCCAGACCATTCCGGATCTCCTCGTCATGTCCGTGATCTCATCCGGGACTCCGAACAACAGTCGGTCACCAACATACATAACTCATATAATACTATATCGTCAACGAACGTTAAGCGTGCGGACCCTACGGGTTTCAGAACTATGTAGACATGACCGAGACGCCTCTCCGGTCAATAACCAATAGCGGAACCTGGATGCCCATATTGGCTCCTACATATTCTACGAAGATCTTTATCGGTCGAACCTTATGACAACATACGTAATTCCCTTTGTCCATCGGTATGTTACTTGCCCGAGATTCGATCGTCAGTATCTTCATACCTAGTTCAATCTCGTTACCGGCAAGTCTTTTTACTCATTCTGTAATACATCACCTCGTGACTAACTCCTTAGTCATTTGCTTGCAAGCTTATGATGTGTATTACCGAGAGGGCCCAGAGATACCTCTCCGATACTCGGAGTGACAAATCCTAATCTCGATCTATGCCAACTCAACAAACACCTTCGGAGATACCTGTAGAGCATCTTTATGATCACCCAGTTACGCTGTGACGTTTGATAGAACACAAGGTATTCCTCCGGTATCCGGGAGTTGCATAATCTCATAGTCGAAGGAATATGTATTTGACATGAAGAAAGCAATAGCAATAAAACTGAACGATCATTATGCTAAGCTAACGGATGGGTCTTGTCCATCACATCATTCTCCTAATGATGTGATCTCGTTATCAAATGACAACACATGTCCATGGTTAGGAAACCTTAACCATCTTTGGTTAACGAGCTAGTCTAGTAGAGGCTTACTAGGGACACGGTATTTGTTTATGTATTCACACATGTATTTAAGTTTCCGATCAATACAATTCTAGCATGAATAATAAACCTTTATCATGAATAAGGAAATATAAAATAACAATTTTATTATTGCTTCTTGGGCATATTTCCTTCAGTCTCCCACTTGCACTAGAGTCAATAATCTAGTTCACATCACCATGGGGTTTAACACCCATAGTTCACATCGCCATGTGACCAATACCCAAAGAGTTTACTAGAGTCAATAATCTAGTTCACATCGCCATGTGATTAACACCCAAAGAGTACTAAGTGTGATTAACACCCAAAGAGTACTAAGGAGTGATCATGTTTTGCTTGTGAGAGAAGTTTAGCAAACGGGTCTGTCACATTTAGATCCGTATGTATTTTACAAATTTCTATGTCTACAAAGCTCTGTATGGAGCTACTCTAGCTAATTGCTCCCACTTTCAATATGTATCCAGATTGAGACTCAGGGTCATCTGAATCGGCGTCAAAGCTTGTATCGACGTAACTCTTTACGACGAACTCTTTATCACCTCCATAACCAAGAAATATTTCCTTAGTCTTCTTAGGTAACTAAGGATAATTTTGACCACTGTCCAGTGATCCACTCATGGATCACTATTGTACCCCCTTGCCAAACTCATGGCAAGGTACACAGCATGGCATACTTTATAGAACCTATGGTTGAGGCACAGGGAATGACTTTCATTCTCTCTCTATCTTCTGCCGTGGTCAGGCTTTGAGTCTTACTCAACTTCACACCTTACAATACAGGCAAGAACTCCTTATTTGACTGATCCATTTTGAACTCCTTCAAAATCTTGTCAAGGTATGTGCTTTGTGAAAGTCCCATTAAACGTCTAGATCTATCCCTATAGATCTTGATGCTCAATACGTAAGTAGCTTCACCGAGGTCTTTTATTGAAAACTCTTATTTAAGCATCCTTTTATGCTATCCAGAAATTCTATATCATTTCCAATCAATAATATGTCATCCACATATAATATCAGAAATGCTACAGAGCTCCCACTCACTTTCTTGTAAATACAGGCTTCACCATAAGTCTGTATAAAACCATATGCTTTGATCACCTCATCAAAGCATGTATTCCAACTCCGAGATGCTTGCACCAGTCCATAGATGGATCGCTGGAGCTTGCACACTTTGTTAGCACCTTTAGGATTGACAAAACCTTTCTGGTTGCATCATATACAACTCTTCTTTAAGAAATCCATTAAGAAATGCAGTTTTGACGTCCATTTGCCAGATTTCATAATTATAAAATGCGGCAATTGCTAACATAATTCGGACAGACTTAAGCATCGCTACGGGTGAGAAAGTCTCATCGTAGTCAACTCCTTGAACTTATCGAAAACCTTTCGCGACAAGTCGAGCTTTGTAGATAGTAACATTACCATCAGCGTCAGTCTTCTTGAAGATTCATTTATTCTCAATGGCTTGCCGATCATCGGGCAAGTCCACCAAAGTCCACACTTTGTTCTCATACATGGATCCTATCTCAGATTTCATGGCCTCAAGCCATTTATTGGAATCTGGGCTCATCATAGCTTCTTCATAGTTCGTAGGTTCGTCATGGTCTAGTAACATGACTTCCAGGACAGGATTACCGTACCACTCTGGTGCGGAACGTGCTCTATTCTACCTACGAGGTCCAGTAGTAACTTGATCCGAAGTTTCATGATCATCATCTTTAACTTCGTCTCTAGTTGGTGTAGGCATCATGGGAACGGATTTCTCTGATGTGCTACTTTCCAAATTGAGAGAAGGTACAATTACCTCATCAAGTTCTACTTTCCTCCCACTCACTTCTTTTGAGAGAAACTCCTTCTCTAGAAATGCTCCATTCTTGGCAACAAAGATCTTGCCTTTGGATCTGTGGTAGAAGGTGTACCCAATTATTTCTTTAGGGTATCCTATGAAGACGCACTTCTCCGATTTGGGTTCGAGCTTATCAGGCTGAAGCCTTTTGACATAAGTGTCGCAACCCCAAACTTTAAGAAACGACAGCTTAGGTTTCTTGCCAAACCACAGTTCATACGATGTCGTCTCAACGGATTTAGACGGTGCCCTATTTAACGTGAATGCAGCTGTCTCTAATGCATAACCCCAAAACGACAGCGGTAAATCGGTAAGAGACATCATAGAACGCACCATATCTAATAAAGTACGGTTACAATGTTCGGACACACCATTACGCTGTGGTGTTCCAGGTGGCGTGGGTTGTGAAACTATTCCACATTATTTTAAATGAAGGCCAAACTCGTAACTCAAATATTTGCCTCCACGATCAAATCGTAGAAACTTTATTTTCTTGTTACGATGATTCTCCACTTCACTCTGAAATTCTTTGAACTTTTCAAATGTTTCAGACTTGTGTTTCATTAAGTAGATATACCCATATCTACTCAAATCATCTGTGAAAGGTCAGAAAATAACGATACCCGCCGCGTGCTTCAATACTCATCGGATCGCATACATCGGTATGTATTTATTCTAATAAGTCATTAGCTCGCTCCATTGTTCCGGAGAACGGAGTTTTAGTCATCTTGCCTGTGAGACATGGTTCGCAAGTATCAAATGATTCATAATCAAGTGATTCTAAAATTCCATCTGTATGGAGTTTCTTTATGCGTTTTAAACCAATATGACCTAAACGGCAGTGCCACAAATATGCTGCACTATCATTATCAACTTTGCATCTTTTGGCATCAATATTATGAATATGTGTATCACTACGATCGAGATTCAATAAACCATTTACATTGGGTGTATGACCATAGAAGTTTTTATTCATGTAAACGGAACAACAATTATTCTCTGACTTAAATGAATAATCGTATCGCAATAAACATGATCCAATCATATTCATGCTCAACGCAAACACCAAATAACATTTATTTATTTAGGTCCAACACTAATCCCGAAGGTAGAGGGAGTGTGCGATGGTGATCTTATCAACCTTGGAATCACTTCCAACACACATCGTCACCTCGTCATTAACTAGTCTCTGTTCATTTTGCAACTCCTATTTCGAGATACTAATCTTAGCAACTGAACCGGTATCCAATACCGAGAGGCTACTATGAAGACTAGTAAAATACACATCAAAAACATGTATATCAAATATACCTTTGTTCACTTTGCCATCCTTCTTATCTGCCAAGTATTTGGGGCAGTTCCACTTCCAGTGACCATTTCCTTCGCAGTAGAAGCACTCAGTTTCAGGATTGGGTCCAGCTTTGGGCTTCTTCACGGGAGTGGCAACTTGCTTGCCATTCTTCTTGAAGTTCCCTTTCTTTCCCTTTTGCCCTTTTTCTTGAAACTAGTGGTCTTGTTAACCATCAACATTTGATGCTCTTTCTTGATTTCTACCTTCACCGATTTCAGCATCACGAAGAGCTCGGGAATCGTTTTTGTCATCCCTTGCATATTATAGTTCATCAGAAAGTTCTAGTAGCTTGGTGATAGTGACTAGAGAACTTTGTCAATCACTATCTTATCTGGAAGATTAACTCCCACTTGATTCAAGCAATTTGTAGTACCCAGACATTCTGAGCACATGCTCAGAGGTTGAGCTATTCTGCTCCATCTTGTAGGCAAAGTACTTGTCAGAGGTCTCATACCTCTCGACACGGGCATGAGTCTGACCAATTTCAGCTCTTGGAACATCTCATATGCTCCGTGGCGTTCAAAACATTTTTGAAGTCCCGATTCTAAGCCGTAAAGCATGGTGCAATAAACTATTAAGTAGTCATCATACTGAGCTTGCCAGACGTTCATAATGTTTGCATCTGCTCCTACAATAGGTCTGTCACCTAGCGGTGCATTAAGGACATAATTCTTCTGTACAGCAATGAGGATAATCCTCAGATCACGGACCCATTCCGCATCATTGCTACTATCATATTTCAACTTAGTTTTTCTCTAGGAACATATCAAAAAATAGGGGAAATATATCGCGAGCTATTGATCTACAACATAGATTTGTAAATACTATCATGACTAAGTTCATGATAAATTAAGTTCAATTTAATCAAATTACTAATGAACTCCCACTTAAATAAACATCCCTTAAGTTATCTAAGTGATACGTGATCCAAATCAACTAACCCATGTCCGATCATCACGTGAGATGGGGTAGTCATCAATGGTGAACATCTCTATGTTGATCATATCTACTATATGACTCACGTTCGACCTTTCGGTCTCTAGTGTTTCGAGACCATGTCTGTACATGCTAGGCTCGTCAAGTTTAACCCAAGTATTCTGCATGTGCAAAACTGTCTTACACCCGTTGTATGTGAACGTAGAGTCTATCACACCCGATCATCACATGGTGTCTCGAAAAGATGAACTTTCGCAACGGTGCATACTCGGGGAGAACACTTATATCTTGAAATTTAGTGAAGGGATCATCTTATAATGCTACCGACATTCTAAGCAAAATAAGATGCATAAAAGATAAACATCACATGCAATCAAAATATGTGACATGATATGGCCATCATCATCTTGTGCTTTTGATCTCCATCTCCAAAGCATCGTCATGATCTCCATCGTCACCGGCTCGACATCTTGATCTCCACCATTGCGTCGTGGTCGTCTCGCCAACTATTGCTTCTACAACTATCGCTAACGCATAGTGATAAAGTAAAGCAATTACTTGGCGTTTGCAATTCATACAATAAAGAGACAATCATAAGGCTCCTTTCGGTTGCCGATAACTTACAAAACATGATCATCTCATACAATAACATATATCACATCATGTCTTGACCATATCACATCACAACATGCCCTGCAAAAACAAGTTAGACGTCCTCTACTTTGTTGTTGCAAGTTTTACGTGGCTGCTACGGGCTTCTAGCAAGAACCGTTCTTACCTACGGCAAAAACCACAACGGTGATTTATCAAGTTTGCTGTTTTAACCTTCTTCAAGGACCGGCCGCAGTCAAATTCGATTCAACTAAAGTAGGAGAAACAGACACCCGCCAGCCACCTTTGTGCAAAACTAGTTGCATGTCTGTCGGTGGAACCGGTCTCATGTGCGTGGACATGTAAGGTTGGTCCGGGCCGCTTCATCCCACAATGCCGCCGAATCAAAATAAGATGTTGGTGGTAAGTAGTATGAACATCACCGCCCACAACTTCTTTGTGATGGATCGATGATAGGAACTGTGGTTAGATGGGAGTGTTCATCTGAAGTTTTCTGTAGCAAACTTGGGCATGAAGCTGTGAGGAGCAGAGAAGTGATAAGAGCCAAACAAGATGTCTGGGAGTGTTAGGGTAGGAAGGACTACAATCCTGTGAATTTTGGAGAGAAATGGACCAATATTTAACAGGGTTGCTTTGCAACTGACCAATCTGGTCCAGAAGCTTGATCTTGATGTGCCACTCACATGGAGTAACAAATTGGGATAAAATTTGGTAGAACATGATGATTTGGTCAAATGAGAGTGCCATAAAATTTTCATGCCATTTGGACAAGCCAAAATGGTACTTCCTTCACAGCTATCCTCTCTGACCAGAATCTTAGAAAAATTCTAGGGAATTATTGGGAAGATGAAATGAGCCCAAATTTTGTGGAGATAGGTTATATGGGTATAAGAATGCTCTGGTAAATTTTAAGCAATTATGGCGCAATGTAAAATATAGTTGCTTCACAATGTGCAAATCTGACCAGAAACCAAGATTTGATGCTATGCTCACATAGATGATTGGATAGGGTTAAAACTTGGTAGAGTGTCATGATTTGAGCATATGAAGATTCTTGCAAAATTTCAACTCATTTGGATACTCCTAGATAGCACTTGCTTCACAAAGATTCCAGTTGACCAGAAACTTTGGAAATTAGCCAAGGGAGATATAATATCCAAATGAAGTTGAATTTTGGCATGTGGCAATGATATGGATAGGAAAGAGTGCACAAAAATTTTGAGAGCAAGCAAGCAAATATAAAGAGTACTTGCTTCTCAACTTGGCAGCTAGGGCAGAATCAGAAAAGGAATATTTTTGAACATGGCAAGGAAGGATTTTGACATATTTGTGATAGATATACCCCAAACAATTTATGAGAATTATTTGGGAATCTTGGGAATGATGGAAATGTGGGTTGCTTCACAATCCACGACAAACAGGGTTATTCCTTTAATAAAAAAAGGAATATTCCCAGGAAAAGATATTGGGATTGGTCCAAAATGGAAATGGCAAGGTCTTGAAATGGTTTTGAGGTTGGCAAGCCACTCAGGAAGAGGAATCAAGGGTGATCCCTCTAGGTTGCAAAACTACTAAGCCACAGAGAAGCGAATCCGGACCAAAATCAAAAGAAAAAGAAAATGGGCAAAATCCAGGGTGTTACAGCACACTGAACTATAGAGTAGTCATCAGATCGAGCTTGCCAGACGTTCATAACTTCTGCATCAGCTCCTGCAGTAGGTCTGTCACCTAGCGGTGCATCAAGGACATAATTCTTCTGTGCAGCAATGAGGATAATCCTCAAGTTACGGACCCAGTCCGTGTAGTTGCTACCATCATCTTTCAACTTAGCTTTCTCTAGGAACGCATTAAAATTCAGGGGAACGGTAGCACGGGCCATTGATCTACAACATAGATATGCAAATACTATCAGGACTAAGTTCATGATAAATTAAGTTCAATTAATCAAATTACTAATGAACTCCCACTTAAATAAACATCCCTCAGGTTATCTAAGTGATACATGATCCAAATCAACTAACCCATGTCCGATCATCACGTGAGATGGGGTAGTCATCAATGGTGAACATCTCTATGTTGATCATATCCACTATATGACTCATGTTCAACCTTTTGGTCTCCAGTGTTCCGAGACCATATCTGTACATGCTAAGCTCGTCAAGTTTAACCCAAGTATTCTGCATGTGCAAAACTGTCTTACACTCGTTGTATGTGAACGTAGAGTCTATCACACCCGATCATCACGTGGTGTCTCCAAACGACGAGCTTCCGCAACGGTGCATACTCGGGGAGAACACTTATATCTTGAAATTTAGTGAAGGGATCATCTTATAATGCTACCGTCGTTCTAAGCAAAATAAGATGCATAAAAGATAAACATCACATGCAATCAAAATATGTGACATGATATGGCCATCATCATCTCATTCTTTTGATCTCCATCTCCAAAGCATCGTCATGATCTCCATCGTCACCGGCTTGACACCTTGATCTCCATCGTTCTGTCGTGGTTGTCTCGCCAACTATTGCTTCTACAACTATTGGTAATGCATAGCGATAAAGTAAAGCAATTACATGGCGTTTGCATTTCATACAATAAAGAGACAACCATAAGGCTCCTGTCGGTTGTTGATAACTTACAAAACATGATCATCTCATACAATAACGTATATCACATCATGTCTTGACCATATCACATCACAACATACCCTGCAAAAACAAGTTAGACGTCCTCTACTTTGTTGTTGCAAGTTTTACGTGGCAGCTACGGGTTTCTAGCAAGAACCGTTCTTACCTACGGAAAAAACCACAACGGTGAATTATCAAGTTTGTTGTTTTAACCTTCTTCAAGGACCGGCCGCAGTCAAATTCGATTCAACTAAAGTAGGAGAAACAGACACCCGCCAGCCACCTTTGTGCAAAACTAGTTGCATGTCTGTCGGTGGAACCGGTCTCATGTGCGTGGACATGTAAGGTTGGTCCGGGCTGCTTCATCCCACAATACCGCCGAATCAAAATAAGACGTTGGTGGTAAGCAGTATGACTATAACCGCCCACAACTCTTTGTGTTCTACTCGTGCATATCATCTACGCATAGACCTAGCTCGGATGCCACTGTTGGGGAACGTTGCATGGAAAACAAAAAATTTCTACGCACACGCAAGATCTATCCATGAAGATGCATAGCTATGAGAGGGGGAGAGCATCTTCATACCCTTGAAGATCGCTAAGCGGAAGCGTTTATCAACGCGGTTGATGTAGTCGTACACCTTCATGATCCGTCCCGATCAAGTACCGAACATACGGCACCTCCGCGTTCAGCACACGTTTAGCTCGATGACGTCCTCGCCTTCTCGATCCAGCAAGAGAGGCGAAGTAGTAGATGAGTTCCGGCAGCACGACGGCGTGGTGACGGTTGGTGATGAAGAACAATCTCCGTAGGGCTTCGCCAAGCACTACAGAAACTAGACAGAGGATAAACTAGAGGGGACGGGGTTGCCGGCACATGGCTTGGTGAATCTTGATGTGTCTTGGGTGCTAGCCTTGCCCCTCTATTTATATGTTGAGCCCTGGGGTCGAAACTTGGAGTAAAAGCCTCCTCAAAGTCGGTTTTGCCTGAAAGGCAAGAGTCCTTCTCGAACTCCAGGGCCAGACGCCAGGGTTCCTGGCGTCTGGGCCCAAACGCCAGGGTCTCTGGCGTCTGGCCTCTGGTCTCCGCAAAACTTCCTTTTTCTCTTTCCAAAACCCTCGTGGGCTTTCCCCTTTGGCCCAAATAAAGTGTTCTCGTACCCAAACATTTCGGGAAACATCCGAAACCCCTTCCGGTGAATTCCGGAACCCTTCCGAAGACCAAACACTATTATCCCATATATCAATCTTTACTTTCGGACCATTCCGGAGCTCCTCATCATGTCCGTGATCTCATCCGAAACTCCGAACAACATTCGGTCACCAACATACATAACTCATATAATACTATATCATCAACGAACGTTAAGCGTGCGGACCCTACGGGTTCGAGAACTATGTAGACATGACCGAGACGCCTCTCCAGTCAATAACCAATAGCGGAACCTGGATGCCCATATTGGCTCCTACATATTCTATGAAGATCTTTATCGGTCAAACCTTATGACAACATACGTAATTCCCTTTGTCCATCGGTATGTTACTGCCCGAGATTCGATCGTCGGTATCTTCATACCTAGTTCAATCTCGTTACCGGCAAGTCTCTTTACTCGTTCCGTAATACATCACCTCATGACTAACTCCTTAGTCATTTGCTTGCAAGCTTATGATGTGTATTACCGAGAGGGCCCAGAGATACCTCTCCGATACTCGGGGTGACAAATCCTAATCTCGATCTATGCCAACTCAACAAACACCTTCGGAGATACCTGTAGAGCATCTTTATGATCACCCAGTTACGTTGTGATGTTTGATAGAACACAAGGTATTCCTCCGGTATCCGGGAGTTGCATAATCTCATAGTCGAAGGAATATGTATTTGACATGAAGAAAGCAATAGCAATAAAATTGAAGGATCATTATGCTAAACTAACGGTTGGGTCTTTTCCATCACATCATTCTCCTAATGATATGATCTTGTTATCAAATGACAACACATGTCCATGGTTAGGAAACCTTAACCATCTTTGATCAACGAGTTAGTCTAGTAGAGGCTTACTAGGGACACGATATTTGTTTATGTATTCACACATGTATTTAAGTTTCTGATCAATACAATTCTAGCATGAATAATAAACCTTTATCATGAATAAGGAAATATAAAATAACAATTTTATTGTTGCCTCTAGGGCATATTTCCTTCATATACACCCTATATACGCCGACACATTTTATATTGCTAAATACGTACCTACGTCGACTGAAAAACTGTCAAAGCCCATGCATATGCTGACACATAACACGTTATTAAGCGATTACTGACAAATACATAGTTGTTTAGTGGTTGCTGACACATAATGTGTCTACAGTGATGTACCTTTGCCAACACATGTTCCGAAGACAAAACTTAAAAGCTACGGTGACAGTTATTTTGTGAAGATTAGTGGACCTTTGCCCACATAAGTGTGTCACGTAAGCTCTACCTGGTGTAGTGTAGTCTTCGAAGCCGAAGTATGTACGGGAATCGCTGGCTTTGTGGACCAGTTCCTCTCTTCATGGCACTAAGGCCAGGCCTACAGCTATACTTAGATGATCCTTGATACGTCTCCAACGTATCTATAATTTTTGATTGTTCCATGCTGTTATATTATCATTCTTGGATGTTTTACAATCATTTTATAGCAACTTTATATCATTTTTTGGGACTAACCTATTAACATAGTGCCCAGTGCCAGTTGTTGTTTTTTGCTTGTTTTTACTTCGCAGGAAATAAATACCAAACGGAGTCCAAACGCAGCGAAACTTTTTGGTGATTTTTTCTGGACCAAAAGACACATGTTGGGCCAAGAAAGTACCTGAGGGGGGGGGGCTCCGAGGGGAGCACAACCCACCACGGCGCGCCTGGGGGCCTAGGCGCGCCCAGGTGGGTTGTGCCCACCTCGGCCCCCTCCCGCACCATCTCTTTGCTCTATAAATACCCCAATGTTCCATAAACCCTAGGGGAGTTGAAGAAAATCAATTCCAGCCGCCGCAAGTTCCAGAAACCACAGATCCAATCTAGACACCATCACGGAGGGGTTCATCATCCTCATTGGTGCCTCTCCGACGATGCATGAGTAGTTCATTGTAGACCTACGGGTCCGTAGTTAGTAGCTAGATGGATTCCTCTCTCTCTCTTTTGATTCTCAATACAATGGTCTCTTGGAGATCTATGTGATGTAACTCTTTTTGCGGTGTGTTTGTTGGGATCCGATGAACTTTGAGTTTATGATCAGATCTATGTTTTTATCCATGAAAGTTATTTGAGTCTTTTGATCTCTTATATGAATGATTACTTATAGCCTCGTATTTCTTCTTCGAATCTTTGGTTTAGTTAGGCCAACTAGATCTATTTTTCTTGCCATGGGAAGAGGTGCTTTGTGATGGGTTCGATCTTACGGTGCTTGATCCCAGTGACAGAAGGGGAACCGACACGTATGTATCGTTGCTATTAAGGATAACAAGATGGGGTCTATTTCTACATAAATAGATCTTGTCTACATCATGTCATCGTTCTTATTGCATTACTCCTTTTCTCCATGAACTTAATACACTAGATGCATGCTGGATAGCGGTCGATGTGTGGAGTAATAGTAGTAGATGCAGGCAGGAGTCGGTCTACTAATCTTGGACGTGATGCCTATATAATGATCATTGCCTGGATATCGTCATAATTATATGAAGTTCTATCAATTGCCCAACAGTAATTTGTTTACCCACCGTATGCTATTTTTCTCGAGAGAAGCCACTGGTGAAATCTACGGCCCAGGGTCTATTTTCTCATCATATATTTTCAGATCTATTTTGCTATTTGCCTTTTTATTTATTTGCCACTTTTATTTTCAGATCTATATTATCAAAAACCCAAAAATACCTCGCTGAATTTTATTTGTTTTTATTTGCATTTATCAATCTATTACAACTTTCTCATGTCCGTTTGCCAATTTCTGGCACCGTTATCCGAAAGGGATTGACAACCCCTTTAACACGTCGAGTTGCAAGTATTTGTTCTTTGTGTGCAGGTGCTGTTTACGTAGTGTTGCTTGGTTCTCCTACTGGTTCGATAACCTTGGTCTCATCACTGAGGGAAATACCTACCGTTACTGTGTTGCATCATCCCTTCCTCTTTGGGGAAATACCGACGTAGTTCAAGCAAACATCAAAAGGAATTTCTGGCACCGTTGCCGGGGAGACATCATCAACATCTACCAGGTTCCTAATCACAAATCTTATCTCCTTGAAATTTACATTATTTGCCATTTGCCTCTCGTTTTCCTCTCCCCCACTTCACAAAAATTTGCCGTTTTATTCACCCTCTTTCTCGTTCGCCGTTTTCTCGTCAGATCTGTTTTTCGTGTGCAATTTTGTTCATCACTTTTGTCCATCGGCGAGGGTGCACACGGAGGAGGTGTGGCACCGGCGGGCACGGCTGACGCTGGAGCAGCGCCGCGACCCCGCCTACGACATCGACTCGCCCTATTGGGCGCGTTGATTCACCTTCGAGCACGAGGAGGCCAGGCCGCGCGGCATCCGCGATGTCTCGCGTGGCTCCTCGCCGCCGCCCCTCGTCGTTCGCGACAAGGACCAGGCGGCGGAGGACTCCTACCAGGCGGCCCTGGTGGCTGTCCTCCGGGAGAGCGAGGAGAAGGAGCGGCGCAGGGACGAGGAGGAGGCGTACGAGGAACGCATGGCAGAGGCCATGGCGTTGTCGGCAGCCGGCGACTACATGGTGCCTCCGCTGGCACCGCTGCCTCCAGCCAATGCCGAGCCGGAGCCGACCCCCATCAAGCGCTACTCCATGACCGGAGTGGTGCGCGAGTGGTCAGCGTGCCGACCATCTAGATGGAGGCGACGGAGGCGCAGGAGGTGGCCTATGATACGTCCATTTTGTATCATGTTTTCCTACTGTTATTTATAATATTTTTATGCATAATAATGCTTTATGGAGTAATTCTAATGCCTTTTCTCTCATAATATGCAAGGTTTACACAAAGAGGGAGAATGCCGGCAGCTGGAATTCTGGACCTGAAAAAGCTACGTCAGAGTTACCTATTCTGCACATCTCCAAATGAGCTGAAAATTTACGGAGAATTATTTTGGAATATATAAAAAATACTAGAGCAAATAACTACCAGAGGGGGCCCACCAGGTGGGCATAACCCACCTGGGCGTGCTAGGCCCCCCAGGCGCGCCCTGGTGGGTTGTGCTCAGCACGGCCCACCTCCGGTGCCCATCTTCTGGTATATAGGTCACTTTGACCTAGAAAAAATGAGGAGAGGACTTTCAAGACGAAGCGCAACCTTGTCGAGGGAGAGTGGCCAGGGGGGAGGGATGGCTCGGCCTTATCCTCTCGGGGCACCCTGTGGCGGCAGGTGTCGAGGAGCGCCCGGAGGAGCGCGCGACGGCCACGGCGCAGGCGACACACGCAGAGAGAGAGCGGGAGGAGGGAGAAAAAGGCCAGCTGGGCTGGGCCGTGCCACTGTGCACTTAGGCCCAGCTCGTTGTAGCTGTTAGGGCCTTTTTCCTTTTTCTATTTTGTTTTTCTGTTTTTCTTTTTCAGAGACGGTTTTTGAATTAAAATGAGCTGGCAAATGATTTTATACAAATGTGAAACTTGGTCACATAAGTACAATGTAATATTTTGCACTGCCACATAAAGTTTGGGCAATTTTTGGAATTCATTTGAATTTTTCATAAATGGAATTGGCATTTTAAAATGCTGTTTTGCACTGTAATAATTGCTACTGTCCATCTTAGCATTGAGGTGATGTTGTTTTCCTTAACAATAAATTGTTTTGGATTATTTGCTAAATGATGAACATTTTTCCAGCAACTTTTGTGCAACTTCAAATTTCACTTTGAATTTGAATAGAATTCAGAGAAGGGATTTGAAATGAGATATTTAACCACTGTGATTAATCAATGCAAATGATGATGACTTGGCATGATCATAAGGGATTACTGTAGTGTGATGCTGGGGATGTTACAAATCTCCTCCACTACAAGAAATCTCGTCCCGAGATTTAAGTGAGGGAGTAAAGGGTAACTTCGGGAGAACTGACCCTTATAGGGTTAATTATCTGGTGAACAATCCAGGAAATGTGGTGGAAGTATCTCTCGAGTTGAAACTTAAGAAAACATTGAGAGTAAAGTGTGAAGGTACAATAGGAAGTTTCAAGTGAATGGGCAAATGATCGATACCTGAACAAAGTGTGAGAAGGGGGTTCAGAGCATCAGGAATTAGATCATCTCTCGGAGGGTGGCTCATGACAACACACAAAGCCAAAAGCAAAGGATACTTCGGAATCAAGGATGTATAGGAGAGTCAGGTTCCGATCCTGTGGAACTGTGATGAGGGTCGATCGAGAGTAGGGAGAACGGTGTCATATTAATGGTCACGACATCAAGGTATGTCAGAGGATAGTCTGTCAGTTATGTCGGTAACAACGTCGGTACCAAGGGCGAGGGACAAAGAGAACAATTTTCCTGCTCGTAGGAACGAGGCGGACCAATAGGCAAAGTTCTCGTCCATCGGGGGTTACCGGAATGTTATCAACAATATTAACAGGGTCTCACTGACAAGGTTGTACACCGGGGTGTTTTATAAGCAGGGAATTATTTCTGCTTATATCATATAGATCACAAGAAAGGTTAAACAAACCAATGGAAAGGAAAATGTGTTTATACACAAGAATTAGGAGTGTATCTTTTCCCAACGAAAAGTAGAGCATGATATACATGTCAGAGCAACAAGTACATCACTATTTAGATAAAGGGGCAAGGTAATTCATGATGTTATCCATACAACGGTGTTTGGATAGTAGAGCAAGAAACATTTGGCAATGTGCCTCCAATGTTCTTGTTGATATTCGGAATACCATTGTCATGCTTCGAGGTAGCATTGGTAGGGTGTTTCAAGTAAAAGATTGGATCCGGAGAGCACAAGAGTTACAAAGGAACAATTACAAGAATAGCAGGGAACTCAATGTCAGAGCTAAACATGACCAAGTCTGTGTTGGTAGGAAGTCAAGGATATTGTCGATGATAACACAAATCATCGAGGGGCAATGATGGTATTCCTCACCATGAATTCAATTGATAACTTGGAAGAAGTCAAAGTGTTGACGGTGATCACATCACATTTGTCGAGGGGTTTCAAGAGAATGCAATCAAACCGCGACAACATTTAGCAAGGGAATGACGAAGCGAAAGGTTATTGAAACCACGGATACGACACAAGCTCGAAATCAAGCTTGTTGTTCGAGGTGAAACGATAAGATAAGGAAGATCGACGTAAGCTTAGCTCATCGTCGGGAGTTGCTCCGGGCATAAGTACCAGGTAGCACAGTTAAAATTTAGCACGATGATGATATAGCCGATCAGGCTAGGAATGATGGGATGGAGTATCATTCCAATAAGAATTCACAAGAGGTAGTGCAGTGACACAATATCCTTGAGATAACATGGGGCAATACTTGAAGGTACATCTGAATAGAGGTTGGACAGGTGAAATGATCTGCAGAAGTCAAGTATTTTAACTTGTCCGGGAAATGGAATCAAGGAGAAAATATTGTTGGAACCACGATTGCAAAGGATCAATTCATAAATACAAGATAAACTTATTCCAAGGAAATAATTATTTTTACGAGAAGCTTCCATGATGAGTTCTACATTGGGTCCATGGGCATGAACACAAAGGTTCAAGGTCGACTCCCACTTCTTCAATGCATAACCTTTCATTCACTCCTCGTTTTTGAAGAAATTGTAGTGCGGAAGATTTCTCTGGTGAAACACCAGAAGAGTATGACTCACATAACTTTCGAGTTCACACGGATTAGGGAAAGCATAGGTTCAACCCATAGGGGTATCTTAGGAACATATACCACGAACTTCAGGAGTACTTAACACAGGCTCGACAGTAAAGCATGGTTGACAAAAGGAGAGAATACAATTTACCAAAGGCATTATGTATCAGGGGAGAACTCACAAGATTTCAGATGTTAAGGACACTGTCGGATAACAACCCAACAATGGATCTGGCGATTCACGACGGAGTTGATGTGAGTATCGGTAGTCAATCAGAGGAAGAAGGAATGCAAAGGCATTGGCTTATAGTAACATCTGAATAATTCGATGCTTAAAATACAAAGAAAATTTTGTTTTCTAGATCGGTGTATCAGAATCAAATGCTCTGATCGAAGATGGATAGGTTGAACAGACTTAGAGGCACACCGATCAAATCTTGATTGGGCAAGAACCAGCTCATATCCGGAACGATGTCTGAGCCGAAAAGAAAATTTTCTAAGGATTAATTGATGATTGCGAGTATTCGCACACATGTTGACTCAATAGGATCAGAATGTCAATCTCAAAGGATTATAGTAAATACTGCTAGACATGTGGAATTAACCATAATGCAAGCAGGCATGGAGATTCAAGAGCAATAGGCTGCAGAGGATTTTTGGGAGATCGAATTGCATTCGAAGAATTTTGTGAGACATATGAACAACTGGGGATGAACGAATCCCCGATAAGTGTGAGGAATTATTCGTAGGGGTATTCAAGCGGAAAAGAGCTGCAAGGCAGTCGGAAAAAGGATTCTCGAAAGTCGGAGAATACTTTCGGGTATCTTGTAATAACAAGAACAACTAGGGATGGAAGTATGAACGGCGAGGGTACGCAGTTATCCATAAGGTCCTGCACTAATCATACACGCAAATGCACACGATCAAGCCCAAGGACTCACTTGAAGATATCACAACACAACTCTAGACACAAATTTAAAATAATACAAGTTATATATTACAAGCCAGGGGCCTCGAGGGCTCGAATAAATAAGCTCGCTTACAAGCGTCAGCGGAAGCATCAGATATCTGAGTACAGATATAAAAGAAAGACAGATAGGCCTTTAAGAGGCGGGGCAAAAGAAAACACTACGATCGAAAAGGCATAGGCCTCCTGCCTGGGACCCTCCGAACCTACTCCTGGTCGTCAGCCAACTCGTAGTAGTAACCACCCTCGGGGTAGTAGTAGCAGTCGTCGACGGGGGCAGCTGTCTCAGGGGCTCCGTCATCTGGTTGCATCAAACGGATATGGGGAAAAAGAGGAAGCAAAGCAACCGTGAGTACTCATCCGAAGTACTTAGCAAGCAAGGATCTACACTACACATGCAACATTATCAAAGAAAGGTTGTATATGTGGACTGGGCTACAGAAATGCCAGAATAGAGGGAAGGCCTAGTCCTATCGAAGACTAGCATCTTCATCGGTCTTGCAGCATTAGAAGAGTGTAGATTAGCACAGTATAAAGTAGTAGTAGTGTTATCAACCTCGCCCAGAGATCCTTCCTCGACTCCCTGCGAGAAAGCAATCCCAGAGCCATACTATCCATTTCTCATCACAAGTATCCAGTTCTAGTTGTATCGATTGGGATACAACTCCGAGCGTCCGTTACCGAGGATCCGGCTATGCATAGATTAGTTCTTCCCTGCAGGGGTGCACCAACTTACCCACCACGCTCGATTAACTTCGGCCGGACACACTTTTCTGGGTCATGCCCGGCCTCGGCCAAACGATACGCCACAACCCGACCTAAGCTTAACAGAGAGGTCAGCACGCCGGACTAAACCTATGCACCCAGGGTTCTTGGGCCATCGCCCCGGGCGCTCCTGCACATTGCGTGGGCGGCCGATGAGCAGACCTAGCAGCCTCCATTACAAAGGAGGGTGCTTAACGTGGTCCAACCCGGCACGCGCCGCTCAGTCGCATGACGTCTATTAAGCTTCGGCTGATGCATACGACGCAGAGTGCCCATAACTGTTCCCATGTGATGGTTAGTGCTATCAGGCCAAAGGCCTACTCGGATCAAATATCCAAATCGTTAGTGTATTGGTAGCGTGCGGTAACGAGCAGAGACTCACGATCGATGTGACCCCGTCGCCCGTCTCGAGGACTTGCTGCAAGGGCTAAGAATGCCTGGTCGCGCCTCGTATTTATCTCCCGGGTACCCTCCAGGTCAACCCGACTCCACATCTCTCGCATCTTATGCTCACTCGGGTACCCCTCAAGGTCGACCCGACTTTCCAAGTAACAGTTGTAAAGTCCAAGTATCCGTGTGTCCATAACATCAGGGGAATCCGACGTATCACCCTCGTTGGATTTCTACTTGATGTATCTGTCAAGGTGAACTCGGAGGAATCACCCTCGATGGGTTCACACTTGAGGTGTTGCACGACAGCGTCGTTATCGAGAGTGGTGAAGGAGGAATCACCCTCGATGACCATGACCGAATAGCTACTCTACAGAGTTAACATCAGAAGTGCTAAACGAGGTATCACCCTCGGCACTCGATAGTAACGCTGCAGTGTCGTACAACTAAGGGGGGTGATGTGCGGTGCCGGGGCCTGGTTGTCGATCACGTTGATCGAGTCATCTGATAATCTAGCGGGGCAACTGGGACAAAGTGGGGTCTCTGGTGGATCTCTATCCAGCCTATACTAAGCAGTTTAGGATAAGCAGGTAGGTATCAACAGCAGTTACAAAAACAGGCTATGCATCAGAAATAGGATAAGCAGTAGCAGCAACAATTTCTAATGCAAGCATAAGAGAGAAAGAATAGGCGATATCGGCATGTTCAAGGGGGGGTGCTTACCTGGAAGCTCTGCGGCAAAAGCAAGGTCGTCAACGGTGTCATCAGGCTCCTGAGCTGCGTCGGTCTCGGGGTCTATCGGAATAGAAGAGGGGGAAGAAACAATAAATAAAAGGCAGACAATTGCAATCACAGATGCATGGCATGGTAGCATGTTATACGAGGGATGCCCTAATGCAGTTACGCAAGTTAGTGGGAGCGGAAAATTATCCGGGAGTGTTCTCCCAGCTCCGAGTGATTATCGAACAGATGAAACGGAGGGGAAAGTTCCATGTTCATCATGCTAGAGGCATGTGACAGGTATGAGGAGGGCATATTCGGATTCATCTCGTCGTTCTGAGCAACTTTCATGTAGAAAACTTTTTCATCCGAGTTACGGTTTATTTTTATATGATTGTTCCAAAGTTTTATTCATTTTCTGGAATTTCCTGTTTATTTTTAATTCGAAATTATAAATAACAAAAGTGCTAAATGCACCCAGCACAGTGTACACAGAAGTGTTCATAGTGGCTGACAGGTCGGGCCAGTTGACTAAGTCAACCGCCCAGTCAGCACCCAGTCAGCAGAGGCTGACATGTGGGTCCAGCCTGCTGAGTCAGCACCTGACTGGGCCAATCTTATCCACTGAAACAGTGGAGGGGCCCCACTTGTCAGCGTCTCAGCAGTGTTAATCAATGTTTTAAATTTAACAGAGATTAATTAGCAGTCGGACCCCACCTGTCAGTGACTGATTAGTAATTTAATTAACTTTAATTATAAAAACATTTTAATTAGTTTAATTAAGCAGTGGGGCCCACTTGTCAGTGGCAGTGGCTGCTACGTCACCACAGTTGACTAGGTCAACTGGTCAACCAGGGCCCCTGGGCCCACTTGCCAGCGACCCAGGTGGTGCCACGTCGGCATCGGCCGGCGGCAAGCTGCCGACATCCAAACGCACGGCGGCGACCTCGGGATCTCGTCGGAAAACGCGCACAGGGGGTCATTTTGCGCGCGCTTGGGCGCGTTGGAACGGGCGTTCGACGCCACATCGTTTGGTGGCGGTGGTCGAGCCTGGGGTGGCCGAAAACGGGCGTTGCGACGTCGCCGACGGCGAGATGCGCGGGTGAGCTACGGCAACAGCGGCACGATGCACTAACGAGCGATCTGAAAGGTTAGGCGTGCTCTACGCGGCGCAGTGAAGCTAACGGACACATGCCTGTGACCATTTGGTCACCGGAGCCTCGCCGGCGACGAGCTCCGCGGCGACGGGCTCGGGCTCACGTGGAACAGCAGCTATGGCACGCCGGAGCAGGGAGAAGAGAGCGGGGAGAAGCTGCGGCTCACCTTGCGGCTAATAAAAGCCCTTGATGGGTTTAGTAGCTGCAGGGGTGGCCGGAGTCGAAGGAGCTCGCCGGCGGCTGAGGCGGAAGGGGGCGGCTCGATCCACGGCCTGCGGTGCTCCCTGGCTTGCGCTCGCGGACGGGGACGGGGTAGACGGCGACGGCGGAGACGATGGGCACGATGGCGAGGCGAACGGGGCTCGGTGGTCGCGAGGACGAGCGAGGCACGGCGGCGACCGCGTCGGCCTCCTCTCCAAAACGAGGGAGAGGGAGAAGGGGAGAGTGGGTGAGGGAGAGTGGCCAGGGGGAGGGATGGCTCGGCCTTATCCTCTCGGGGCGCCCTGTGGCGGCAGGTGTCGAGAATTGGCCGGAGAAGCGCGCGGCGGCCACGGCACAGGCGACACGCGCACAGAGAGAGAGCGGGAGGAGGGAGAAAAAGGCCAGTTGGGCTAGGCCGTGCCACTGTGCACTTAGGCCCAGCTCGTTGTAGCTGTTAGGGCCTTTTTCCTTTTTCTTTTTTTTTGATTTTCTTTTTCAGAGACGGTTTTTGAATTAAAATGAGCTGCCAAATGATTTTGTACAAATGTGAAACTTGGTCACATAAGTACAATGGAATATTTTGCACTGCCACATAAAGTTTGGGCAATTTTTGGAATTCATTTGAATTTTTCATAAATGGAATTGGCATTTTAAAATGTTGTTTTGCACTGTAATAATTGCTACTATCCATCTTAGCATTGACGTGATGTTGTTTTCCTTAACAATAAATTGTTTTGGAATATTTGCTAAATGATGAACATTTTTGCAGCAACTTTTGTGCAACTTCAAATTTCACTTTGAATTTGAATAGAATTCAGAGAAGGGATTTGAAATGAGATATTTAACCACTGTGATTAATCAATGCAAATGATGATGACTTGGCATGATCATAAGGGATTACTGTAGTGTGATGCTGGGGATGTTACATGATTATAATTTGTGAGTAGTTACTTTTGTTCTTGAGGTCACGGGAGAAGTCATGGTGCAAGTAATCATGTGAACTTGATATGTGTTCGATATTTTGATGATATGTATGTTGTGATTCCCTTAGTGGTGTCATGTGAACGTCGACTACATGGCACTTCACCATATTTGGGCCTAAGGGAATGCATTGTGGAGTAGTTATTAGATGATGGGTTGCTAGCGTGACAGAAGTTTAAACCCTAGTTTATGCGCTACTTCATAAGGGACCGATTTGGATCCAAAAGTTTAATGCTATGGTTAGATTTTATCTTAATACTTTTCTCGTAGTTGCGGAAGCTTGCGAGGGGGTTAATCATAAGTAGGAGGTTTGTTCAAGTAAGAACAGCACCTAAGCACCGGTCCACCCACATATCAAATTATCAAAGTAGCGAACACGAATCAAACTGACATGATGAAAGTGATATGGTGAAATTCACGTGTACCCTCAAGAACGCTTTGCTTATTATAAGAGACCGTTTTGGCCTGTCCTTTTCCACAAAAGGATTGGGCTACCTTGCTGCACTTTATTTACCATTACCGTTACTTGTCCGTTACAAATTATCTTGCGATGAAACTACCTGTTACCGACTATTTCAGTGCTTGCAGAAATTACCTTGCTGAAAACCACTTGTCATTTCCTTCTGTTCCTCGTTGGGTTCAACACTCTTACTTATCAAAAGGACTATTATTGATCCCCTATACTTGTGGGTCATCAAGACTCTTTTCTGGCGCCATTGCCGGGGAGTGAAGCGCTCTTGGTAAGTGGAAATTGGTAACGAAAAATTATTACTACGTGCTGAAATTTATTGTCACTTGTTACTATGGAGAACCATCCTTTGAGGGGTTTGTTCGGGGTATCTTCACCTCGACCGCAAGCACAAGTAGTTGCCCCTCAACCTACTGCACCTACTGAAAATATTGGTTATGAAATTCCTTCGGGTATGATAGAACAACTGCTAGCTAATCCCTATGCAGGAGATGGAACCGAACATCCTGATATGCACTTGATATATGTGGATGAAATTGGTGGATTATTTAAGCTTGCAGGTTTGCCCGGAGATGAAGCTAAGAAGAAGGTTTTACCTTTATCTTTGAAGGGAAAAGCATTGACATGGTATAGGCTATGCGATGATATTGGATCTTGGAACTGGAATCAATTGAAATTGGAATTTCACCAAAAAAAATATCCCATGCATCTAGTTCATCGTGATCAGAATTATATATATAATTTTTGGCCTCGTGAAGGAGAAAGTATCGCTCTAGCTTGGGGGAGGCTTAAGTTAATGTTATATTCATGCCCAATCATGAGCTCTCTAGAGAAATTATTATTCAGAATTTTTATGCTCGGCTTTCTCGTGATGATCAAACCATGCTTGATGCTTCTTGTACTGGTTCTTTTATGAAGTAGACTATTGAATTCAGGTGGGATCTTTTAGAAAGAATTAAATGCAACTCTGAAGATTGGGAACTCAACAAAGGTAAAGAGTCAGGTATTAAGCTTAAGTTTGATTGTGTTAAATCTTTTATGAATACTGATGCTTTTCACAAGTTTAGCACTAAATATGGACTTGACTCTGAGATAGTAGCCTCCTTTTGTGAATCATTTGTTACTCACGTTGATCTCCCTAAAGAGAAGTGGCTTAAATATCATCCCCCTATTAAAGAAGAAATTAAAGAACCGGTCATAGTTAAAGATGAAACTATTATTTACAATGTTGATCCAGTTGTGCCTACTGCTTATATTGAGAATCCACCTTTCCTTGTTAGGATAAAGGAACATGCTAAGATTTCAACTATGGTTCGCAAAAGTAATATTAAAGCACCTAAACCTGCTGAACAAATTAAAGTAGAACCTAGTGTTGCTCTGGTTAAAGATCTCCTGGTAGAAAATATTGATGGACATGTTATTTACTTCTGTAATGAAGCTGCTAGAATTGACAAACCTGATGAAAAAGATAAACATAGACCTTTTGTTGGCATGCCCGTTGTCTCAGTTAAAATAGAAGATCATTGTTATCATGGTTTATATGATTTAGGTACTAGCGTGAGTGCTATTCCTTTTACTTTATACCAAGAAATTATGAATGATATAGCACCCGTTGAAATAGAAGGCAGACGTTACTATTAAACTTGCTAATAGAGACACCATCACACCACTTGGGATTGTTAGAGATGTTGAAGTCTTGTGTGGGAAAATAAAATACCCTACTAATTTTCTAGTTCTTGGTTCCCCACAAGATGACTTTTGTCCCATTATCTTCGGTAGACCTTTCTTGAACACTGTCAATGCTAAAATAGATTGTGAGAAACAAACCGTCGATGTTAGCTTTGGTGATGAGTCTCATGAGTTTAATTTTTCCAAGTTTAATAGACAACCTCATAAAAAAGAATTACCTAGTAAGGATGAAATAATTGGTCTTGCTTCTATTGCCGTGCCTCCTACTGATCCACTAGAACAATATTTCCTAGACCATGAAAATGATATGCATATGCATGAAAGAAATGAGATAGATAAAATTTTCTTCGAACAACGACCTCTGCTCAAACACAATTTGCCTATTGAAACTCTAGGAGGTCTTCCTCCACCAAAAGGTGATCCCATGTTTGAATTAAAACAATTGCCTGCCACTTTGAAATATGCTTATCTTGATGATAAAAAGATATATCCTGTTATTATTAGTGCTAACCTTTCAGAACATGAAGAAGAAAGATTACTGAAAATTCTGAAGAAGCACCGTGCTGCCATTGGATATACTCTTGATGATCTTAAGGGCATTAGTCCCACTCCCTGTCAGCACAAGATTAATATGGAACCTGATACTAAACCCGTTGTTGATCATCAACGACGTTTGAATTCCAAGATGAAAGAAGTGGTAAGAACTGAAATGTTAAAGCTTTTGAAGGCAGGTATAATCTACCCGATAGCTGATAGTAGATGGGTAAGTCCTGTTCATTGTGTCCCCAAGAGGGAGGTATTACTGTTGTTCCTAATGATAAAAATGAACTTATCCCACAGAGGATTGTTACAGGCTACAGAATGGTAATTGATTTTAGAAAATTAAATAAAGCACCTAGAAAAGATCATTACCCTTTGCCTTTTATTGATCAAATGCTAGAAAGACTATCTAAGCACACACAATTTTGCTTTCTCGGTGGATATTCTGGTTTTTCTCAAATACCTGTATCACAACCTGATCAAGAGAATGTAGGGTAACGCAGCAGAAAACAAAAATTTTCCGCCCTACGCACCAGCCCAGGACCACTATGGAGACTGCATACAAGGTTTGATCATGTTCGTTACCGACTCGTAGCGCAGCGGAAGTAGAGTCGATGACGATCGGCGGTGCAGATCCCCGCAGCTAGGATTTACAACCTCCCAACCGCGAGGATGTATACCCTCGTCTTCCCTTCGGACAGCCCTCCGGGAGGCGGTCGAACAGTCCCCCGGACGATGTCGCGGACAGCCCTTCGGGAGGACCTTCGAAACTCGAATGGTCACTCGGACAGCCCTTCGGGAGGACTCACAGAACTCGGACCGTCACTTGGACAGCCCTTCGGGAGGCACTCTCGAACAGCCCCTCGGGCACTAAGATCGAAACTACGACCTCTCTACAGAGTTGCACACATACGGTGTCACCTATCCGGCAGGGCTTCGCCGTCCGGAACTAGTTCCTGCCGGAACCCAGACAACCTTTCGGCTCTACGAAACTCTTTTCGTGGGAGGGAGAGAGAAGCCAGATAACATCTTGGCATGTGTATGAGAGCAAGGGATGGGGAGAATGGCAGCCCCTTCTCCTCCTTTTATAGGCCAAGGCAAGGGGTGGGGTGGGATGTTGAAATACCAAAATACCCAAGCTTTATGTCACACATGAAAGGGCATAATGGTAACACAAGGGGGGCACCAAGGGGACACCACCATGGCAGCCCTTGGGCCGGCCCACACCTTGTCTCCCCATGGGGGAGGGCCCCCCCAACAAGCCACCAACATGTCTCCATGAAACATGCATGCTCCCTAGACAAAAAGCCACCAAACATGCAACCCCCGATTCGTGGGATCTTGTCCCCTCGCGCTGAGACAAGATGTTTTCCGCGAAACTTTTTCTGAAAAATTCCAAAAAGTCCCAGAACATTTCCGGCACCCTCTAAAATTATTCCGGGCATGATCCGAAACATTTTCGATGCGGTGGTTTTCATCAGCGGAAAGCATTAACAGCGGTTACGGCAGTTTCGGAACATTTCCGGTTTTTCTCTCCGAAAATTCCCAGAAGTTCCCAGACCAATTCTGGCATCCTCTGAAAATTTCCAGGCGGTGCCGAAACCCTTTTTGACCAAATAATATATTCCGAAACAACTTTTCAGTTTTACCGAAACTCTTTCGGTGTTCTCTCTCTCGGAACTCTTCCGTTGTCTCCGAAACATTTTCGGTGACTTTCTCTCAGACTCCCTGTCTAGCGTTCAACAGATAGATGACCCTTAAGCGTGTGACCCTATAGGTTCGGTGAAGTATAGACATGACCGGAACACTTTCCGATCAATGATCAGCATCGGAGCCGTGGACACCCATATTGACACCTATACCCACACGAATGAATATTCGAGTGAACCTCCAGTTGCCGTGTGCTATTCCTGTTGCTTCGCGATATGTTACAAATACCCAAGGTGAGACATGTTGGCATTCCCGTGGATCAACAACTTGTCCACTATGCTAGTTACCTCGTTACCGGTATTGTTCTCTTTTCTCGTTACCGTGTTCCGGCATCCCCGTGATCAAATCACAAAGTGTCTGGCCAGACGATGATGGATACCGTAACACCGAGAGGGCCCAGAGATATCTCTCCATCGCCGGAGGAGCAAATCCCAATCTTGAGCTATCAAGTTACTTGACATACTTTTCCATGAACCCGTAAGCCGCCGTAATAGCCACCCATTTACGGATGACGTTTAACAAACCCCAAAGTTCATGAAGCAAGCATGAAGAAACTCGATACTCTCATGGTCTAAGGAATTATGCAAACATTAACCATCTCTGCGTTATTAACCATTAACTTGTGACGAATGTATCTCCTAGCATAACATCAATCGGGTCGATTCAACACAAATGTTCTTCTAACATTTGTGCCCTCAAAGTTGCTGGCATAGACATGCCTATGATTGGGAAAACATAATCATCATGCAACACTTGAGCTAGTCTTAGAGGCATGACTAGGAATACATTTTACCGTTTATTATTCCACACGTGCACATGGGTTTTCCCCAGAGCCTTTATGGATATACGGGCTCGGGAACCACAGCAGTTATAGCATGGAACATAAACCTAATTATGAACACGGAGATAAATAATAACATTTATTATTGCCTCTAGGGCATATCTCCTACAGACTCCCACTTGCACTAGAGTCAATAATCTAGTTAATGCTAATGCACTTCACACCTGTGGCACACCGGTGTAAATATGCTTCGCTTGTGGTATAGCGTGATGTCCAACGGATCTGACGACTTCAGCTCCGTGTGTATCTTTGCATATCCTCACGTTTTCACGCTTTCACAAAATTCATATTTTGTGTGGACTTGGCTTTGTATGTATGTGAATCACAGGTCGAACCTGGATTTCTCAGACTGAGTTATGGAGCAACTATCTGCAGTAGTGTCCCATTGACAAAAGCCATCTTGGAACCATACTAAGTTCATGAATGAACTATATGATTCAATATCTTCTTTGTCGCTTTTAAAAGCGGCAACATACTTCGCCTCTGTTATAGAATTCGCCACAGTAACTTGTTTGGAACAATTTCCAACTACCGTGCCACCATATTGTGTATTGCACAAAACCCTTAACTTAAATCGAAAATCGCTTGGAGCATGGATGAAGACTGTATCAATGTAACCTTTTACAACGAACTCTTCATGATCTCTGCTTGCGAGAATACATGTCATCAGTGCTACTATAGTACTCAATGACCCTTTTTCACTGTTGTCCCATGATCAGTACTTTTGATCACTTTGGTATCTATACTCGCAACAACTTTGGGAGTATTGGACATATCTGGTTGTTTTTACATACCATGGAATACATGATTAATCCAAACACAAGAGTGTGTGGAATCTCCATCATGTATTTTGCTCATCAGTGTTTTGGGACACCGAGTCTTGCAAAAACTCTTTCCATGTGACTTCGGCAAGAATCACTCCTTGACGTTTTTAATGCTAAAAGGTTTTAGCATCTTGTCAATATGTATCTTTGCTTAGCCCTATTAGGTAAATCTATCTCCATAGATCATCATGCCTAATATAAAGGCTATTTAGCCCAAGCACTTCATTGAAAAACTATTTTCAAATGAAGTCCTAATTCGTGTCAAGAATTTTAATTACAATTAACAATGTGTCAAGCACACAAGGTTTTTAGAAATGTTATTATGCTCCCACTTACTTTCTTGAATTAGAAGTATCTTCGTTACCCATTGATGAAGTCAAAACCCTTTTTGACCATTTCATCAAAACACGAAGATTCCAACTCCTCTTTGCTCTCTTCTGTCCATCGCTGGAACTCTGAAGTTTGCACCCTTACTAGCATCCTCTGGATTGACAAAATACCTTGGACTGTAACACATGCAAGTCCTTGGTTTCATTTCCATCAGATGGAAATCCTTTTGTCATCCATTGTTTTATATCTCATGATATGAAATATGTATTAATTGCTAGTTCAACCTGAACCGACTTTAAGCATCGCTACGGTGAAGCAACCTCATCGTAGTCAACTCCTTGAACTTGTATATTGCAACAAGTCGAGCTTTATGGATAAAACATTTTTATTCGTATCAGTTATAGTTCCATAAATATTCGTCAGACTCTAAGTCTTCCGAAAGGTGTATCAAGGTTTTAATCTTGAATCACTTATATGGAAACTATCTCGGATTGTATTGGCATTTAGCCAATTCCGGAGTCAGGGCCCATCAACGCTTCCTTGTGTATCGTAGGTATACTGTTGTCTAACAACAATATCTCATTTGTGCACCTGAGAGGTTTGCACGAGCCTTGCCTACATGGTTCAGCTGCAAGTTCGACCGAAGTCCATACATTTTATTGTAGAGACTTCCGTATCAGTCGCAGTAGGAAACTCTGGAATTACTTCCAAGGTCTCTTTCCTTTGACCTGATGACGGAGATACTGGTTATCTCGTCGAGTTGCATTATTCTCCCACTCACCTTTTTGAAAGAACCATTTTCTTCAAAAAGCATACCGTTCTTTGTGGCAAACCTATTTGCCTCGGTATAGTGAGGGAGGAATACCCAACATTTTGGGATAACCTACAAAGTAGCACTTGTCTGATTTGGAATAGGTTTGTAACCTTTTACACAAGCCCCATATTCCAAATGTTAAGAAAAGATATAACATGGTTGGGCGTACCATACCATGCTGTCATTTCAACAGACCCGATGGAGCTCTTTTCAGTGTAAAAGCCGCAGTCTCTAAAGCATCACCTTTTAAAAGGGATAATGGCAAATTTATTTATGTCTTCTTTGATCTTACCATGTCATAAATGGTTCGATTACATCTTCACGGACTTTCCACTCACAGTGGTGTTCCGGGAGGTGTAAGTTATGAAACTCTTTTCACAACTCATCAGACATTCGCTAAACTTGTAACTCAAATATTTCTTTCTGCAATCGAATTGTAGAAACATAATTTTCTTGTTATAATAACTTCTACTTCATATTTGAAAACCTTTCGAATGATTTCAAAAGATCCAGACTTACGTCTCATCAAGTAAATATCCATATATCTACTTGAGTCATTTCTGAAGATAGATAAATCCACTACTTGCAACAACATTTATTGAACTACACACATCAAAATGTATGATCACCAATAAGTTTGTTGCTCATTCCTTATGGCCTGTGAACGGTATTTCAGTCACTTCACTTTTTGGAGGAAATTTGCAAGTGTCAGATGATTCAAAATCAAACGACTTCAAAATCCATCATATTGGAGTTTTCCATGCGGGTTTCTCCAATGTGACCAAATGCAGTGCCACACTTGTATGGTATTCTTTTAGTCTTGCGACATTTAGCGTCAGTGTTATAGATGTATCATATTACCATCAATATTCATAACATACGTCCAATTTTGGATGGAAGCATGGCCCTCCATGTTATTCATAATACTGAACAACAATTGTTGTTTTATGAACAACTCTTTTGCAACAAACATTGTGCAATGGGCTAGAGTGTATGAAACTCTAAAATGAATTATGAAAGTAAACCCAGAGGTAATATATTATTATCAATATTCATAACATACAACTCATTCATAATGAAAGTATGGCCCTTATGTTATTCATAACATCGAACATCAAAAGTTCTCTTATGAACAACCTTCTTGCAAGATACCTTATGCAATGGGCTAGAGTTCGTGAAACTCTAAATGAATTATGAAAATGAATACAGACGGTAATACACCGATGGAAGGTATAGTAACATTTACTATGTTCCCTGTGTATACCTAAACCTCATTCCTGGCTAGTCTTTCAGGCCATAGTAGTTCTTACATCGAGTTGCAACAGAATGCAATCGAGCGGGTATCTTTGTGATTAACTCACAATACCCAAGAATTAGTGATTAACATGTTTAACCATAATTCCCAAGAACTATATCTTTGACCAGCCTTCTATACATCAAAAACTTGCATGACATTCATACATGAGCTGGATATTCCAGTCTTCTATCTTATTGCCTTTATACTTCTAACAGTTTAACTTTCAGTATTTCTCCTACTCTCAGAAGAAGCACCCAACTTAAGAGTGGCGTTAGCCCCGGACTTCCTAGGTGTGTAAGTCACACTAACACCCTTCAGACACTTCCTTTCTCTTTAAGTTGTTGTTTTATTCACTTTTCATCATATGATAGGCGTTCTACTGGATCCCTCTCTTATCAGTCTAATGCATAGTAAACTCCTTTACTAATAGTTTGCAAACAAACATTGCTTTGGATATCTCATATCTTTTAGCCTTTGTCTGTCTCTGAAAATGATTTTCAGATTCCATGAATATCACATAACTATCCAAACTTTCGAAGTTCAGGTCTGATGGAAGCAAACATATTGCACTTGACTGAAACGGAATTCTAGCTTTTGGATCGAAGGACGAGAGTCACATGATCCATAGCATAAGCGAGAGAATACCGAAAGTATGCGATAGGACAAAGTCCTTCTCGGCACTCTGGAGGACAATCCTCACATTACGTTACCAACCGTAAAGATTTAACCAGATATTTAACAGCTATTCAATTTTAATAGGGAAGGTGGAAATGCGAGCCATTATTCTACAACTATTATGCAAATCACACTTAGACAGTGTTCAAAATTAATTGCACTAAGAATTAAACAAGTTAATTCAACAGTGCTCTCCCACTCAAATCAATATCTCTCATAATTGATTGTGAGCGATTCAAGATCCATATTACAATTCAACGCCAAGGATGTGTCCATCTCAAGTGACAAAAATTGCAATCGGTAGGCCAACTTGCCAATCACATCTCTATGTGACTCTTGTTCATCTTTCGATGGGCGTGTTCCGAGCTCAGGACGCTCCTCCAGAACGTCAAGACAACCAAGTGATCTTGCTGCGAGGTCTCAACTCACCCGCCTCACACTTCCCTAATCGTTCGCACCCATGTGTCCATGTGATGCCCCGAAAAGTTAGGTGCCGTGACGGTGCTACACTTGGGAGAACACTAACTACTTGATATTTTTTGTGAGAGATCACCCTAATAAAAGCGACTACCGCGCAATCAAGAAGGGTGCAACATAAGGGATAAACATCTCAGGCAATTCATAATAGCATGATATGGTATAGCCCTTTCTGACGGAGAAGTCTTGTATTTCTTCGTCTTCGGCATTCGCGTCGGTGTTCACCTTTGCGAAGATTGCCACCACCTTGTCGATGCACCAGATAATATTGCTATCTCTATAGCTAATAAAATAATGCATTACAACAAGGTTGACACGCAGGTCATTTAAAGTGCAATCATATGGCTCCAGCCATCATGCCGAATCATGACACGCAGGTCAATAAATTTACATTATATAGTCATCTCATACATAATCAAATTATTATGAGCACTGCTATACCACATCATATGCACATGCAAACCCTCCTGCAAAACCAAGTTAGACGCCTCTAATCGGTTCATGTAAAAACTTGTTTTACGTGGCTTCTAAGGTTTCGAAACAAACCGAAGCTACCAACGTCCATCATCAAGTATGATAATTCAAGTCGCTAGATTAACTTTCCAGGGTGTATGAAAACCGAGATAATAAAATCTCGAGCCCCATACTAAACTTCGTCATACGCATGACCCCCGTGCAGATCATATCTGCATTGCCCTTTTGTCTGCGAAATTTCATCTTTCCTTTTAACTACGGTGGAATTCAATGAACTGTTAGCACTTCGTTGATCAATCAGGATCGCGGATTGCCAGAACTTTGAAACTCCACAATACTGTTATCAAGATCAGAAATATGCAAATTCCAGGGAAGCAACAAGAACATCGGGTAACAGATTTCATCCGCTACCCGCACAAATAATTTTCAGTAATAGAACTCATCTACTACCTAATTATATTGTGCAACACCCATACATCTCTATGTATTCTAGATCGCAACCTGCATCTACGCATAGCACGGCTCATGATGCCACTGTAGGGTAACGCAGCAGAAAACAAAAATTTTCCGCCCTACGCACCAGCCCAGGACCACTATGGAGACTGCATACAAGGTTTGATCATGTTCGTTACCGACTCGTAGCGCAGCGGAAGTAGAGTCGATGACGATCGGCGGTGCAGATCCCCGCAGCTAGGATTTACAACCTCCCAACCGCGAGGATGTATACCCTCGTCTTCCCTTTGGACAGCCCTCCGGGAGGCGGTCGAACAGTCCCCCGAACGATGTCGCGGACAGCCCTTCGGGAGGACCTTCGAAACTCGAATGGTCACTCGGACAGCCCTTCGGGAGGACTCACAGAACTCGGACCGTCACTTGGACAGCCCTTCGGGAGGCACTCTCGAACAGCCCCTCGGGCACTAAGATCGAAACTACGACCTCTCTACAGAGTTGCACACATACGGTGTCACCTATCCGGCAGGGCTTCGCCGTCCAGAACTAGTTCCTGCCGGAACCCAGACAGCCTTTCGGCTCTACGAAACTCTTTTCGTGGGAGGGAGAGAGAAGCCAGATAACATCTTGGCATGTGTATGAGAGCAAGGGATGGGGAGAATGGCAGCCCCTTATCCTCCTTTTATAGGCCAAGGCAAGGGGTGGGGTGGGATGTTGAAATACCAAAATACCCAAGCTTTATGTCACACATGAAAGGGCATAATGGTAACACAAGGGGGGCACCAAGGGGACACCACCATGGCAGCCCTTGGGCCGGCCCACACCTTGTCTCCCCATGGGGGAGGGCCCCCCCAACAAGCCACCAACATGTCTCCATGAAACATGCATGCTCCCTAGACAAAAAGCCACCAAACATGCAACCCCCGATTCGTGGGATCTTGTCCCCTCGCGCTGAGACAAGATGTTTTCCGCGAAACTTTTTCTGAAAAATTCCAAAAAGTCCCAGAACATTTCCGGCACCCTCTAAAATTATTCTGGGCATGATCCGAAACATTTTCGATGCGGTGGTTTACATCAGCGGAAAGCATTAACAGCGGTTACGGCAGTTTCGGAGCATTTCCGGTTTTTCTCTCCGAAAATTCCCAGAAGTTCCCAGACCAATTCTGGCATCCTCTGAAAATTTCCAGGCGGTGCCGAAACCCTTTTTGACCAAATAATATATTCCGAAACAACTTTTCGGTTTTACCGAAACTCTTTCGGTGTTCTCTCTCTCGGAACTCTTCCGTTGTCTCCGAAACATTTTCGGTGACTTTCTCTCAGACTCCCTGTCTAGCGTTCAACAGATAGATGACCCTTAAGCGTGTGACCCTATAGGTTCGGTGAAGTATAGACATGACCGGAACACTTTCCGATCAATGATCAGCATCGGAGCCGTGGACACCCATATTGACCCCTATACCCACACGAATGAATATTCGAGTGAACCTCCAGTTGCCGTGTGCTATTCCTGTTGCTTCGCGATATGTTACAAATACCCAAGGTGAGACATGTTGGCATTCCCGTGGATCAACAACTTGTCCACTATGCTAGTTACCTCGTTACCGGTATTGTTCTCTTTTCTCATTACCGTGTTCCGGCATCCCCGTGATCAAATCACAAAGTGTCTGGCCAGACGATGATGGATACCGTAACACCGAGAGGGCCCAGAGATATCTCTCCATCGCCGGAGGAGCAAATCCCAATCTTGAGCTATCAAGTTACTTGACATACTTTCCCATGAACCCGTAAGCCGCCGTAATAGCCATCCATTTACGGATGACGTTTAACAAACTCCAAAGTTCATGAATCAAGCATGAAGAAACTCGATACTCTCATGGTCTGAGGAATCATGCAAACATTAACCATCTCTGTGTTATTAACCATTAACTCATGACGAATGTATCTCATAGCATAACATCAATTCGGGTCGATTCAACACAAATGTCCTTCCTGACATTGTGCCCTCAAAGTTGCTGGCATAGACATGCCCATGATTGGAAAAACATAATCATCATGCAACACTTGAGCTAGTCTTAGAGGCACGACTACGAATACATTTTACCGTTTATTATACCACACGTGCACATGGGTTTTCCCCAGAGCCTTTATGGATATACGGGCTCGGGAACCATAGCAGTTATAGCATGGAACATAAACCTAATTATGAACACGGAGATAAATAATAACATTTATTATTGCCTCTAGGGCATATCTCCTACAGATCGAAACAACGACCTCTCTACAGAGTTGCACACATACGGTGTCATCTATCCGGCAGGGCTTCGCCGTCCAGAACTAGTTCCTGCCGGAACCCAAACAGCCTTTCGGCTCTACGAAACTCTTTTCGTGGGAGGGAGAGAGAAGCCAGATAACATCTTGGCATGTGTATGAGAGCAAGGGATGGGGAAATGGCTGCCAAGATCACTCCTATATATAGGCTAGCCAAGGGGTAAAATTGTCACACAAAAACCCCAAAGTGCCCTTGGAATATCCCTTTCCAAAAGGGAATATGCCCTATGGGAGTGCCATGTGGAGCACCATGGTGCTCCACCTCCTTGGCCGGCCACCCTTGGGGGGGGACCCCCCCCCATGAGGTGCCATGCCCTCCTTCCCCTTCTAGAAGGCCCTTTTTGGAATTTCCAAAAAGGTGCTTTCCATAAAATTCCCAAAAAGCACTTTCACTATTCACGACGACATTTTTCAGCGTCCGTTCGAACTGAAAATATTTATGTGGGCTTAGAACATTTCCAGTACCCACTAAAATAATTTTCAATGCGTTCTGGAACAATTCCAGTTTAGTGATTTCATCTGCGAAAAGCATCTGAAGCGGTTCCGGCAGCCCCGGAACATTTCCGGTTTTTCTTCCAGAAAATTCCCAGAAGTTTCCAGAATGATTCTGGTATCCTCCAAGAATTATCAGGCATGTGCCGAAACCATTTTGACTTAATGGTATCCCCTGAAACAACTTTTCAGTTTCACCGGAACTCATCCGGTGACCTCTCTCTGCGGAACTTTTCCGCTGTCCGAAACTTTTCGGTGTTCGAAACTTTTTCGGTGATTTTCTCTCAGACTCCCTATCTAGTATTCAGCAGATAGATGACCCTTAAGCGTGTGACCCTATAGGTTCGGTGAAGTATAGACATGACACGGAACCCCTTCCGATCAATGATCAACATCGGAGCCGTGGACACCCATATTGACCCCTATACCCACACGAATGAATATTCGAGTGAACCTCCAGTTGCCGTGTGCTATTCCTGTTGCTTCGCGATATGTTACAAATACCCAAGGTGAGACATGTTGGCATTCCCGTGGATCAACAACTTGTCCACTATGCTAGTTACCTCGTTACCGGTATTGTTCTCTTTTCTCGTTACCGTGTTCCGGCATCCCCGTGATCAAATCACAAAGTGTCTGGCCAGACGATGATGGATACCGTAACACCGAGAGGGCCCAGAGATATCTCTCCATCGCCGGAGGAGCAAATCCCAATCTTGAGCTATCAAGTTACTTGACATACTTTTCCATGAACCCGTAAGCCGCCGTAATAGCCACCCATTTACGGATGACGTTTAACAAACCCCAAAGTTCATGAAGCAAGCATGAAGAAACTCGATACTCTCATGGTCTAAGGAATTATGCAAACATTAACCATCTCTGCGTTATTAACCATTAACTTGTGACGAATGTATCTCCTAGCATAACATCAATCGGGTCGATTCAACACAAATGTTCTTCTAACATTTGTGCCCTCAAAGTTGCTGGCATAGACATGCCTATGATTGGGAAAACATAATCATCATGCAACACTTGAGCTAGTCTTAGAGGCATGACTAGGAATACATTTTACCGTTTATTATTCCACACGTGCACATGGGTTTTCCCCAGAGCCTTTATGGATATACGGGCTCGGGAACCACAGCAGTTATAGCATGGAACATAAACCTAATTATGAACACGGAGATAAATAATAACATTTATTATTGCCTCTAGGGCATATCTCCTACAGAGAAACCCACCTTTACTTGCCCTTTTGGAACTTATGCTTATAGACGTATGCCTTTTGGTTTATGCAATGCACCTGCTACCTTTCAAAGATGTATGACTGCTATATTCTCTGATTTTTGTGAAAAGATTCTTGAGGTTTTCATGGATGATTTTTCTGTTTATGGAACTTCTGTGAAAAGATTCATAGTTTCCTAGGTCATGCTGGTTTCTATAGGAGATTTATTAAAGACTTCTCTAAAATTTCTAGGCCCCTTACAAATCTTTTACAAAAGGATGTTCCATTTGTTTTTTATGATGATTGTGTAGAAGCCTTTGAAACACTTAAGAAAGCCTTAACTTCTGAACCTATTGTTCAACCACCTGATTGGGACTTGCCTTTTGAAATTATGTGTGAAGCTAGTGATTATGTTGTTGGTGTTGTTCTAGGACAAAGAGTTGATAAGAAATTGAATGTTATTCATTATGCTAGTAAAACTCTAGACAGTGCCCAAAGAAATTATGCTACTACTGAAAAGGAATTTTTAGCAGTTGTGTTTGCTTGTGACAAATTTAGATCTTACACTGTTGATTCAAAAGTAATTGTTCACACTGATCATGCTGCTATTAAATATCTTATGGAAAAGAAAGATGCTAAACCTAGACTCATTAGGTGGGTTCTCTTGCTACAAGAATTTGATTTACATATCACTGATAGAAAAGGAGTTGAAAACCCCGTAGCTGATAACTTGTCTAGGTTAGAGAATATTCTTGATGACCCACTACCTATTGATGATAGCTTTCCTGATGAACAACTAGCTGTAATAAATGTTTCTCATAATTCTCCTTGGTATGCTGACTATACTAATTATATTGTTGCTAAATATATACCACCTAGTTTCACATACCAACAAAAGAAAAAATTCTTCTATGATTTAAGACATTACTTTTGGGATGACCCACATCTTTATAAAGACGGAGTAGATGGTATTATTAGACGTTGTGTACCTGAGCATGAACAGGAACAAATCCTACGGAAATGTCACTCCAAAGCTTATGGAGGGCATCATGCGGGAGATAGAACTACTCACAAGGTATTGCAATCTGGTTTTTATTGGCCTACTCTCTTCAAGGATGCTCGTAAGTTTGTTTTATCTTGTGATGAATGTCAAATAATTGGTAATATCGGTAAGCGTCAAGAAATGCCTATGAATTATTCACTTGCTATTGAACCATTTGATGTTTAGGGTTTTGATTATATGGGACATTTTCCTTCCTCTAATGGGTATACACATATTTTGGTTGTTGTTGATTATGTTACTAAGTGGGTAGAAGCTATTTCAACTAGTAGTGCTGATCATAACACTTCCATTAAAATGCTTAAAGAAAATATTTTCCCAAGGTTTGGAGTCCCTAGATACTTAATGACTGATGGTGGTTCACACTTTATTCATGGTGCTTTCTGTAAAATGCTTGCTAAATATGATGTTAACCATAGAATTGCATCACCCTATCATCCTCAATCTAGTGGTCAAGTTGAACTTAGCAATAGAGAAATAAAACTAATATTACAAAAAACTGTTAATGGGTCCCGAAAGAATTGGTCTAAGAAATTGGATGATGCACTTTGGGCTTACAGAACAACATATAAAAATCCTATGGGTATGTCTTCCTATAAAATGGTTTATGGAAAAGCTTGTCATTTGCCTCTTGAGTTAGAACATAAAGCATATTGGGCAATTAAAGAACTTAACTATGATTTCAAACTTGCTGGTGAAAAGAGGTTATTTGATATTAGCTCATTAGATGAATGGAGAACCCAAGCCTATGAAAATGCCAAATTGTTTAAAGAAAAAGTTAAAAGATGGCATGACAAAAGAATCCAAAAGTGGGAATTCAAAGTTGGAGAATATGTTTTGTACAACTCTCGTTTTAGATTCTTTGCAAGAAAACTTCTCTCTAAATGGGAAGGACCATATATTATCGAAGAAGTTTATCGCTCTGGAGCTATCAAAATTAATAATGCCGAGGGTACTAACCCGAATGTGGTCAATGGTCAAAGAATTAAACACTATATCTCAGGTACGTCTATTAATGTTGAAAGCAATATTATTCAAACCATGACACCGGAGGAACACATAAAGGAAACCTTCCGAAACACTCCAGAATCCTAAAAAAGAGGAGGTGCGTGATACTGTAAGTAAACGGACTCCGAAAAATCTGCAAAAATATTTTTTGTCAGTTTTGGAATACTTTAAAAATTAGAAAAATAAGAAACAACCAGGAAGGCAACTGAGGAGGGCACAAGACACCAGGGCATGCCTGGCTTGCCTGGCGCGCCCAGGTGGGTTGTGCCCACCTCGGGAACCTTCCTAACTCTGTTTTCCTCTCATTTGCTTGTTTCCCAAGATAAAAAAATCTTTATATACCCCCCGAATGTGTTAACCACCGTATCGCGGAGAAATCTTCTGTTCTTCTTTCTTGTTGTTTTCTGTTAGATCTGTCAAGCCAGGAATCATGTCTTCTCCCTCCTCCAACAAAATAGAAGAGGATGCTTGGCTGATGAAGATAGAGCTAAAGAGAGAGGAACCAGAGGAAACCATCAAGGGTGATAAGGTCGAGAAAGCCGCGGGAGAACAAGTTCCAGCAGCAGAAGAAGAAGACATCCTTCAACCATACTACGATCATCTTACCCCTACTGAAATTGAAGCTTTTAGGATCATGGAAATGGTTCGTGTGCAAAATAAATATCTCACTCGTGAAAATATTCTGTTGCAAGAGCATGTCATCGCCCTTCGGAGCATCATTCGTAGATTGGAGTACCTCCTGAGCCTGAAGTGTGACGCTACCACATCACCACCACCACCATCATCTTCCCTAACAAAGGAGACTTGAGTTCATGGTATGGGCACTCCCCTTGGCTTGTGCCAAGCTTGGGGAAGGTGCCCCGGTATCGTATCACCACCACTATCTTTGCCTTTATCTATTTTAGTTCGGTCTTTAGTTATCCTATGATTTAGTTGAATAAAAGTTTAGTTCGATATGTTTTCGAGTGCTTGCTTAGTGATCTACCTATCTATGTAATCGTGTCAAGATATATAATAAAGAGTAGTTTTAGTTTTGTTTCTTTACTCTTATGCTTCAATAAAAAGAAAGGAAAATAAATGAAAAAGATCATATGCTAATCTTATGGTAAGTAATGACATCACATAAGGAAAAGTATAAGTGGTAAAATTTGTTGGAGATTGACAAACATAGCATTGGTCAATAATGCAATTCATGAAAGAATTAATAAGGGAAGAGAAGATTCACATGCAAATACACTATCTTGGACATCTTTTATGATTGTGAGACCCCATTAATATTATATGTCAAAATTGTTGATGTTGGACAAGGAAGACAATGTAATGATTCATGTTTGTTCATATCCACATAGAAGTTATATTGTCATAGATCCTTCAACATGTGGTGCTTGCTCAATATCTTTGCTAGCCAAAAACTCCGCATTAAGTAGAGATACTACTTGTGCATCCAAAACCCTTAAACCCAAAATCTTATTTTGAGAGTCCACCATACCTACCTATGGTTTGAGTAAGATCCTTCAAGTAAGTTATCATCGGTGCAATAAGGCAATAAAAATTGCTTCTAAATGTGTTGGATCATTTAGTGTAAGAGAAAATTGAGCGTTGTACGAACTTGTGATGGCAAAATAATAAAAGCGACAGACTGCATAATAAAGGTTGCTATCATAAGGGGCAATACAACGTGACATTCTATTGTATTAAGGGATGTGGCATACAAACAAATAAGCGCATGACAACCTCTGCTTCCCTCTGCGAAGGGTCTATCTTTTACTTTTATGTATTTACTTTTATGCAAGAGTCAAAGTATTCTTCCCTGTTCCTTTTTATTTTCTCTTTTTGCAAGCATCATGTGGTGAGGAAAGATCTAGGCACATATATCCAGTTGGATATGAGTGAGCATGAGTTATTATTGTTGACATCACCCTTGAGGTGAATACGTTGGGAGGTGAAACCATAAGCCCCTATCTTTCTATGTGTCCGGTTGAAACTTTTTGTTCATGGGTATGCTGTGAGTGTTAGCAATCATAGAAGATTAAATGATGGTTGAGTATGTGGACTTGCCAAAAGGCTCCGATACGTGACCCTTCCTGAAAATATGATGAATTGTAGTTGCAAAGTTGACTAAGAAATAGTTTTCAATAGAGTTTATGCTTTATACTTCAATGTTGTGATGAACTGTTACTTGTTCATGAGAAGTTATATGATGAAAATTGTATAATAAAGTTTTATGTTAAAGTTCTTTGCTGTTATAATAATAAGCATGATGCTTCGACACCTCTCTCTCTAAGCATGTGGGCATGTTTTTCGATTTCGGTTTTTCGCTTGAGGACAAGCGAGGTCTAAGCTTGGGGGAGTTGATACGTCCATTTTACATCATGTTTTCCTACTGTTATTTATAATGTTTTTATGCATAATAATGCTTTATGGAGTAATTCTAATGCCTTTTCTCTCATAATATGCAAGGTTTACACAAAGAGGGAGAATACCGGCAGCTGGAATTCTGGACCTGAAAAAGCTACGTCAGAGTTACCTATTCTGCACATCTCCAAATGATCTGAAAATTTACGGAGATTATTTTGGAATATATAAAAAATAATGATGCAAATAACTACCGGAGGGGCCCACCAGGTGGGCACAACCCACCTGGGCACGTTAGGCCCCCCAGGCGCGCCCTGGTGGGTTGTGCTCAGCACGGCCCACCTCCGGTGCCCATCTTCTGGTATATAGATCACTTTGACCTAGAAAAAATGAGGACAGGACTTTCGGGACGAAGCGCATCCGTCTCGAGGCGAAACTTGGGCAGGAGCACGTTTGCCCTCCGGCGGAGCAATTCCGCCGGGGGAACTTCCCTCCCGGAGGGGGAAATCATCGCCATAGTCATCACCAACAACTCTCCCATGTTTGGGAGGGCAATCTCCATCAACATCTTCAACACCACCATCTCCTCTCAAACCCTAGTTCATCTCTTGTGTTTAATCTTTATACCGGAACCTCAGATTGGTACCTGCGGGTGACTAGTAGTGTTGATTACATCTTGTAGTTGATTACTGTATGGTTTATTTGGTGGAAAATTATATGTTCAGATCCATTATGCTATTTAATACCCCTCTGATCTTGAGCATGATTATCATTTGTGAGTAGTTACTTTTATTCTTGAGGTCACGGGAGAAGTCATGTTGCAAGTAATCATGTGAACTTGATATGTGTTCGATATTTTGATGATATGTATGTTGTGATTCCCTTAGTGGTGTCATGTGAACGTCGATACATGGCACTGCACCATATTTGGGCCTAAGGGAATGCATTGTGGAGTAGTTATTAGATGATGGGTTGCTAGAGTGATAGAAGTTTAAACCCTAGTTTATGCGCTACTTCGTAAGGGACCGATTTGGATCCAAAAGTTTAATGATATGGTTAGATTTTATCTTAATACTTTTCTCGTAGTTGCGGATGCTTGCGAGGGGGTTAATCATAAGTAGGAGGTTTGTTCAAGTAAGAACAGCACCTAAGCACCGGTCCACCCACATATCAAATTATCAAAGTAGCGAACACGAATCAAACCGACATGATGAAAGTGATACGGTGAAATTTCCGTGTACCCTCAAGAACGCTTTGCTTATTATAAGAGACCGTTTTGGCCTGTCCTTTGCCACAAAATGATTGGGCTACCTTGCTGCACTTTATTTACCGTTACCGTTACTTGTCCGTACAAATTATCTTGCTATGAAACTACCTATTACCGACTATTTCAGTGCTTGCAGAAATTACCTTGCTAAAAACCACTTGTCATTTCCTTCCGCTCCTCGCTGGGTTCGACATTCTTACTTATCGAAAGGACTACGATTGATCCCCTATACTTGTGGGTCATCAGCCTACCTCGAGCACTGCCGCTAGCAAAGGCTGGCCGAGGAGCGCCGCGAGGGCGAGTACCTCGAGTAGCTGGAGCGCGACGCCGAGGAGGAGGCGCGCCGTGCCCAGCCGGCGGCGGCACAGGCCCCGGTGGACGACATCGCCAGGGTCTGGAACACGGCGTTACCCTGGGCCGGGCCGGCGCCGACGATGGTCGACCTCACCGGCACTACTAGGAAAATGGCTATAGCTGATATGGACATTAATGGCGCACGGTGCGCCACTGCTATATAGTAGTGGCGCACCAGATACAGGTGCGCCATTAGTGTCCTCATTACTAATGGCGCACCAGACACAAGGTGCGCCATTACTAGCAATTTTTTTTCCAAAACTATTAATGGCGCACCAGGGCACAGTGCGCCATTACTAGTTTTAACTAGTAATGGCGCACCACACACTCCGTGCGCCACTACTAACAATTTTTTTTCTTTTTTTTTCAAAACTAGTAATGGCGCACCTGGGTACAGTGCGGCATTACTAGTTCAAACTAGTAATGGCGCACTATCCACTGGTGCGCCACTACTAAACATTTTATTTTTATTTTTTTTGCAAAACTAGTAATGGCGCACCACGTAACTAAACATTTTTTTGCAAAACCTGTTACGTGGTGCGCCATTACTAACTTTCTAAGTCTTACAATTTATTCACCAAATGCACCCCCCCCCCCCCCCCCCCCCCCCCCGCGCCGTGGACCGCCTTTTCAGTTTCAAAATAAATAAAAGAAAATGATAGAAATGTCAAAAAAAATAAAAGAAAATAAGATTCTCATGTGATATGTGGTCTAGTTGTTAGCAAAATTTACAAACATGAATTTTTGACTTTTTTGCAAAATCTATCGAGAATTTGTAAAATGGGCATAAATTTTCCATATGAACTCCGATGAAAAAGTTTTTTATGTGAAAAATCATCTACTCGAAAAGTTACATCCGAATTTAATCGGAGAAACCCCGTTAAACATTTTCAGAATCCCAAAAAACCTAACAGAACGAAAGATACGGAGCTTTTAAGATCTAGAGGGGAAAAAATGGAAAAAAATTCAAACTTACTAGTGGCGCACCATTTGCTAGGTACGCCACTAGTACCAAAAAAAAATTGGTTTTGAATTTTTTTTTTGGATTTTTTTTTCAAAATATGGTACGTAATATGACCAGGAAGTTTGAAATATTTTTTCAAAATTTCATCACACTAATGAACATGAACAAAGTCCTAGACATCAACAAGGTTTAATAGGATTGATATCATAGATATATCAACAAGTGCTTGTTAAGTGAGATGGTGCTGGGGTTGGATAGAACTGCGAAGTTAAGCGTGCTCGGGCTGGAGTAGTGTGAGGATGGGTGACCTTCTGGAAAGTTTGACCACTTAGTGTGATTTGACTTGAGATTAAGCATATTGACCCGAGATTAAGCCATAGTGACCCGAGATTAAGAAAAAAATTTGAAAAAAATTTGTTAGTAATGGCGCACTTCTATGTGGTGCGCCATTACTATCTGACTTAGTAATGACGCACCACATATAAGTGCGCCATTAGTAACCCAGAGCACAAGGTACATATGGCCCTCGGGAGGCATACTAATGGCGCACGGTAGGCTATACTAATGGCGCACTAGCAGGCCTTTTCCTAGTAGTGTGGCCCCAACGTCGACGAGGACGACTCCTAGGGCAGCGCGACGCCTCGTAGTTTAGTTTTAATTTCTGTTTTAGTTAATGTAATGTGGACGCGTGGACTCTCGCGGGCCATTGTGACCGGCATTAATGTTTTTCTATTTTCAAAATTTTTGTGTTCTTATTTTCTCGCACATCATAAAAATAGGTCGGGCCAGCATTGGCCGCATGCGTCGACCCAAACGCGAAAGCGGACGCCGTCCGTTTGAGTCGACGCATTGGAGTTGCTCTGACACTTGATATTGATGGAGCGTGTGCGTGGAGCTTTATGTGCATCGATATGACATGCTTGGCGTTTTAGAAGAACAAAAACCAACTGAAAACCGGTGTGGTTGCGACCAGGATTTTGGTTGCGAGGCACATGAATATTCGTTGCGTGGCACGTGAAAACTGAACACGCATTGCTTCGCCGCGCAAAACCGCGAGCTCGTGAATTTGACCGGCCTATGCAAACGTGCTTGACCGACTCGAGAAGAGCGGCAGATGGCAGGAGCCGGGGAGGAAGCAGCCACGAAGCTTCATGGGCTCGGAGGGCCTCTGTCGCATCTGTCGCTACCACGGCGCCCGCCACCGACCGCCTCGGGCATCCGGCCACAAGATCCAATCTCTCATTTGGGCTCGAGTCGACCCTATATTCCTCCCTCCTCCTCCTTGGACCACACCACTGCCCGGCCAGCCTGGGCGAGGCGACCCTGCCGCCATGTCAGGGCCCCACCCGAGGGTCGCCATGTGGTCATCGTCTACAAGTTCCTCTCCCGTACCTGAAGCTGATATTATTTGAGAGGAAAACAGCCGCGCATACGGGTACGGCCCCGTCCTTTCGACCTCTGCACCGTACACGGGTACAGCCCGTGCTGCCCGGATCTGTACGTACTATAATTCCACTAGCACCCGCACCTGCGTTCCATTAGATTAAGCACGATTACAGGCGTTTTCTCAGTGGTCCAAGCAATGGTTTTATAACTTTCTAGAGTATTAAGTACGATGGTCCAAGCGATGGTTTGGTGTGGTGAGGGAGACAGCACATCTGGATCCTACCAAATGCAGAACGCTGATGAATCTCATCTCGGCGGCCTTGCATGCTTGGAACGCGAATTCACGTCGCAACAACGGCATGCTTACCAGCATGGAGAAATAATGCAAAAACCACAGGACGCAAGTGTTGAGTATACGTGTTATGTGCATATTGTGTATTGGGCTCGCCTCCTAGTTCTTGTATAGTTGAGGTCCGTGGCCTATCTTTATACATCATATATACGTGCCTATGCACGAAGAGCAATACATCGTGCAATCTTACATGGTATCAGTTTTTAGGTTCTAAACCCTAGCCTTCCGCCGCCGCCGCCGCCCGTGCGCGCCTCCCGCGCCGGCTACCGCCGCGCCTCCCTGCCGCCGCCACCGCTGCCGTCGCCGCTCACGCAACCTCCGCACCGGCCACCGCCTCCTGCCGCGGCCGCTCGCGCGACCTCCGCGCCGGCCGCCGCCCCCTGCCGCCGCCGCTCGCGCGACCTCCGCGCCGGCCGCCGCTCGATCTCGCAGGACCGATACGGCCCTGTAACCATCAAGTCGCGTCTTCGAATTGTGTTCGCCTACGTGCGCGCGTTCGTTTACTCGCGAGAAGCAAACCTAGCTAGTACGTGGTACCTAGCATCAAGGAATCCATCCACCTGTGCGTGTGCCTGCTTGCTGTGTACGTGTACGTGCGTATCCAGCCGCCAGCCGCGTCGCCCGCACCACATCGCCTACCGCCAGCCGCGTCGCCAGCCGCCTGCCGCGTCGCTAGCCGCCGCCGCTTGTGTGCCTCCCGCGCCGACCGCTGCCGCCCAGCTGCCGCCGTCGGACCACCGATGGCGTCAACCGGCCCGTCCGCCGCCGCCTCTGCCGTCCCGCCGCCGCCTTTCTCTGGCGCGGCTCCGCCGCCGGTGCCCTCCGGCCAGTCCGTCGTCGCCCCGCCGCCGGCGCCCTCCAGCGCGGCCCCCCACGCGCCCGTTCCCACGTACAGGGCGTACGGGGCTCCGCCCGCGTACGGGTCTCCCAGGTACTGGTGGGGGTCGTCAGCGAGCCAGACGGCGCCCAGCACCTGCAGCATCTGTCAGCGGGCCAGCAGGTTTTTCCGACGGACCATCCGGCCTACCCGGCATCGCCGTTGCCGCTGGGGCTGCTATCCATACCGTACGGGCCTCCTGCCCCTCCCACGCCTCATGCGTACTACGCGGCTCCGCAGCTGTATGGAGAGTACCCACCGCCGCAGCTGAGCGGCGGTTACGGCTTCCCCATGGCGTCTCCGTCCCCCTCGCCGACCCTGCCGCCGGCGCCCTGGGACCCGGTGCTCCTCACCGGGCTGCATGCCGCTCCTACGCCGAACAACTACAGTGGAGGTGGTGATTGGTACATGGACACCGGTGCTACGGCTCACATGTTTGCTCATCCTGGTAATCTTGCCTCCTTCACTCCCGTCACCACCGACCGCCGCATCATTGTCGGCGACGGTTCCACACTCCCTATCACACATGTCGGGCACACTTATTTTCCTTCTAATTCCATGCCTATTACTTTGTCTAACATACTTGTGTCACCTCATCTTATTAAGAACCTTGTTTCCGTTTGTCGTTTAACTCGTGAAAATCCAGTTACTGTTGAATTTGACGAGCTTGGGTTTTGTGTCAAGGACGCTCGAACTAGGATGGTACTTCATCGATGTGACAGCCTCGACGAGCTCTATCCAGTGCATTCGCCGTCCACCTCCACCACCGCACCAGTTGCTCTCTCCGCCGCCGTCGATCTCTGGCACACTCGTTTGGGTCATCCCAACCCCGTCACACTTCGTCATATTCTTAGGAGTTTCAGTTTCAGTTGCCATAAGATAGAGGATCACACCTGTCATGCCTGTCGTGTCGGCAAACATGTTCGCCTCCCGTTTAATAACTCCACCACCATAGCTTCTTTTCCTTTTCAGTTGATTCATAGCGATATGTGGACCTCTCCGGTTCCTAGTAATTCGGGCTATTTATATTATCTGGTTATCCTTGATGATTATTCTCATTATGTGTGGACTTTTCCTTTGCGCAGAAAGTCGGATGCACTCTCCACTTTGACGGATTTTTACTCCTATGTCAACACTCAGTTTGGGCGTCCCATCCTTGCTCTTCAGACTGACAATGAAAAAGAGTTCGACAACCTTACTTTCCGCACTTTTCTGTCGCATCACGGCACAGTTTTTCGTCTCACATGCCCGTATACTTCCCAGCAGAACGATCGAGCCGAACGCGTCCTTCGCACTCTGAACGACTGCGTTCGCACGCTCCTGTTCCATGCTAACGTGCCGCCTCGTTTCGCACTCGCTACTGCTTCTCTTCTCCTTAACCTTCGCCCTTGCCGCCCACGGTGGAACTATGCACCTCACCATCTTCTCTTCGGTACGCCCCCATCTTATGATGGCTTGCGTATTTTCGGGTGCCTTTGCTATCCTAGCACTGCCGACTCCGCTCCTCACAAACTTGCACCTCGTTCTGTCGCTTGCATCTTCATCGGCTACCCCTCCAACTCCAAGGGATATCGGTGCTACGATCCCGTCTCTCACCGTGTGTTCACTTCCCGGCACGTTTACTTTGATGAGCATGTGTTTCCGTTTCATCAGGTACCCCCGATTGTTCCTCCCGCCACCGATGACGCGGGCTCCTCGACGCCTCTCCCAGGGCGCTCGCGCGCCTCTCTTGGCCCGCCCCCCCCCCCCCCCCCCGGCGCCTGTGGCCCCCTCGGTGCCCCCGGCACCTGTGGCCGGTCCGGTCACCCGCGCCCGTACGGGCGTCTTTCGCCCGAGCTCGCGCTACGCCTCAGATGACTATGTCCATGCGGCGTCCACCTCTGAGCCGTCACCGTTGCCGTCCTCCGTTCGAGCCGCTCTTCGTGACCCGCTCTGGATGGCTGCGATGCAAAGAGGAGTTTGACGCCCTGTTGCGCAACCGAACGTGGCAGCTTGTTCCCCGTCCCCGGCACGCCAACGTGATTACCGGGAAGTGGGTCTTTAAACACAAGCTCCGTCCTGATGGTACCCTTGATCGCTACAAAGCGCGCTGGGTCGTTCGTGGTTTCCGACAGCGTGCTGGCATCGACTTCACCGACACCTTCGCTCCGGTCGTCAAGCCCGGCACGATACGCACGGTTCTCCACCTTGCGGTCTCCCGTGCTTGGCCGGTGCACCAGATGGACGTCTCCAACGCCTTTCTCCATGGTCACCTCGAGGAGCAGGTCTTCTGCCAGCAGCCCACCGGGTTTGTTGACCCGATGCTTCCTGACCACGTGTGCCTGCTTTTGCGGTCCTTGTACGGACTCAAGCAGGCTCCGCGCGCTTGGTACCAGCGCATCGCGGCGTTTCTCCACCAGCTTGGGTTCCGCTCTACCCGCTCGGACGCCTCGCTCTTCGTCTATCATCAGGGCTCTGACACGGCCTACTTGCTGCTCTATGTCGACGACATCATCATGACGGCATGTACGGCTGGTCTTCTCAGTCAGCTCACGGCTCGTCTTCGCGCTGAGTTCGCCATCAAGGACTTGGGTCCTTTGCACTACTTCCTCGGTGTCGAGATGGTGCGCCGTCCGGATGGCTTCTTCCTTCATCAGCGGAAGTACGCTCACGAGCTCCTGGAGCGCGCCGGCATGCTTAACTGCAAGCCCGCCGCTACGCCTGTTGATACGAAGGCCAAGCTTTCTGCCACGGATGGTTCTCCTGCTTCGGATGCTGCTTTCTATCGGTCTATCGTCGGTGCTCTCCAGTACCTCACTCTGACTCGCCCGGAGATTCAGTATGACGTGCAGCAGGTGTGTCTTCATATGCATGCTCCTCGAGACGTTCACTGGGCTGCCGTCTGGGCTGCCGTCAAGCGGATTCTCCGATATATCTGTGGCACTATGGATCTTAGCGTCACGCTTCACGCCTCCGCCGACACCGCCTACTCCGATGTAGACTGGACTGGCTGCCCTGACACTCATCGCTCCACTTCGGGCTATTGTGTCTACCTTGAACCCTCACTTATCTCGTGGTCGTCCAAGCGGCAGCCTACGGTCTCTCGTTCCAATGCTAAGGCTGAGTATCGTGCGGTGGCCAACGCCGTCGCCGAGTGTTCGTGGCTTCGTCAGCTGCTTCAGGAGCTCTCTTGCCCTGTTGACTGTGCCACGATGGTCTACTGCGACAACGTCTCGACGGTCTACCTCTCCGCTAACCCAGTGCATCATCGACGGACCAAGCATATTGAGTTGGATATTCATTTTGTTCGGGAACAGATGGCCCTTGGTCATATTCGTGTTTTACACGTCTCTACTTCCCAACAATTTGCCGATATCATGACCAAGGACTTGCCTATGGCGTTATTTAAGGAGTTCCGGTCCAGTCTTTGCGTCAGCCGGTGCCGCTTTGACTGCGGAGGGTGTTGAGTATATGTGTTATGTGCATATTGTGTATTGGGCCCGCCTCCTAGTTCCTGTATAGTTGAGGTCCGTGGCCCACCTTTATACATCGTATATACGTGCCTATGCACGAAGAGCAATACATCGTGCAAAGCAATACATCGTGCAATCAGGAAGAAGGGTCACGGCGGAACCCTAGTGCCATTTTTATTTTTATTTAGTCCACACAACCACAACCATGCTTGCGGAGCATATGGAAAGAGCATGCATGCCGATAATCTCACACTTCTTCAGCACCCGTTATTCGTATCATCTGCGCTGCGCTGCGCTTCTTCAGCATGCATGACTAGCTCGGTTCAGTTCTCGTGATCCCAGACTTCGGACGCGCTCTTGTACGGCCCGTGGGTCTTGTTCACGAACAGCTCCTCCCCGGTCAGCACACACTTCTGCAACAAAAAAAGCACCAGGGATCACTCAACGTGCTTGCATCAGATTCAGATGGAAAACGTACGGCTAATCATCATCTAATAACTTGACAGGATCTGAAGTTTTTAGAGTGCAAGTAGGGTATTTAACAAGTACTGTAGCATCCACACAAAACAGATGGAACGATGCTCTATCTGCAATATATTACTCTACGTCGTTTCTCGGGCCTAAACTGGCTTTTATCTAACAATATATAACTGGCCTGCAAGAAGATGCCCTGAAGAAACGACTAAACATATGCAGTATATACAGAACCAACAGATCGACCAGCCATGGCAAGTACGTGTTTCTGTGTTACCATACTTAGGGTGACAGACATGCAGTTTTTCTAGGAAACGAGATCCAGATTCAGGTGGTGGTGGACTGCTAAACTGCCACTCAAGAGTCTCAAACGCAGCAGCTGTATTCCAAGTCGTGTCGAAATTTAGACGCTAGTTTCATCTCACTAGCATTTGCAGTGTGATCAAGAGTTCAAGACAGTCCAAGTGTCGCAATCGCTCACCTCATCTTTGATGCTGCACAGGACCTGGAAGTCCTCTTCAGGGATCTCCCACCCGAACACCTGGATGTTCTCCTTGATCCTCTCGTCTTTGCTTGACTTGGGAATCACACTCGTTCCCCTCTGAAGAGCCCACCTGATGAGCACCTGCCCCGGGGTCTTGTTCAGTTTGTTGGCCACCTGCAGTTCAATGCTTGAGTTGAGCTACTACACGGTAGACGGTACACGTAAAAAGGAAAATCATTAGGATTTATATATGTTCTGATTTCTGAACACACGCACCTTCTCAACAACCGGGTCATGCGCAAGGTTCTTCTCTGAAGAACCCAATGGGGAGTAAGCCTGCACAAGGAAAATAAGAATACTAGACAAGTTCAGTGACCGCCAATGCAGTTTACTCAAATAAGAATACCGTTAAGCGGTTTTGTTTTGCAAATAAAAAGTCTGCCAAGACATCTTACGGTGACATGGATTCCGTGCTTCTTGCAAGCCTCGAAAATCTTATCGTTCTTCCAACCAGGGTGCATTTCCATCTGTCAGATCAAGTAAGTAATAAATATAGAGTCAAAAAAGTTGTTTCAGTAAATGTCGCGTTACTGATCAGATTTTAGGGTTCACAACCTGGCATACGGCCGGTGTAATCTTTGCAGACCGTAGCAGACGGTCGAGCTTGGTCACTGTGTAGTTGCAGACACCGATGTCCTTGGCTAGCCCATCCTTCACAAGGTTCTCCATTTCCTTCCACACTCCCTCCATGTCGAATTCCAGCACCTCCCCTGCTTCCGGAGGCTTGTGTGCCCCATCTTTCAGCCGGAACGGCCAATGAATCTGCATTCATTCATTTTTTGTTCCAAAATTTTCGCATTTCAGTATGCAAAGTACATGTCACAGGAAATACATGCTTAAGCTTGACAAGATCTGAACCAGTAACAAAAGTACTATTCCCTCTGTAAAGAAATATAAGAGCGTTTAGATCACTACTTTCATGATCTAGACGCTCTTATATATTTCTTTACGGAGTACAAGATAATAGTAAAACTATAAGCAGTTTTAAGCACTACACTGTCCCTTATTACCAGACAAAGCAAGCAAGAATGATGGCACTGGTTTTGTTTTTCTTACATGGTAAAGATCGACGTAGTCCAACTGTAAATCCTTGAGCGTGTTCTCTAATGCTGGCCGCACCCTCTCAGGGACCAAATTCGTGCACCTAAAGGAAGTAGCCAAAAATATCGACCAAAATTCAGATGCTTCAAACACGCCGTAATTAATTTACTGGCATCGAAGGACAGTCTACGACTCTGCACATAAGTAGTACGTACGTACCATAATTTTGACGTGACGAACAAATCTTTCCTGTCGATTCCAGCTTCCATGGCAGCTCTAAGCCCTTTGCCGACCTGAAATCAAACAGTTGGTTTTCGTTCAGGTTTCTAAGCTAGCTAGGCTAGTACAGAAACGGAATACTGGTATAATGATGTACGTATATACCTCCTTTTCTACTCCGTATTCAGCAGCCGTGTCCACATGCCTGTATCCAGCCTGCAGCCATCATACATACATTCAGGTTATTCAGCATAACCCTACTGTCATTTCCCAGCGAACTAGCCAGAGTTCTGTAGTGTAAAACTGTATCTGAAAACCCAAGCGAGGGCATGGCGATATATATACCTCGGTGATGGCCGTCTGAACGGAGTGGGCGGTATCCGAGCCAGCTCTCCAGGTGCCCAATCCGACGGCCGGCATGGCATGCCCGCTCTTGAGGACGAAGTGGTCTTGCTTCTCCTGCCCCATCGTCGCCTTGGCGCTCGCCATGAATGATCGCACCTTCTGAATCTCAAACCTCTCTTCTCTTCTCAAGTCTGTTGTCCTTTCCAATGTTCGTGAGCAACTTCTCTATTCCACGGAAGGAGATATGGCTTCGCGCCTGAATATATAGGCAGAGAGAGTTCTAGCGAGAGATGCCACGTACTTCTGCATCCATGGACAGATGGCGGGAGGTCACCGCCTAGGGAGCGTGTGTGTCACCATGCTACGGTGCATGGAGCACGGGTTGCACTGGGAGAACTCGCCAGAACCCATATAGGTGGCCAGCAACACAGCAAAATTTGTCACTTGGCTGATGGTACCAGAATGAACTTGCTTACCTGCCGTCTCTCTGGACGATGACGAGGAAAGCTGGCTTTATAACAGGCAGAAAGATTGATTGTAACAAGAAGAGACCTATGCCAAACTTTCTACCCCTTAATCATCCAATACTATTTGAAACTAATCTGAATTTACAGCAGATTAAAGTTGCGACTCACAGCGCATAATTGCTGCTGCGAATTACTAATTCACGAGATACTGACCGTGTTCTCTTCTCCTTACATACATGTAAAGTACTCCCTCCGTCCCAAAATTCTTGTCTTAGATTCGTCTAGATACAGATGTATCTAATACTAAAACGTGACTTGATACATCCGTATTTAGACAAATCTAAGACAAGAATTTTGGGACGGAGGGAGTACAAACTACAGCAGTATATTTATTACTCTAGAAAAAATGACTGACTAAGAACTATAGTAATTCATGCTTCTTTCAAATAAAATAGTCCTTCCTGGCTGATCAAAGAGTGAGAAGCTCAGCAATGTAGCACAGCCACAACTTTCCCACAGCAGATTTAAGTCTACAACTCAAAGCCCGTAACGGCTGATGCCAATTAATCCACTAGACACTGATCGTCTTCACCTTACATATGTACTCCCACTATAGTGATCTAAATGCTCTTATATTTCTTTACGGATGGAGTACAAAGTACAAACTACAAGAGTATATTTACTCTAGAAAAAATGGCTAACTGCAGTAATTTATTGTTTTTTCTTGTATGAATAGTCCATTCCTGCCCGATCAAAGAGTGAGAGGCTCAGCATCGTAGCAACCAGACTCCTTTCGCTGTCTTGAATCTATATACATATATGGTTGTGTACTTTGAAGCCGACGGAAAGCGACCAAATCACTTGGTCGGATCACTCGATCGGTCCGCGTTGCTGCTGCTGCTGTCATCCGGGTTCTGTACATCGGTTCTACCGTCCTCTAACTGGGATGTTTCAGGTGGTGTGCTGACCTCATCGGAAGGAAGCTGTTCCTGGATCTTCTGTACTCCAGTGTACCGAGCAAGATCAACCCATTGCTGCAGCAAACATAGTAGCAAGTGAGGAGGGAGAAAGGCAGATGTGCTAGTGCTAGGGACCTTTCATAAACACATCGTTGCTTGAAAAATCCGAAAGGTATGCAGATTGCTTCCTAAGATACCATAGAAGTACCATCCTATGATAAGTATGAAAAGTAATGAACGGATGATGATTTCCTCACAAGAATATGAGCAAACCACACTCTTCTCAGCTTTCTTGCGATGAAATATTCATGTTTGCTTACTCTTTAGTGTTCTGTTTGTTTAGGGTAAACAGTTTGAGACTACAGTATGCTACCAGCACCACAAATCTTAAGATTTTTTTTCAAAACCATCACGTTTTTTATAGCAAATTCGGAAACTATAGCACCTAATGCAAAAAAATCAAAACTATGATCCCGTCGGCCTCGTGTGGGCTGAAGAGGGTGTTTTCGGTCGGCGGTTGGCCGAAAAGGACTCTTCGGTCACACATTGGCCGAAGAGATCCGCAGCTGGGCCGAAAAGGCCTTTTTGGTCAGCAGTAGGCCGAAAAGTACTTTTTGGTCAGCAGTAGGCCGAAGCTGCATGGCTGCGTTCTTCAGCTTATGTTAGGCCGAAATGATTTTTTTTTTAATTTTGACTTATGAATGCTATGCAACCATTGCCCATCTTCGACATTGAAAAGATATATTTTCGCGCAACCCTTTCCCTCAATATTTTCCCGCCAACTCTTTCCCTCCATATGTTCCCGCCACCCGTTTCCTGCCAACCCCTTCCCGCCATCTGTTCCCGCCATAAGTTCCCGCCAACCCTTTCCCTCCATACCGCAGTCGTTCTATCCCGCCATTTTCTCCTCTCTACCTATAAAACCCCCTTCACACGGAGGTGGATAAGCAGTCAAGTTTAGTGTAGTCGAGATGTCCGATTATCCTTTTGATCGTAGTTTTCACCCTGGGATGAGCAAATGTCTTCTTAGGCTAGCCACCGATTTCAGGATGAACAATAGGATAGTTCCATGGGACGAACTCATCGGTAGTGACACCATACTGAATGAGTTGGCTCACGCATTACGTAGGTCTGGGTGGCCTGAAAGAACCTATGAGGAGGTACGTAAAGAACTTCTTAGGTTGCATGGAAGGTGGAAGAAGGTAGTGCAGACGAAGAGTGAAAAATTCATAAGGACTGCGGCAGAGCATACATATTTATGGACTGCCGACAGCGAAGACGAAGACGATATCTTCATGCCGAGCACCAAGGCCAAGAGTACCGCACCGTCGAAGGGCAAGAGTACCGCATCGTCGAAGGGCAAGAGTGTTGCATCGACAGAGGGCAAGAGTACCGCATCGTCGAAAGGCAAGAGTGCTGCATCGACGGAGGGCAAGAGTACCGCATCGTCGAAGGGCAAGAGTGCTGCATCGACGGAGGATGACGATGGTGCCTTCATGTAGTATGTAAGCTGTATTTTTTAAGTTCAGCCCTGCCATTTAATTCAAATGTACTTGTATCTTAATTATCGGTTGCAGTCTCTTTGGAAATGTAACTCGAATAACAAAGTGGATTAATAGTAATATGTCTCTCGCATACATAAAACAATATATGTCTCCTGATCAGATTCATAAGTCAAAATTAAAAAAAAAAACCATTTCGGCCTAATATAAGCCGAAGAGCGCAGCCATGCAGCTTCGGCCTCCCGTTCACGCGAAAAGGTGGGCCCCAGGGACTTTTCGGCCTACTGCTGACCAAAAAGTACATTTCGGCCTACTGCTGACCAAAAAGTACTTTTCGGCCTACTGCTGACCAAAAAGGCCTTTTCGGCCCAGCTACGGATCTCTTCGGCCAATGTGTGACCGAAGAGTCCTTTTCGGCCAACCGCCGACCGAAAACACTCTCTTCGGCCCACACGAGGCCGACGGGGTCATAGTTTTGCTTTTTTTGCATTGGGTGCTATAGTTTCCGAATTTGCTATAAAAAACGTGATAGTTTTGAAAAAAAATCAAATCTTAGAAGATGAAGTGTCCAACCTGTGTTCCCAAGTATGAGTTGACTGTCCTTGCTACAAAGGACAAGAGACCAGCAAGAAGTGGCTGATTATACTGAGTTGCCAGGCTCTCTCCTAGTCGATGCTCCAATAAGCCAGCAATGATCTTCAACACGAACACAGTAAAAAAAATTAGATAAAGGAGGCCTATAACTAAATAAGTAGATATGCTGGAAATGGATCAATTTTTCACTGGAGCACGTTCGAAATGCAGAAAATCTATTACCAGATTCTGGAGCACTGGTTGCAAATAAGCAAAAATGTTTCAAGTACCCATACCGAGACTTAAACACAAAGAAGGCTATTTATAAGCAATACATTTCAACAATAACCAACTTATGCCCGGAACTATAGTTACTTATGCAACTCAAAAGATCAATATAACTAATTAAGGTTGATGATATTTAGTTACAAACCTCGGGTACCACTCGGGTAGAAAGATGTACTCCCTCCGTTCCTAAATATTTGTCTTTCTAGAGATTTCAACAACTGACTACATACGGAGCAAAATGAGTGAATCTACACTCTAAAATATGTCTATATACATCCGTATGTGGTAGTCCATTTGAAATCTCTAAAAAGACAAATATTTAGGAACGGAGGGAGTAAATTTGAGGTCGAGGTTTCATACTTTCACAACAAAACAAAACCTAAACCTTTCAACTGAAAGCAACTAAGTTATTCCAACAAGTTACCTGATACCGCAAATTTGCTGATGTTCCAAGAAAGCAACTATAAACAGCTGCCGACTTCAAAACAGGAGCTCTCTTTCGCCCTGCTCCCACACTCGCTGAAGGTTTCAGCAATCCTCGAGCAGCATACAGGAGATCTGAGGAAACTCCAGCCCCAACACCAGAAATAAACCCCACACCAGCAAGTTTCAAACCACCAACTATTACTGCGGCGACCCTCTGGTTCATATTCCAATTCCGACCAAAGGTATTCTTTTGGAACGCGTTATCTGGCAATGATCCCAAAAGGCCTTTGACAAAGCCCAAGCTCTGACCAGAATCATCATCGGTAAAAGAAAGCACTGAAATAGTTGGAGCAGGTAGCCACACTGTAAAAAAATCGACAACAGACCCTCTAATAGTATCAGTGAGGACATAGTCAATTTCCTCAAAAAATCGCCCTTTCCGTCTTTCGTACTGTGCTAGTAGAGTGGTTGAAATTGATATAGCCTCTTCAATTGCTAATCTTTGAAGGAATTTTGGGTCTGCGAGCAATCTTTCCCGGAAACCCTGCAACAGTTGATTGCCTTGAATGAATCTGTATATAATGGAGTCTTATTTATTTAACAATAGCTACAATATTTATTCTGTTTTCAAATCAAGAACAGCGTGTGCTTCAAAATCTCGAGGATTTCCAGCAACACCAATCAGACAAACTAATAAGATATATAGGTGGAAAGGACCACGGAGCAAAACAGAATTAATGAAAAGTTCCTTACTTGGAATCGGTGAATTAGTTCAGTCATAACAGGGTTTTTGTCAAGGTCAAAGAAGTTCTGCAATATCTCAGGAGAAACAACTCCAAGATCTATTCCTTTCTGAAGATCCTGCAATAGTTCAGTGAAAGAGTTCCATTAGCAGAACTATATAAATCCGATGGTGCGACGATAAGGAAATGTTTTGGCTACAGAAGATTTTTTTTTTTTTTACTAGTAGAAATCTGACCATGGCTGCGTTCATTAAATACCTGGGGTAAAGCTTCAGGCCTCCTGCCAGCAGCATTCATAACTCTAGCAATTTCGGCACGGTCAAAGCAATTTCTACTGCAAATTTTAGCCGCTGAATACCATAAGAAATCAGCAACTGGGATTTCACCTTCCCTCCTTATACTCTGTCTTTCAGGATCAAGTAGTACCACAACATGATCTTTCTTCGGCAACTTTTTAGATACTCTGGCAGGAACACCAGTTCCTCGTGACCCATATATAAGATGGCTTGCACCCGCCACAACAATTAGCATCCCTGGAGGATCTTTACCATTAAGTTCTTTCATAATTATCTGAGACATGGTATAATCATCAACTACTCTTGCTTGTGCTGATAAATATGAATTCGGACCAAAAGGAGAGTCACGAGTTGATGTAATATTCTCTATGAATGACCGGCCAGACCTAAAACCAGAAATGAAGCCAGAGCCTGCTGGAGGAGCATATTCCTTTCTTTCTGCTTTTGAAAGGCCTCCAATCCCCTCTGCTTGGACAGTTCTTTTCACCTACTCAATAAGGGAACGTTAAATTATACTCGTATTCATAGGTTAAGAAGTATGCACAACATAACAGTATGCAAGTCATATCATGGTTTTCGGAATTAGACTCATTGAATAATTTATGCCGAGTTGTCTAGGTACTCAGTAGCGCCCATGCCTGCTAAAGCAGTTGCAGCAAGATGCAGAAAAACTGTTCACAGGATGTGGCACAACAACTGCAATCTGAAGTATGGATATAAGATTAACACGTAGGCATCAAGGAAAAACTTTGCAGGTGTAAGAAATTAGAAGAATTTGAATCGCTGGTGCACAATGGTATTGGTGATAAAATGTTAGAAGTTCCTGCGAACTGTTGAATAGACAGTGAATAGATTTATAGAAGCTATCAATCACCTGCAGTGGGGTTCCACTAGCAACAAGCTTAATTCCATTATCACGACAGAAATTTAGAAGAGGTTCGTACTCCTGCCAACGCTCTGATGGCCAGTGCGACGTGTACAACTTTAAGATGCTGCCATCAATCCTACATAAAGCATAAGCTTGTAGAATGTCACAAAAAATAGAGTGAGGTCTCACTCAAGAATGCATATCATTTGTGGATAATAGATTCTCCAGGAAGATGAAATGTCCATCAGCATTGAAATCCTATAACTTTAATTGCGATAGAAACACTGCAGTAACTGCACTGTTAAATAGAAACAGAGATGTAACTCATATAACTTCCATTATTCTTATAATAAAAATAAGATGTTAAGGAGCAAAAGATACATAGCCTATTCATCTATTAAGTGGACACCAGGTGTACTTCATCTATTGAAAAAAAAAATGTGAATAAATACAGATTCAATGGAACAGAGTAGCCACGTAGAAGGGTTAACGTACTAGCCCGGTAGTTATTTAATGCATTGCATGTCTCACAATAAATCAGAAAGGTACAGACATGCCCACAGCTCCACATCACTAATCAGTGCTCCAAGCAAAGATAGAGAAATCCCAAGCTCTATGTGTTACTCAAGCACCAGAGTTTGAATAAGGTCTATCAGTCCATGACTCTGGTGGTTCCAACTTCCAAGTGGCACTGTTGTTCAGGCCTGACCCTTACAATCTTAATCACACGGCTTGCTAATCGCAGATTATGCCAACAGGTAGGTTCCAATGATGGAAAATTACAGAGATCAGAGTTCAATTCTACGAGCACGCTAATCTCCTGAGACAATGAGATGTCAATGAACCATAACATGAACCCGTAATGTCCAACAAGGGTCAAGCAGGCAGAACTAAAATTCCAGCGATTTCTCAACATGCGATTGCAAACAGGCGAACCATGTTCTTATCGGAAGCAATTCTCCGGATAACTTGATTAAAATTGTGTAAGGGGGTGTAGCGCACCTTCCGCTCATGAAGTCGTCGAGCTGCTGCTGGAGGTCGCAGGGGAAGGCCTCGAGCGCGAGGGCCAGGCGCCTCTCGGCCTCGGCGCAGCGGCCCGCGAGCTTGGTGACGATCTCGAGCTCGAGGACGCGGTCGTCGGGGTCGGGCACGAGCTCGGCCTCGCCGAGGTACACGACCCTCGCGGCCGACAGCTTATCCCACACCCGGCCCTTGGCCTCCCTCCCCACCGCCTGCGGCTCCCCGATGACGGTCGCGTCGTACACCCTCGACACGGCCGACTCGTCGCCCTCGGGCACCTTCTCCGGCGTCGGGGTCGGCGGGGTGGGGGCCGGCGACTCGGCGGGAGGCGGTGGGGGCGCCTGGTCATCGGTGGCGGCGGCGGGGGCCGCGCGAAGCACCGCGGAGGCGGCGGCGAGCGAGGGGATGAGGAGGAGGAAGTCGCGGCGGGAGGAGGCCGAGGCGGACACGCTGCGGCTAGGAGACGAGGAGGAGGGGGAGGGGACGGCGCCGGAGGTGAGGGGCTTGGTGCTGATGCGGGAGCGGGGAGACGGGAGGAGCGGTTTGAAGGAGGCGGCGGCGTTTCTGGCCGGCGCGCGGGACATTTTCGGAGCTCCGCTTCGCCGGCAGCACTGCGGCCGCGGGGGCGGGGCGCAACGATTTCTTGTGTGTAGTGTAGTGAAACCCTCTTCTTCCCATGATAACCATCTACCCTTGTGGTGATTGGAGTTGTTTGGGGGCTTTAAATTTTGGTGATGGATAAAATTCAATAGAGTTTGAATTTGTGTCCGGCAGTTAGGGGCTTCAAAAGGACGCAGAGTTTCTGCACCCGAGCTCATAAATAAGCTTGGATGAACAGTAAAATCAAAACAAAATTGAAAAAAAATCAAAAAATTCCAAAAAAAATTTGAGAGAAACATTGACGAAAGTTTTAAATGCTTGCAAATTTTTTTCATGAAATCACCTTCCTATAAGGCGTGGCAAAAAAAAAATCAGTACTCTGAAAATGCTACTTTCAAAAGCATTTTGGAGCAATGAATTTATTTTTTGCCACGCCTTACAGGAATGTGATTTCATGACGATTTTTTGCACGCACTTAGAACTTTTGTCAATGTTTCTTCTAAAAAAATTGGCATTTTTTTATTTTTTTCGATTTTACTGTTCACCGAGCTCGGGAGCAGAAAAGCACTTTCGGCTTCAAAATTGAATTGTGACCCGATAGGATTTCAAAGGAATTTTTTTCGAATCGGAGATTTCGAAGAAATCAAAACCAGCAAAAACCTTGACTTTGGTGGTGGATAAACTCCACGGTAGGATTTCAATGGTTGGACTCGGGCCGCATCATGTAGCTTGGCACCCAACCATCCACATCGACAAGACCTCTACTGAACATGTGCACAAGACGACGAGGGAAACATTAGGTGGACAAGCAACTTCTAGTTTTGAATGGTTATGCAAAGCGCAGGAGAAAAGTGCATGTGGGCAACTGAGGTCGGCAAATGCATGTTTGGATAAGTAGAGATAGCCAGCCACTCGCTCGACAGCCAGCCCAGTCAGCACCTTACTCAGCAGCGTGAGAAAACTGGATTCGTTGCGCCTCCCACTGGCACAACGCAAACCAAATACTACTACTACTTCTGTCTTGTCACAAAAGAGCCACAGCCTATATCATCCGGGTGAAAGAGAGAGACCGTGTCGTGTGCACAAATCAAAATGCTTCTGTTTCAGCGCAATTGATTTTCCACGCAATTGTACACATCTCAGGAGGTGGCATTACAATGGCAAAACTGGGGGGAACGAGGAAGGTTGTGCCGGGCGTTGCAGTCGGGGGTAAAATAAATAGATCAAAATCCACTGCTATACTAGTACTGTACACCAAAAGCTGCATTGCCTGCATGCATCAGTTGCTCCTGTTTGCGTATACTTTAGTTTCCTCTGCGACCTTTCCCCACATATTAGCAAAATGGTCCGAGTATGAGACCTGCAAAGGAATATATCCAAGAGACCAAGAGGTTACTTGTGCTCGACGGTGCTGTTACACTTCTCTACTTTCTTCTATCTGTCGACAATTATATACTGCAGTTTCTGTGACATATTTCATACCTGGTTTACTACGAATCCTTTCAGCATCTCAATAAGATCCCGACGCCTATCCTTGTCAAATCTTTTAATTTCAGTCATGTTATTTTCCTGCATTCAATAGAGAAGGTAAATGGCGGAAAGGCAAAATTATACTTCTTTCGGATGCAGTATGGTTCCAAAATTCAGTAACACACACTCCCAGCATTCCCAGAGGTCTACAAAAATTGATGTGCCAACTCCACACAAGAAATCAACCTCCACCCATTTTCTAACTCAAAAAATGATCCTACAGTTTGTACCATTGTCCGCATACCCTGAAAATACATGTTGAAACTCCAAAAAAGACGCGCATATGTAAATACCAAATGATCCCACTCCCAGGATCTTAGCACAAAGACAAAAGACCACCCTTTGGGATCTCTTAAAAGCAAAGCAATATGTTATCATAGAAAACCTAGTAGTACATAATCTACCTGATCAGCCATTTAAATTTTGGGAAACTCTTACAAAATTGAGGAGACAATCTTTTTTTTTTTTTGCAGCAGCAGCAGCAATAGCTCAACTAACACATTATATGCGGATTAGCATGTATAGTTCCACTAGCTAGAACTCGTCCCTCCTTTGTATTTATCCCAGCTGTAGCTATGCTTTCCTGCGGAGTGTGTCAACCAGAAAAGGTAACAGAATATACTTATGAACAAACAAAGTTTAACTACATGCTAGCCACCAACTCACATCATGGTGACAGCAATCCTAAATTTTATTCTGATTTTCAAAGACATAATAATATTGAAGGATAGTGACTTTGACTTGAACAAACTGCTTTTCTAGTTGGTATTCTGTATTCACAAAAATAGCAGCTATGCCTCTTATAATGTTTAGAAGCTTCAAAAATATGCTACTCATGCCTACTATTATTCGATTGTGTGTGCAGCTGTCACAAGAATTTAATCTTTTGGACAATTATGCTAGCATGTACTGTCTAGGTCAACAGACTTGGTTCAGGACGTGCAGTTAAAAAAATTTGAAACTACAACTGTGCGCCAGTTTTCATTAATAAACCATCCAATGAGAACATTTGTCTTAAGCTTTTATTTTCTTCTATATGATTTTCCATTTTTTCCATATAACTGCATGCTCCATAAGTTTTCCAAAAGAACAATATCACTTCACAATTTTTGGCAGTTTACCTTAATACTTTCATATTCTCTAAGAGCTTGGTTTTTCACTCCTTCTCTTGTGCTTATTGTTTCTTTCAATCCCTCTATCTTCTGATACCTCGTCCATTCCTGCCCAATACCTCTTGATGATACAGATTCAAGTCTTCCTGCCCTAGTGTGCAAGAAAAACAGATCTGCTGACAGACTTTGCACATGTTGTAAAGCATTTGAACGATCAGTAAATGCATGATTAACAGATATCATCATCTCCAAGTATTCATGGATAGTATCCTGCATACCCATAAACAATTCACTGTTATGATAAAATACATACGAAATTCTAAGATACGATACTTCCTCCCTGTGCCCAAATAGATGGGGTATAAATTGAGTCAAAAAGCCAATGTCTTCTAAGTTTGACCAAACATATATACAAAAATATGAAGATAAACAATACCAAATCAATATCAATATATCCACCATTAGATATATTTTCATATATATTTATTAAATGTTGTAGTTGTTGATAGTTTCTTCCATATATTTGGTCAAACTTAGAAATAATTAACTTCTTAACTGAATTTATACGCCACCTATTTAGGGACGGAGGGAGTATTCATGTCTATTTGAGTTTGTGGCATATGCACATACCAGCTGTTGTACAACTTCAGAATTTAATTTTGCCTGAGATCTGCTGAACTTGACAACAGAATTTGCAAAATGTTGGATAACACCAGCTCGTCTTCTCTCGGAATTACATGTTGCCTGCTCCCTTTCAAATTTTGCCAGTTTAATCAATGTCATTCCCAAATGAGCTGTAGTTGTTCGAAGATCATCCTGAGCTTTAACAAGTGATTCCGCCTATATAACATGCAAAATTAGAAGATAACAATAGTAGTTTCCTGAACCAGAAGTCCAGAACATACCATTCCAAAAGTTCTATGAAAACTGAGTGCGCAAGAATAGAATAGGCGTTTCGAGGCTTATTCTGCAGATAACAAAAAAGGAAGTCCAGAAAGTGGAATGGAGCACATTTCTATCTATATATACAAGTCTATTTACCAAGAGAATTTGACATTGCACTATTTTGGAGGCAACCATTCAATATGTCATGCTATCTACTATTCCCTCCGTTCCTAAATATAAGTCTTTTTAGAGATTCCACTATGGACTACATACGGAGCAAAATGAGTGAATCTACACTCTAAAATATGTCTATATACATCCATATGTTGTTTATAGTGGAATCTCTAAAAAGACTTATATTTAGGAACGGAGGGAGTAGATGTCATAAATTCCTCAAGCATATAAGGTGAATACCGTATGTTACTACTTCTCTAATAAAACATCATGCATGTACGTTTACATACCATTTTATACATAAGAAAAAATATGTGGTCCGACCAGTGGCCCCAAGAGACCTTAACCACGTCGGTGGCAAAGGCCGGGTCTAGTAACACTGCTTCTGATAGGCCAATTTGTCAACTCCACGGAAAAATAAACTCAATTTTCATTCTTTCGCAAACCAGAGAATTAGATAAGTACCATCTAGATCAGAGTAACCTAGTCATTCATTAGAAAAATGAAGGTAAGATCGTCCATATAGAAATTTTATTTGGCCGCTGAAAGTGTGTTCATGTTTGTTGGCTGCAGCCGGTTCCTATATCAATCAAAGTTAGTAAAGGCACGAGCTGAAATGACTCAGAACAAGAGGAACCAGAAGATTTGTAGCCCTCTGCACACAAATGTCTTATTAAATATTTAAAGATGAACTGGACCGACCAAGCTCAGAACTTTCCAACAGATCACATGATCGCCCATGAATCAGTGTCAGAATTTTCTGCTATGACTACATATGTTGGCAAAACCTAAAACTATCAAATGCCGATAATAGTTAGCCAGGGTTTGATCTAAAAAAGTTAAAATAGCCAGGGTTTGATCTAAAAAGGTTAAAATAGCCAGGGATCATAACCACCACGAAAATTTGTTGTGAAATTTGAACCACTGTTTAGCTAATTAGCTTGAGGAATTCAAAGAAACTTCTTGTGAACATGAAAAGGCCCTCACACGGCCCCCCTAAAATCTTCAGACTATTTGATAGTTCTAAACGTACATAAATCTAATAATCCATATAAAGTGCTAATTGTGCTGCCAAGCATATAAGAAATGAATGACAGGGCGTTGTATTCCCATATGCGGTGGTGGTCATAGTTGATGTCAGGCCCAGTCCCTCCTCCTCCTCCTCCCCCTTCATCTCCTGATCTTCATCCTCCCATCAATGGCACTCGGATGGTCATGCGCTAAGACCGTTTGGTAATTAGATTTTCCCTAGGTGATAAAAGTATGAAGCAAGTAACAGCTTCCTATAAGATTGATGTTACTTAAGTTATATGAGACTGGTTGATCTACTTTTGAACTTTGATATACAACCTTAACATGATATAGTGCAGATTGTCTATGCACGATAATGATACTATGTCTGGGAAGCAAGAGAGATGACGGTGGCACACGCACCTGCTGAGACGTCGTGGTGAGCTGCTGTTGCAAGTCCTCAAACCTGGACTTGTGCGACAGGAATTGTGTATCAGTCTCCTCCTCCACAGGCGGTGGCTTGGTTGCGACCAACCCATTGACGACCGTCTGTTTCAAATCCTTGAACATCCCAAACAAGTCCCTCCCAGCTTTCGCCGGGACCGTCGGGATGGCGGCATTCACCGTGGTGGTCCAGTGCCGCGGCGCCTCGCCTTGGAAAGCGGCGATGGCGCCCGGCTCGGTAAGGAACGTGCGGAGGTCAGGGCTGCGGCCGACGACGGGGTGCGCGGCAAGGCGGCGGAGGTAGCGCTGGAGCGCGGTGCAGCGCTGGCTGACGAAGTCGTGGCGCTGCATGACCTGGCCCTCGACGAGGCTCTTGTCGGGGCGGGCGGGCACGAAGAGGCCGCGGTGGGCCGCGGCGAGGCGGTCGGCGAGGGCGACGACGTCGCGGAAGCGGCGGCGCACGCGGACCTCGGCGGCGCCGTCGGCGAGGCGCGTGGTGACGAGGTAGGAGAAGTAGCTACCCGAGCCGGGGATGACGCCGGCGGCCCCGGAGACGGGCTCCGCGTGCTTCTTCGGGTCGGAGACGGTGATCCGGGAGAACTCGGGGCCCGCGTCGCCGTTCGCGGCGGCGGCCGGCGCGCGGGCGGCGGGGAGAGGCGGGGGCGCGTCGTTGTCCTCGTCCCCGTTGTCTTCGTCGTCGAGGAAGTCGTCGATGACGAAGGGCTCGTGGCGGGTGGCGGCGCCGTTGGAGGAGGAGGAGGAGGAGGAGGGCGGGCGGAGGAGGGGGTCGGTGGCGGCGGCGGGCGAGGAGTGGGAGGAGTCGAGGGCGAGGGTCTCGAGGTCGTCGGCGGCCGCGGAGGCGGTGGCGGACGGCGACGAGGGCTCGGCCGCCATCATGATGGCTGCTTCGGGAGGCAGGCTGGGTGGGTAGGGTTTGGGGGATTTAGGGGGTGAGGGCTGGACGCGAAGATGGGGAGATCTGAGAGCGACGAGGCGAGGGGAGGAGGGATTGATCGGGGTCGGGGCAGTGGAGGAGCGGAAGGAGTCCGGAGCTGGGTGGTGGTGTCGCGTGCGTGTTCCGCCGCCGGTATGCGTACGCGTAACCCAGGGGGCAGCTTAGATTATCAAATCAAGAAAAATATTTGCGAATTAGCCTGGATTATCTGGAAGAGGCCGTCAATGCCACCTGGGCCCTCAACATTAACAACGAAAGCGAACCAGAGAGGCAGAGAGGGACGCTCCGCTCCGGTGCTGTTTGCGTGCATCACGTGCGAGCCCCGACACGCACGCAAAGGTAGTACTACTTGATCCCGATGGCCTTTCTCTGTGTGCGAATCGAAGCCACTGATAACTCTCTCCGTTCAACGTATGTTATCCTCCGTCCCGTCCCGTTCCGGATTTTTTTTTCCAAAAAGACCACCTGCCCAGCGGAATTGCCAGAAAAGACCCCCTCCGAATGAAATTGGCAAAAAAAAACCCTAGACCGTGGCGGCAGGCGCGGCAGCCGACACATGGCACCTGCCGCCACGCCCGAAGGCGGCAACACTGTTTCACTATACTGTTCACGCAGGAGGCGAGAAAAACAACAACGAGGCGAGCGAACAGTACTTGCCGCCTCACGCAGTGGCGTCAGCACTGTTCACGCATGAGTGAACAGTAATTTCGAAAAAATCAAAAAAAAATAGCAGAAAAATTCTGAAATTTTGCACCCACTTAGAACACTCGATTGTTTTTGCTGCTAAAAAATTCCAGATTTTTCTGCTACTTTTTTTTGATTTTTTTTAAAATTACTGTTCACTCACGCGTGAACAGTGCTGCCGCCACTGCGTGAGGCGTCAGGTACTGTTCGCTCGCCTCGTCGTTGTTTTTCTCGTCTCCTATGTGAACAGTACATCGAACAGTGTTGTCGTCTTCGGGCGTGGCGGCAGGTGCCACGTGTCGGCTGCCGTGCCTGTCGCCACGGTCCAGGGGGTCTTTTTTGCCAATTTCATCCGAAGGGAGTCTTTTCTGGCAATTCCGTTGGGCTGTTGGTCCTTTTGGACAAAAAATCCCCGTTCCAAGGCAACAAGATAGGTGATTCCGTTCTTCATCGGCAACCACTTGTGTTTAAAGTGCGGTTTGCTTGACTATACGCATTCATTCCTTTATTGAAAACTGTTTGATCAAACTGAACCTCCAGTAGCCTGTACCAAGACTGAACTCCAGTCTAGACACAGAGATAAGATAGCTTGGTTCGATCAAATCGGACTCCCTATCAACAAGGTACTACGAGAGATGTAGGGGGCATAGCTCGATCAAACACGAAGGAGTGAAGACTGTTCTGCTTCAGGTAGACAAGATAGAGATTAGATTGTTTTGCCGAACATATGCAAGTTGCAAGTGGTGTAGAATTCGTCAAATGAGCATAATTTTCAGTATCATTGCATCTGTATTCTGTAGTTGGCGTGCTCATCCTGGCTCCAGTCTGTATAAACAGAAACAGATATACAAACACATCAACTAATTTAGCCGCTGCTATGGTCGACCAGGCGAGGGCTGGTATGCAACCAGCACAAAAGCAAACCACAAACATTATCAAACATGATATCTGCTCCCTCTGTAACTTAATATAAGTCGTTTTTTGACACTATGAGAGTGTCAAAAATTGTCTTACAGTATTAAGTTGCAGATGGAGTACCAGATAAGCATATATCTGCAGCTTGAGGATTGCAGCTATTCGGACTTTCATAGTCCATGCTTTCCACTATGATCAGCTCCAATGCCAAGCAAGCTTGAGAGGGTCACAACATGGATCACATTCTACACTCAAGAAAAAGGAACAAGGTACCTTCATTGGGCACCTGAGTATGCCAATGCTACTGTCAAAACGATTTGTCAAGAACAACCACCCCTAACAAGCTGCATTTTATTGTCACAATATAACCATTCTTGGCATTTGTATTAGAAATAAACCCTTCCTGAGCCTAGGCAGGAAAGGCAAAAAAAACTGCTCAAGATTTGCAACATAGAAACTCACTACTCAGCATGCAAAACCAGGCACTGTGCCGCATTCTTAGTTTATACACTCTAAAACAAACATTCTTCTCTACGAGCAGTTGGTAGTCTTCGTTTCGGGTTTTTTTTCGTCTCACCTACCACTTTCGTTGGGTTTTTTTCGTCGGTTTTTTTCGTCCTCGTCCCACATCTCACTTTACGTCCCGCTCGCTCGAAAAAAAAACGGGCGAAGACAGCCCCCCTCGCACGACAGAAATTTGGAGGAAGAGCGAACGGAAAAAACCGTACGAAGCGGGAGCGAGCCCCCTCGCAGGAACCAGAGATCCATGCCCTATGCCGCCGCCGCCGCCGATGCCTCGTCCTCCACCTCCATTCCCCAAGCGACGGCGCCCGCGGCCGCGGTCTTCTCCCCCAGCCACCATGGCTGCAGATCCACCCACGGCCGGTCGTCTAAGCTGCAAGCATGGACGGATGGATCCAGGAAGGTATCCTTCCTCCCTGGGTGGAGCGAGCTGCAGATCCCGTCCGGCCCTCTGGAGCCGGCCATCTCCGCCTCCTCCTCGCCGCCGCCGCCGCCGCCGCCGGGGATCACGTCTTCACCAAGCGCGAGCTCCGCCCCATCCGACCGACCGCAAAGGGGTGAGTTTTCTTCATCCCGAACCCTCCTGATTTGCTTACTCCACTCTTGCCATTCCAATGGAGACCAACCTCCTCTGGCCGAGCCCCAACTCTGCATCTCTCTCCCAATTACCCTCACCCCGTCAGTTTGCTGCAGGTTGTCCATTGTAAATTTTCAAGGAGATTCAAATGTTCCTCTTCTGGCCGATTGAAGGTACTACTTGGTCCAATTTTGCCACAAAAAATAATGCTATCTTGTCATAGATTACACGTATATGCTTATGAGAATTTTCATGTTTGTTAGATTAAAAAAACTGTATTTTCTCCTTTTAGCCAGTGGTTAATTTAGCAGAGCATTAGCATAGTATTGGTCTGATCAGCGAGATGATGATCATGAAGTCCTATTGATAATCATCATGTTGTGATTTTTCAGTGTCCAATAGAACTTGTTGTGTCCTCAAATCAGCAAAGATAGTAGCAGTTTCCAGTAGACCTTTTCTACTGCAATAGGAGCTTCAGGCAGGGCACTGATGATTTGACGGTGATATTGGTTAACATATTGATTTGTTAATATTATATTGATTTGTTAATATTTTTTTAAGTATAAAAGCTAACTGTAATCTGCACAAGAGCCAAACCTGCAGAAGGTTAGAGTACGTGCAGCAGTTTCAGAACCTAGGGAAAACTAGCCTGACTGGTCTCTTTAATATTTAGTGAGTCTGTCCATGCACTTTTAGTTCTACTCACCACTAAAGATATCTACAACTTTCATGTTGAACGCATAGTTTAATTCGAACAGTAACATGGTCTAAGTCCGCATACAAGGTTACTGTACACAGAATCACATAAAGATTAATTTTTGGACTGTGAAACTAAATTGGACTGCTACTTTTAAACCGTACATCAAAATAGTGCAAATAGATAGTCTATAGAAAGCATGGGACGTATCTCTCCTTTTTTTTGCGATTGATCTCCACATTATGTTTGGAGTCCAAGTCAAAATTATGCAGTTTTTGATAGAGGATTTGGAAAGACCGAATCTGTTTAGTAGGTGGATTACCCAAAACAGTTGACTTCATCCAACCCAACCTCACATCAATGTGTAAGGTTTGTAGCACTTATTTTATATGCAGAGCACTTGTGAACTAGGATTTTGACCAAAAGATTTCGAGTGTTTTATGTGAGCTTGCATTGCAGGGATACTTGAAGCTAGGGCAATCCAAGTAAGATAGCTTCATCCTCAGACAACAGGTTTATGTTATCTTATCATGGAGTCATTTTTAAGTTTGTGCCCAACGCCTTCATCCTTAGAATGGCCGCCCAGATGGCAAGCCACCGTACTCAGGCGACTGCCGCGCTAGGTATTCTCGACCACTGCTGCAGTTTTTCATTGCTGTGCTTATTCCATTTGCACCAACCTTGCTATTTAGTAATATGAACGTCTCTGTTTCTTCTACTACAATGACAGGATAAGAGTACCTTATCCCTTTCAGCGGGGTGCTCCAACTTTTGATGCTGGCGAAGCTTTTGGAATGATGGCTGCATCATTTGTTAGTCTCCGTTGGAAGCTTAATTAAACTGAGGTAAATATGCCAGATTCTTTTGTCAAATAATAACATGACTGTCTATTTTGTTCTCAGGACCAATATCTGTGCCTATCAATGAAATTTTGAGAGTAGTTTTTGTTGCCTCTATGTAACCCTGATAGCAGCTTCTCTGAAGGTTCAGATGTGTGGCAAAGGATTTCAATTTTCCTGTTTACACAAAGGAAACTTGAGGAAGGTTCAGATTTCTCATGCTCGGTGCTGTGCTCTCAAGGTTACATAGACAAAAATGCCTCCTATTTACACAACGGCAACCCGACGAAGGTTCAGATTTCTCATGACTGGTTCAATGGGTATTTCATGCCCGTGCCATCTTATTAGGAAAATGTAGTTTGTTTTATAGCTGATGATGCTCGATGCTTTTTACCTCAGTTTAGTAAATGCTCAGTTTTAGCTCATAAACTACATGGCAAACAGGATGACGGGGCGGGGCGGGAGGCGGGGAAAGCCGTCCATGGCGATCCTGGCGGCGTTGCTAATGGCTTCAGTGGCGTTGCCGCTCCTCATGGTGCCCGACACGCTCTCTATGCCAGGCTCCGACGGCGTGGATCGCGGCGCCGCCCTGTCGCTCCCACGCCCGCGCTTCAGCAGATCCACGTTCGAGTCGTGCATACCTTTAGCCGCCTCCCCTCCAATGTCCACGACTCTGATATACCGTGTTTGTTAGTATTGACTGGTGTTTGTTCTCCGTATTGTTGTGCAGGAGGCTGGAGAAGAGCAGGGAGAAAAGGGAGTCATGGATGGAGGTTCTGTACTTCTGTTGTATCAACATCTTCTCCGTGAGTCTTTTGCCCCCACTCTGTTTTTGGTTTGGGCCGAAACGTCATCGTCTTGATTCTTTACGTGGTTCATTGGCTCAGACTTGTCCTACATGGCCGAGCGAGATCGAGGCTAGCCGCCAGTAATGTTCTTCTCCCGTGCAAGTTCCGCACTGCACTGAAGCATCCAACACATGGTGAGACATCTTTTTAGCGTTTAAAAAACGTGCACCATCCTTTCTCATCCAACATATTTTTCACCCCTGATTTGTGACCTCCTAATGAACATGAAGATTCATATGCTAGCTAGAACACAATATATATTTGAAAGCAATGTTTTCTGATGTACTATCCGATGAAATTTTATTTTCGGAGACGTTCATTCATAATTTTGACGACCTCTTGATTCATGTCATTAGTAGTTATTTCAACAGAACAAAGATGTTTTTCAGCACTTTTCAGATAGGAAATATTCCTACGAAATATTTTGGACAATATACAACATGTTCTGTGGGCTTGAAGAAAATATATAACATGATATGTCACATACTTTATTGTTAAGTTACAAGAATAGTTGTGGACACCATCCAATTTTACATAGATTTCTATTTATTGTGCACTGATATTTTTGTAGTGTGATGATATAAAGAAGGAATGTACATTGTAGGGTGTTTGCTACGTGCTACATATATCTTACTCAATAGCAGTTAGTCGGCTTATATTCCAGTAATGAGAAATGGCACAATCATCTCGTGCCATTTCGTGGGAGCAGTAGAAGTGACATCTATGCTATGGTCTGAAGTAGAAGTGTAGAACACTAATTGTATGCTATGGTCTGAAGTAGAAGACATTAAGGCGGTTCAGCTGTCATCCGAGCATTCAAATAGGCAATGTTCTGTCCGCTAGAACGCATCAAGTTTTTGGCTGATGTTCATACTTTTGCGTAATGTTCCTACTTTGGCTGCGCACAGATGTAGCTACGTTACAGGTGGGACATCAGCCAAGTATGTTTCGAGGTGAGACATCCATCAAGTTTGTTTGGAGGTGAGACATCCAGCAAGTTTGTTTGAAGCCTCTGCAGACCTTCTCACAGATGTTTGTTCATATATAAAATTGACTATTCCAAACAGTACACTGATAATTTTGCCGAACGGATCTTGTTTGAAGCAAATAAGGGCCTTAGAAGAAAAGAAAAAAGTAAGTTCCCCTTGCACTGTTGCACGTATTTAGTAGCTTAAATATGTTTTTCCTAAAAAAGATTTTTTTATGAATGTTAGTGTTTGCAAGCACTTGTTTGAAAGCCATTTACACTTACTTTTGGATGTACCTCCTGTTTTTGAAGTGAAGGCCATTTACACTTACTTTTGGGTGTACCTCCTGTTTCGAACCCATTAACTTAGATTCTGTTTTAATTTGTGGATATATATTCCTTCAACCAATTGTTCTTCGATATTCTGATGGTTATAAGAAAATGTAAGTTCTGGTTTAGGATTTACATTGAGTAAAAGTCAACCTTGCTTAGCGTTTCAATTGAAGAATTTGTAGCAAAATGCTCAACAGTAAGGAAAAGTGTTTTTTGTTTGTTGTGTATATCTGATTTGATTAGCACCTGTAATCTTGTTGAACTGATAAGGTTGTACATTTTCCAAATTGTTTGTCGGAAGGGTAATTTCTTTTATTGCTCATGAACAGAAACTGTGCAGTCCAGCTCCTGCGTGCTGGTCGCCGAGCTCCACTGTGTCCAGCTCATCCGACCATGTGCTCCACTGCATCTAGGTCAGCCGATCTTGTGGCAGAGCTACACTGACGCAAGAGCAAATAGTTTTACAATTTCTTGTTGTTCCTTTATACTATTTTTAGAGGTGTGAAGATGTAATGCAATAACAGTAACTGGGCGTAGGCGCATCCGTCTCGATAAGCATTATGGGAACGGACAAAGGCAAGGCATTCCAATATAAGAAATGGATGAAGGCAAGGTATGTCATTCTAAAAAAAGGCAAGGCATACCAGGATGCTGCATTGCTTAATGTCCAGTTCTCTACGCTTTCCCTATAGCAACCTTTTTTAGAGCTTATGAGTTGTGTTTTCCTAACAAAAAAAATGTCCATATGGATTCACTGAAACAAGATTATATTATCAGCAATTTTGTTTGCATGTAATTAATTAGTGATAGCCTATGCCTCACATGACTGTTTTTTTTTTCAGTTCAGTTGTATCCTTCAATATGGGTGCAATGAAGTGTGGATAGACAAACACATTTCTTTTACTGTGATATCATTGACCTTGTTGATTTATATTTTCAAAACTGATAGGAATGAAATCCATATGAATCTTGTGATGCCAAAGCTCTAAGTGCGGATGATTTAAATTCCTATTAAAAAATCCTTAAATAGAAAGTGGACCTTATAGCGGAGAATAATGTGTAAGCTACAGGTGGAGTCCGTCTCAAGGGAAGTGAAACCGGAAACATAGACCACATTAGAGTCGAAGATAAGGTGAATGCAATCACAGATCCACATGAGAGTCAGACAAGATTGGTGAATGCAATCAGAACTGTCAAATGTGTGTTTTCCAATTTTTCATGCCGCATGATCTCTGCCCACTTTACTAGAAGAAGAGCCTTCCTACAGGGTGAAGGTGGATAAGGAGTCATTCAACTTAGAGGAAGTGTCTCAATAAATGTGTGTGTTACCAAGGTTGAATTGTCTACTCACTCTCTTGGAGGTTATGTTCCTTGTAGTTTACATAGTTGATCCCGTCTATTAAGCTGTTAGTATACTTATCACCGTGTCTGGCTCCACTGAAAAGCTCACACCGCCATGCTTGAAGAACATAAATGGTGGTACATTATTCTGATATATTTTATGTGCCGCCATTGTGGTAGAGCCCGACATGAAGGGTGGGTCCAGTATATAAGCAGGTGGTACTAGCACTAAGATAGGAAGGTGATTTCCGCCCTTGTCCTTTGCTGATGGCCTGCCAAGGCGGCGTCGATTACTGGTTCAATTTGAACACGAGTTAGTGGATTTTATTATAAGAGTGAGGTTTAAGAGTGGGTGGGATGGTTGTTTGGGTTGATCTGTTCAGTTATGGCTGTCTGAGCGGAATAATTTCCATACCTTAGAAAATATGGCAAAGTGCATTTAATTAGAGATGGCATTGCAGCAAATTGCATGAGCGAGCGGTTCGTATTTTTTTATTAAGTCATACATTTTTTTTGGTTAGGATGAAAGGGTATATGCATTGGGGGGTTGCTTCAAGAGTTAATAATGGACACGGTGGTGTATCAGTTGCATGCCAACAGCTATATCATATTTTTGTTTCATCGTAATACACGACATTCATTTGTGTGTTACAACATGACAATGGATCAGGAGACATCGGATCCACCTTCTTGGCTCAGGGGTGTCATGGGCGGCGCATGCCTCGCCCCCCTTGCTGGCGGTGGGATCGGCGTGAGCACGGGGAGGGAGGATTAGGGCAGAGAGTAGGGCGGTTGGTGGTGGACTCTTTATTAGCAGTCCGTGAGGAAGTACGGTGCAAAGGAGAGATGTGTCATTGCGATGGTGATGTGGGCGTCATCTGCCTTTGAAGGAGAGTGCTCCAGTGATGTGGATGGAATTTTTATGTTGGGACTTGGGACCGCCTGTTTAAGATAACATGACAGATAGTGCGGACAACCATATGTCTCCCCCATGGGCTAGATTTGGGGGTGGATGGACTGTCCAGATGGTTGGATTTTGGATAGCCTGTTAGGCGCTTGTTTGATGCTCAAACACGCCCGGATGTAAGAGAAATGAATTTCAACCTTGGAAACGGCCTTAATCGTTTATTTGATTTATTTATATGCACTATAGCTCGTATCATACATAAAGAAGCACTCGAAATAAAGCAAACACGGCTGAACTTAATCATTTGTTTGATTCATTTATACATATTGTAGCCCGTACCATACATACAGAAGCACTCGAAATAAAGCAAGCCGACTGGGATTCCGATATATCTAAACAACAACGTTTATATCTGTATGGTATTCCAATGAGCATAGGCGGGTAACAAATTCGGAATACAAACATTTATTTTTGTCATCACTATATATAATATAATATTAATTTTGGAAATTGTGGGGATGTGTCTCGTTATTTTGGTTTTCATTTTATGCTCTGCTGAAACGGTAAAGAACCGGTTAAGCCGGTTTGCGCGATGAGTATTGTCTGTTAAATGTTTTAAGACCTTGGATGTGAAGTACTCGTGCTAACTACATTTTTTTGCTTGTGTGGGATGAGTATGAATTGAGGAAGCAATTTTTATTATATTTTCTAAAACATCGTGCGAATGAAGCTAAAGAACCCTTTCCATTGGGCGAGAATTTCTTAAGCGCATAAAGTAGTAGATCTTAATAATTTGTAATGGATTTTTAGTTGGATCATTGCTCTATATGTATATATCATCAATTTGCCTTTTTGTTATCAATTATTGTAAGTGAAGTGGACTTCAATTATTATGCAATTGTGTTCGTGCTATATTGTCTCTACATGTGAAATTTAATATGCATTAACTTTATATAACATCAGCAAAATATTTCAAAAGCTCGTAGCAACGCACGGGCAGTCTACTAGTAGCTTATAGGAAAGCTCCGAGATACATGTTCAACAAGCAAGACAGAACACCTTCAGAATTATTAGGAATTCAGCATTCTTAATCAAAATAATAAAGATAAAGTTTGACACTGACTTGGCATGGATTTTATGCTCCTCGGAAGCTTTCCATATCTTGACAAGAACAACTGGATTGTTCCTGAATTTCTATGCGTGATCATAAAACAAAAGAGACAGGTGATTCCTCTTCAAGGGTCCTGAGACAGAGGGGCAGGGCCAGGAAAACCAAGCGCGGGACTCTAGTCCAATCCAAGAGAAATGAAACTACCATACATCAATCTTAAAATAACACAAATCCAAGTTCATGCTGATGCAGCACACCATTATGGTATTCCTAGCGTCAGCTATTAACATAGCTCAACTTACAAAGTTTGTCACAAAGATCTATTGACTGAAACACTACATCAGGGCAGCATTGCAATACCATTATACCAGTAACCATTGATTTCTGATAAAACAACTATTATTTAACAACACATGCCAGAAAATACTCAAACATTCATCTATCAAGTATCACAAACAACAGAAGCACTAAAGGATTGTAGTACTTTCCAGTATGATCAGCTCTAATGCCAAACAAGCTTGAGGGTCACAACATGGATCACAATCTACAGTCAAGGAAACGAACAAGGTGCCTTCATTGGGCACCTGAGTATACCAATTCTGCACTTAATTTTCACAATAAAATCGTTCATAGCATTTGTGTTAGAAATAAACCCTTCCTGAGCCTAGGCAGGAAAGGCAAAAAAAGCTGCTCAAAGATTTGCAACATAGAAACTCACTGCTCAGCATGCAGAACCAGGCACTGTACACTAAAAAAACATTCTTAGCTTATAGGAAAGCTCCAAGATACATGTTCAACAAGCAAGACACAACACCTTTAGAATTAGGAATTCAGCATTCTTAATCAAAATACAGATAAAGTTTGACACTGACTTGGCACGGGTTTGATACTCCTCGGAAGCTTTGCCATATCTTGACAAAAAAAATTGGGCTGTTATTGAATTTCTATGTGTGATCATGGAATAAAAGAGAGGTGATTCCTCATCATGGGCCCTGAGACAGAAGGGCAGACCCAGGAAAGCCAAGTGCAGGATTCTAGTCTAATCCAAGAGAAATAGTACCACCACACATCAATCTCAAAATAATATGAAGCCAAGTGCATGCTGATGCAGCAGAACATTATCGTATTCCTAGCGTCAGCTATTAACAAAGCTCAACTTACAAAAATATGAAGTATGTCACAAAGATCTATTGACTGAAACACTACATCAGGGCAGCATTGCAATACCATTATACCAGTAAACATTGATTTCTCAGAGAATAACTATTAAATAACAACAAATGCCAGAAAATACTCAGACATTCATCTATCAAGTATCACAAACAGCAGAAGGACCAAAGGATTGTACTAGTACTTTGCTTTCATTACCCTCGAGAACATACCATCTACATCACTGATATAGTTAAACATCATACATTTATATAAAAGTACTCAAGTCTTAAACACTAAACTTCCATCGCAGCGTGGAACTCACGAGAGAAAATGGTGCATATATTGGCAAAAATCGGCGCATCAATCAGGATCAACAATAAACCAATATATCTGTAACTACAGAACGATTAACTGGAGAAGATACAGGGCATAGCTACAGCATAATCAGATCCAGAGTAACTCCAGTTTAAGACGAACTTCTCGCGCCCAGAAAGCCTACCAGATCTCGTCGCCCGCCGCCTCAAACCCTAGATCCGGGTGCCCCGAGGAAGGACAGCAGCCCCTGGGCCGCGCTGTTGCCGCTGGCCGCGTCGGCGTCGTCCAGGAAGAGGTCCTCGGGCATGCGGAAGGCGCCGTGGGCGGCGACGATGGCGCCGCCGACGAGCATCCCGGAGATGATGAGCGACGCGACGGGCGTGAAGAAGAAGGCCACGATGGAGGCGACGACGAGCCCCAGCAGCGTCTCGCGGTCGGAGAAGGTGCGGCCGAAGAGCGCGACGGGCTGGTCGGAGGCGCGGAAGATGTAGAGGAAGCACCAGGCGGCGAGGACCCCCAGGAGGATGAGGAGCGAGAAGGGGTGGGCCAGGAGCGAGGCCGCGAGCGCGAAGGCGACGACGGCGGTGTAGTTGACGCGGAAGTAGGTGAGGTTGCGGCGCAGGCGGGAGGTGGCGTCGGAGAGGGAGTCCGGCCGCGAGAAGGCCGAGCGGTCGACCATCTCGGCCCACGGGCGCCGGTCGGACAGCGAGCGGCGCGCCGACTCGGAGATCCGGCTCATGAAGAGCCGGAACGCCGGCGTGGCCATCGGCGCGTCCAGGCCGCCGCCGCCGCCGCCGCCGGAGGAGGGCGCCGAGCCCGCGGCCGTGGGGTTGGTGACCGGGAGGAGGGGCGGCTGTGTCGGCGCGGATGCCATGGGGGGCAGATCTCGGCGTGCTCTCCAACAATCGGGAAGGGTTTGCTGCGGAAGCGGTGGTTGCCTGCGCCCTTCCGCTCGAGTTATTCTAGCTTGGTTTGTTCCGTAGGATGGACGACAGTGCGTTTAGGCTGTTGCGCGGGTCCACATGTCAGCGACGAGCTCGTTTGGTTCGATGGACTACTTTTGTGTGCTTCGTCGGCTGAAAGAATGGGCTGTGACCAGTCTGGACTGTGGACCTGGTCCATGTGGTTGTCCACCTCTCGGGACGGGTTATTCGTTGCGGTTGCAGTTTTGTTTTTTCAAAAAAAAAAAAGTTGTTCGTTGCAGTTTCAGCCCAAAGAAAAAGAAGAAAAAATCCCTCAAAAAAAGTGCCTCCTGGGTTGCTCGCTCGGGCCGCTCCGAAGGCGACCCAAACCCTAGCTAGCAGCCCCCGTTCGGATCACTCCTCGTTGCTGGTCGGTGGCAGCGGCAGCAACACTGCCTTTTCACCTCGGGGGGTGGCTCGCACTAGATGTCTTTCCTTCGCAAGCGAGGGCGTGCATCACCAGGAGGTGAATGCGGCGGCGGCGATAGTTGTGGCGGTTGGGGTGCGGCGGCGGCGATAGTTGTGGCGGTTGGGGTGCGGCGGCGGGGCCACATGTGGCTTCTTGCTCGAGCGGTTGTGGTGGTTCCTACGCCTAGATCCGACGCTCCTGAGGTTGGTTGCGTCTATAGAGGTCTGATGTGCCCCTTTGCCCGCGACGTGGGGTGTTGTGAGGCAAATCTGGCCAAGTGGGTCATCCCTGCCCTGCCCACGCTTAAACGTGCCAGGCACGACATGGCCCTCCTAGGCACGTTTATGAGTGGGACGTGTCGTGTCGGCACGCAAACCTCGCCTCTAGGCCTAGGCATGGCATACTTATTAAACGGGCCGACCCGTGACACATTTAGCCCTAATGGTCACGTTTGTCTGGGCCAATTTGAGTTGTTTGGGGGGTTTTCGGGCTATTTTTTGGTCTTACATATAAAAAAATAAGAAAAAAAATGTGTTGGGTCAGCACGCGGGCCTGGCCTCGCGGCACAGGCACGTCCCCAGCCATGCCACGGGCCGGCACACTCTGTTTAGCCACGCGCTAGGCCAGACCAATGATGGATCGGGCACGCGTGCTAACGGGCCAGCACGCTAGGACCGGCGCAGTTGGCCAGGTTTTCTTGGAGGTGCTTGATACGTCTCCATCGTATCTATTTTTTCTAAACTCTTTTGCCCTTATTGCATGATTTCAATGAAACTAACCCGGACTGACGTTGTTTTCAGCAGAATTGCCATGGTGTTATTTTTGTGCAGAAATAAAAGTTCTCGGATTGACCTGAAAATTTACGGAGAATTTTATGTAATATATAAAAAATACTGACGCAAGAAGTTTCCGGAGGGGGTCCACCCAGAGGCCACAAGCCTGCCCCCCAGGGCGCGCCTAGAGGGCTTGTGGGCCCCCTGGACCTCCTCCGACCTCAACTCCAACTCTATATAACCCTATTCGGGGAGAAAAAAAATCAGGGAGAAGGGTTCATCGCGTTTTACGATACGAAGCCGCCGCCGCCTCCTGTTCTTTATCGGGAGGGCTGATCTGGAGTCTGTTTTGGGCTCCGGAGAGGGGGATTCGTCGCCATCATCATCACCAACCGTCATCCATCGCCAATTCCATGATGCTCACCGCCGGGAGTGAGTAATTCCTTCATAGGCTTGCTGGACGGTGATGGGTTGGATGAGATTTATCATGTAATCAAGTTAGTTTTGTTAGGGTTTGATTCCTAGTATCCACTATGTTCTGAGATTGATGTTGCTATGACTTTGCTATGCTTAATGCTTGTCACTAGGGCCCGAGTGCCATGATTTCAGATCTGAACCTATTATGTTTTCATGAATATATGTGTGTTTTTTATCCGATCTTGCAAGTTGTAGACACCTATTACGAGTTAAGATCCGCATACCCCAAGGTGACAATAATTGGGATTCTTTCCGGTGATTACCGTAGTTTGAGGAGTTCATGTATTTACTGAGTGCTAATGCTTTGTTCCGGTTCTCTATTAAAAGGAGGCCTTAATATCCCTTAGTTTCCTTATGGACACCGCTGCCACGGGAGGGTAGGACAAAAGATGTCATGCAAGTTCTTTTCCATAAGCACGTATGACTATATACGGAATACATGCCTACATTATATTGATGAATTGGAGCTAGTTCTGTGTCGCCCTAGGTTATAACTGTTGCATGATGAATGCCATCCGACATAATTATCCATCACTGATCCAATGCCTACGAGCTTTTCACATATTGATCTTTGCTAAGTTACTTTGCCGTTGCTACTGTTACAATCACTACAAATTTGCTATTGCTACTGTTACCACTGTTACCGTTACTTCCATACTACTTTGTTACTAAAAACTTTATTGCAGATATTAAGTCTTTCAGGTGTGGTTGAATTGACAACTCAACTGCTAATACTTGTGAATATTCTTTGGCTCCCCTTGTGTCGAATCAATAAATTTGGGTTGAATACTCTACCCTCGAAAACTGTTGCGATCCCCTATACTTGTGGGTTATCAAGACCTTTTTCTGGCGCCGTTGCCGGGGAGCATAGTTATATTTGCTGAGTCACTTGGGATTTATATCTATTGATCACTATGAAGAATTTGAAAGATACCAAAACCAAGATTTTTCCCTCTAAGACGAGGGAAGGTAAGGAACTGCCATCTAGCTCTGCACTTGAATCACTTTCTGTTTTGAATAAGCTTGCGACACCTACACCTGCTAGTAATCCTAATATGTCGCAAGTAATTGATGATACTACTTCTGCTATGCATGATGCTTATGATGATATTACTACTTTGCTTGATAATACTGTGCCACTGGGTGAATTTCTTGATGAACAACTTGCTAGAGCTGAAGATATTGAGAATGCTGAAACTGATGATATTTCTAAAATTGATGAAATTATTGAAACTGAAAACTTTGAAACACCCATTAGACCTAGCACTCCTATATATGAATTGCATGTCATACCTGAGGGTTATGTTATGAATGGAGAGGTAGCTAGGGACTTCCTTGCTTGAAGGATAGAGAGGATCTTAAGAAATTAGTAGTCAAGTTGAAAGAAAAATCTTTGAATGCTAGAATGCAATATGATCCTAAGTTTGCTACTTCACCTATCTTTGTTACTGATAAGGATTATGAATTCTCTGTCGATCCTGAGTTAATTAGTTTGGTTGAATCTGATCCTTTCCATGGTTATGAATCTGAAACTGTTGTGGCACATCTTACTAAACTGAGTGATATAGCCACCATGTTTGCTCATGAGGGAAAAATTCGCTATTACTATATTCTTAAGTTGTTTCCTTTCTCATTAAAGGGTGATGCTAAGATATGGTTTAATTCTCTTGCTCCTGGTTGTGTGCGTAGTCCCCGGGATATGATATATTATTTCTCTGAAAAATATTTTCCTGCTCATAAGAAACAAGCTGCCCTTTGGAAAATATTTAAGTTTGTGCAAATTGAAGAAGAGAGTCTCCCACAAGCTTTGGGGAGGCTTCTCCAATTACTTAATGCTTTGCCTAATCATCCTCTCAAGAAAATGAAATATTTGATACCTTTTATAATGGACTAACCGATGCTTCTAGGGACCACCTAGATAGTTGTGCTGGTTGTGTTTTCAGGGAACGAACTGTTGAACAAGCTGAAGAATTATTGAATAATATATTGAGCAATGATAATGATTGGACTCTTCCCGGACCACCTCCTAAGCCAACTCCGAAGAAGAGAGGTATTCTATTTCTCAGTCCTGAAGATATGCAAGAGGCAAAGAAATTCATGAAAGAAAAAGGTATTAAAGCTGAAGATGTTAAGAATTTACCGCCTATTGAAGAAATACATGGTCTTAATACTCGACACAGGTAGTAGAGGTAAATTCTCTTTATAGATTTGATGAAGGTGATGTTCCTTATACTAAATCTGCTAGTCAATGCTTGGATGAATTTGACAACTTTATTGTGAAACAAGAAAACTTCAATGCATATGTTAATAGACAATTGAAAAGAAATGTGTATATGCTTGAACACTTGAGTGACTATATGTGTAGAACTATTAATGAGCTTAAGTTTGTTAGTAAACATGCTTCCATGGTAAAAACTCAAGTAGAACAAGTACTCAAGGCACAAAATGATTTGCTTAATGAGATGAATAATAAGATGAATGATCCTGTTGTTAGAGTTATGACTAGAGGTGGTAAAATGACTCAGGAACCTTTGTATCCTGAAGGCCACCCTAAGAGAGTTGAACAAGATTCTCAAAGAATTAGTACTGATACACCTAGTTCATCTAAGAAGAAAAAGAAAACTGATAGAACTTTGCATGCTTCTAGTGAACCTACTATAGACACACCTGAGAATCCAAATGATATTTCTATTTCTGATGCTGAGACACAATCTGGTGATGAACATGAACCTAGTAATAATGATAATGATGATGTTCATGTTGATGCTCAACCTAGTAATGATAATGATGTGGAGATAGAACCTGCTGTTGATCTTGATAACCCACAACCTAAGAATAAAAGATATGATAAGAGAGACTTAATTGCTGGGAAACATGGTAAAGAAAGAGAACCATGGGTTCAGAAACCCATGCCCTTTCCTCCTAAGCCATCCAAGGAAAAGGATGATGAAGAATTTGAGCGCTTCGTTGAAATGCTTAGACCTGTCTTTTTGCGCTTACGTTTGACTGATATTCTAAAAATGTCTCCTTATGCTAAGTATATGAAAGATATTGTTACTAATAAAAGAAAAATACCGGAAGCTGAAATTTCCACCATGCTTGCTAATTACACATTTAAGGGTGGAATACCAAAGAAACTAGGAGATCCTGGGATACCAACTATACCTTGCTCCATTAAAAGAAACTATGTTAAAACTGCTTTATGTGATCTTGGAGCCGGTGTTAGTGTTATGCCTTTCTCTTTGTATTGAAGACTTGATTTGAATAAGTTGACACCAACTGAAATCTTTTTGCAAATGGCTGATAAATCAATTGCTATATCCATCGGTGTTTGTGAGGATGTACCTGTCGTAGTTGCAAATGTTACTATCTTAATGGACTTTGTTATTCTTGATATACCCGAGGACGACAGTATGTTGATCATCCTTGGTAGACCCTTTTTGAATACTGCAGGGGCTGTTATTGATTGCAACAAGGGCAATGTCACTTTTCATGTTAATGGTAATGAGCATACGGTACACTTTTCGAAGAAACAACCTCAAGTGAATAGTATCAACTCTATTGGAGAAATTCCAACAATTACTATTGGAGGTTTTTAATTCCCTATTCCTACTGTCAAAAAGAAATATGATATTCTTATTGTGGGGGACATGCATATCCCCGTTGAGGTAACCTAGTGTTATTCGAAAATTCTCCATTTTCATGTCACTCGGGAGAAGTTTGATAATAAGACTTGATCAACCTTATTAATGGATTCCTTTTGATGAGCATGTGATGGATGAATTTAGGAAGCACAACTTTCTGTACCCACCTTTTACTTTCTGTTATGTAGATTAAATAAAGCAAAAATAATATTATTTTTCTGTTTTCTGATTTATCCGTGCAATAAAAAAAAGACCAGAAAATAAAAGTTCTCCAAACGTCCTGAAAATTTAGTATGATTTTTTTCTAGAATATTTAAGAATTTTTGGCACTGAAAACACCTCAGGGAGCTGCACTAGTGGGCCACAAGCCCACAGGGCGCGCCCACCCCTCTGGGCGCGCCTACAGGGCTTGTGGGTCCCACGTGGGTCCCCCTCACTTATTCCAGCACCCATCCACTTCGTCTTCCTCCAGAAAAAATCCCACCATTGATCAAACCCGTGTTCTTGCTCATTTTGCTGACATTTTCGATCTCCTTGCTCAAAGCTCCATTCGCAAAACTATTTTGGGGGATTGTTCATCGGTATGTGACTCCTCCAATGGTCCAATTAGTTTTCGTTCTAGTGCTTTATATATTGCAAATTTTTGCTGTTGTGGTGACCTTGTTATTGAGCTTGCCTGTCAAATTTATATGGTCGAAGGTAGTTTTGTTGCATGATATAGCCTCTAGAAACTTGTGGGAGTAGTTGCTATCCATCTTGTTGAGTTTGGTTCACTTTTATTTTGAGTCACTAAAAATTTCAGAATTTTTTCAGGGGGAGAAAATGTTTAGAAAAATATACCAACATGGTTCCTTGAGGAAGAAAGCCCCAAGGCTCACAATACGTGAGCCGGACCTTGAACCACCGAGGGAGGCTCAAGTGCAACCTTGCGAATGGCCGTCGGATCACTTCATGACTCATGCAGGTTTCAAGGAAGAATTTGATATGTACGTACGCAATGCCGGCCTGACAGACTCCGTGTCAGATAAGTGTTTACAGTACTACAACCTCACTGATTCCTTTATGTGGAGATTTAAGTATTCAGTCCATCGCAATACACATTCTGTTTTATTTGATCTTTATGATAAATCATTTACTATGGATCTTGAAGAATTTAGTGATGCATGCAAAATTCCACAATGGGGTACATGTACTGAACCTCGCAAAGCTGATTGCACTGGATTCCTTGCTAGCATTACCGTAGGTGAAACCAGGACCATAACACAAGCCACTATAGGGAGCATTCACTTTCCTGCAATACATTACTTTGCTTTCTTTGTGGGTAGATGCATTAATGGTAAACATGATCATATCCACCTCTACGCGTTTGATTTGAGTGTCCTCAAGAGCGCGGTGATGAATGATAAACAATTTAACTTGGGGGCTATCATTGCGCGTCGATTACATAATAATGCTAAAGACAGGGATTTCTTTGGTGGAATTTATGCCACCCGCTTAGCTACTTATCTTGGTGTTCCCATAAGAGAAAATGATGCTCAGTTGCCACCTGCTTTCCTTGATTATAATGCTATGGTACGCTACCAGTTTCTTGAGAGGAACGAACAATCTCTCCTGTACCGAATAATCTTTGACAGGGAGCGTGTCTTCCATATTACGCTTCCCGCTCCTGCCTTCTTTGACTTTCAGGTAAAACGAAGATACTTCATAACCAGAGAGGAGGCGGAAAATTATAAGAGAGCGAGGGAGGCCGCTCACCTTCAGGAGGCAACCCTCCAAGCGGTAGCTGCCGCAGCTCAGTACAACCCCAACTATGATTTTGGATATCCGCCAGGCCAGCCATGGCCCTATACCAACTTAGGCCAAAAGCCTAAGCTTGGGGGAGTACGTATTTCTCACCGACATTACATTCATGTTCACACATTCATTCCAGTTGTCGGTGTTCATACTTTTTCACTATATCATCCATGTTAGTTTATTTTTCTTGCTTTCTTCTTGTGTATTTGAAAAACTTTGAGAAAATCCAAAAAAAATAGTTCTCGCTTCTTTTTAGTTTTCTTTCTAGTTCTTAGTAGTTGTAGTATTAAAAGAAAACCCAAAAAGATTTCTCGTTCTTCTTTTGCTTGTTGGGAGCTTTCCCGTGTAAATAGTTTTTCTCGTTTTTGTTTTCTTTTTGTTATTTGCTTTCTTCAGAAAAACAAAAACTCCAAAAATATTTCAGTGTGTTTCTTTGAAATTCTTTTCTTTTTCTTTGGGTCGTAAGGGGAAGACCACGATGAAAATGTTGAGTGGCTCTCATATGCATTATTGTTGATCTAACAAAGAGCCCATATTGCCTTGTCTTCTCCTTTGAATAAATGTTTGCAGATTCCAGCTTAGTTCAATGCACGTGCACTCTTATTATTATTCACACCGTTTGGTCGTGCAAGTGAAAGGCAATAATGACGATATTTTATGAAATGATTGAGATGGAGAAAAGCTGGTACGAACTCGACCTATTTTGTTTTTGTAAATATGATTAGCTCATTGTTCCTGATTCAGCCTATTATGAATGAAACATGTTTGCAATGACAATTAGAGATTATAGTTACTCATGCCATGCTTAATTAGCTAGGAGTGGATAATGGTTTATCTTGTGTGTCAACATGTAATTTAAAATGGTTGTGATGTAGTATGATAGGATGGTATCCTCCTTTGAATGATTTAAGTGGCTTGACTTGGCACATGCTCACGCATGTAGTTGAATCAAAAACAACATAGCCTCCACGATATTTATGTTCATGGTGCTTTATATCCTACTCATATTTGCACTCAATGTTGATTAATCTCAATGCATGTTTATGACCGTTGTCGCTCTCTAGTTGGTCGCTCCTCAATCTTTTGCTAGCCTTCACTTGTACTAAGCGGGAATACTGCTTGTGCATCCATTTCCTTAAACCCAAAGTTGTTCCATATGAGTCCACCATACCTACCTATATGCGGTATTTACCTGCCGTTCCAAGTAAATTTGCATGTGCCGAACTCTAAACCTTCAAATAATAATCTGGTTTGTATGCCCGAATCGCTCATGTAGTGACTGGGGGCTGTCAGTATCTTCCATGCTAGGTGGGTTATTCTCACGATGAGTGTTTATTCACTTGTTATTCACGAGAAAGTGGTTGGTGATCGGGATGCCCAGTTCCATGCTCAAAATCAAATCAAAATATAATAATGAAACAAAACTCCCCGAGGACTGTTGTTGGTATGGACGGCACCCGTGAATTCGGCTAGCCGTGGAGTGTGATTGTTGGTGGAGGGGGAGTAAAAACTTTACCATTCTGTTTGGGAACCGCCTATAATTTATCTAGCATGGAAGATAGTGAGATCTCTTGGTTGTTATGTTGACAATGAAAGCATACCGCTCAAAATTATATTTATCTCTGTTTTAAAAGCTCGAGCTCTGGCACCTCTGCAAATCCCTGCTTCCCTCTGCGAAGGGCCTATCTATTTACTTTTATTGTTGAGTCATCATCCTCTTATAAAAAGCACCAGTTAGAGAGCACCACTGTCATTTGTATGCTTTGTTATTAATTGATGTTGAGTATGAGTGTGACTGGATCTCTTTTGCCATGAATTATAATGTCTAGTCAATCCTTGATCTTCAGGGGTGCTCTGGATTTATGTTTTGCGGTCTCGGAAAGGGCTAGCGAGATACCATTTTGTCATATTATATCATGATTGTTTTGAAAAAAGTGTTGTCATCCGAGATATCTTATTATTACTCGCTAGTTGATTATGCCATTGATATGAGCAATTTGTGAGACCTAAATGTTATTGTGAATATGGTTAGTTCATAATCTTTGCGGAAAACCTGAACATCAGTTAGACATATTTACAACAACAAGATCAAACAGAGTTTGTAAAAGTTTTTCTTTGTCACTTTCAGTTTGTCAACTGGATTGCTTAAGGACAAGCAATGGGTTAAGCTTGGGGGAGTTGATATATCTCCATCGTATCTACTTTTCCAAACTCTTTTGTCCTTGTTTTGGACTCTAATTTGCATGATTTGAATGGAACTAACCCGGACTGACGTTGTTTTCACCAGAATTGCCATGGTGTTATTTATGTGCAGAAATACAAGTTCACGGATTGACCTAAAAATTTACGGAGAATTTTTAGGGAATATATAAAAAATACTGGCGCAAGAAGTTTACAGAGGGGGTCCACCTAGAGGCCACAAGCCTGGGGGGCGCGCCTAGAGGGCTTGTGGGCCCCCTGGACCTCCTCCGACCTCAACTCCAACTCTATATAACCCTATTCGGGGAGAAAAAAATCAGGGAGAAGGATTCATCATGTTTTACGATACGAAGCCGCCGCCGCCTCCTATTCTTCATCGGGAGGGCTGATCTGGAGTCTGTTTTGGGCTCCGGAGAGGGGGATTCGTCGCCATCATCATCACCAACCTTCCTCCATGCTAATTCCATGATGCTCACCGCCGGGAGTGAGTAATTCCTTCGTAGGCTTGCTGGACAGTGATGGGTTGGATGAGATTTATCATGTAATCAAGTTAGTTTTGTTAGGGTTTGATCCCTAGTATCCACTATGTTCTGAGATTGATGTTGCTATGACTCTGCTATGCTTAATGCTTGTCACTAGGGCCCGAGTGCCATGATTTCAGATCTGAACCTATTATGTTTTCATGAATATATGTGTGTTCTTGATCCAATCTTGCAAGTTGTAGACACCTATTATGAGTTATGATCCGCATACCCCAAGGTGATAATAATTGGGATTCTTTCCGGTGATTACCGTAGTTTGAGGAGTTCATGTATTTACTGAGTGCTAATGCTTTGTTCCGGTTCTCTATTAAAAGGAGGCCTTAATATCCCTTAGTTTCCTTATGGACACCGCTGCCACGGGAGGGTAGGACAAAAGATGTCATGCAAGTTCTTTTCCATAAGCACGTATGACTATATACGGAATACATGCCTACATTATATTGATGAATTGGAGCTAGTTCTGTGTCGCCCTAGGTTATAACTGTTGCATGATGAATGCCATCCGACATAATTATCCATCACTGATCCAATGCCTACGAGCTTTTCACATATTGATCTTTGCTAGGTTACTTTGCCGTTGCTACTATTACAATCACTACAAATTTGCTATTGCTACTCTTACCACTGTTACCATTACTTCCATACTACTTTGCTGCTAAAAACTTTGCTGCAGATATTAAGTCTTTCGGGTGTGGTTGAATTGACAACTCAACTGCTAATACTCGTGAATATTCTTTGGCTCCCCTTGTGTCGAATCAATAAATTTGGGTTGAATACTCTACCCTCGAAAACTGTTGCGATCCCCTATACTTGTGGGTTATCATTGTTGCTTCAGCTGCTTCCCTCGGCTGGAGGCTAATACGTCTCCAACGTATCCATAATTTTTGATTGTTCCATGCTATTATATTATCTATCTTGGATGTTTTATATGCATTTATATGCTATTTTATAAATTTTTTGGGACTAACCTATTAACTTAGAGCCCAGTGCCAGTTTTTGTTTTTTTCTTCTTGTTTTTGAGTTTTACAGAAAAGGAATATCAAACGGAGTCCAAACGGAATAAAACTTTCGTGATGATTTTTCTTGGACCAGAAGACACCCAGAAGACTTGGGGAGAGGGCTAGAAGAGTCCCGAGGGCTCCACAAGCCCTCAGGGTGCGCCCTAGGGGGGCGCCCCCTGGCTTGTGGGCACCTCGGGAGTCCACCGACCTCCATCTCAGCTCTATAAATCCTAAAATTTTCCCAAACCACCAGAGGCGTCCACCAAAATACTTTGCCGCCGCTGCAAGCTTGTGTTCTCGTGAGATCCCATCTTGGGGCCTTTTCCGGTGATCTGTCGGAGGGGGATTCGATCACGGAGGGCTTCTACATCAACCCTATTACCCTACCGATGATGTGTGATTAGTTTACCACAGACCTACGGGTCCATAGCAAGTAGCTAGATGGCTTCTTCTCTCTCTTTGATCTTCAATACAATGTTCTCCTCGATGTTCTTGGAGATCTATTCGATGTAATACTTTTTGCGGTGTGTTCGTTGAGATCCGATGAATTGTGAGTTTATGATCAGATTATCTATGAATATTATTTGAGTCTTCTCTGAACTCTTTTATGCATGATTAAATATCTTTGTATTTCTCTTTGAATTATCGGTTTGGTTTGGCCAACTAGATTTGTTTTTCTTGCAATGGGAGAGGTGCTTAGTTTTGGGTTCAATCTTGCGGTATCCTCACCCAGTGACATAGTAGGGGTAGCGAGGCACATATTGTATTGTTGCCATCAAGGGTAAAAAGATGGGGTTTATATCATATTGCTTGAGTTTATCCCTCTACATCATGTCATCTTGCTTAAGGTGTTACTCCGTTCTTTGAACTTAATACTCTAGATGCATGCTGGATAGCGGTCGATGTGTGGAGTAATAGTAGTAGATGCAAGCAGGAGTCGGTCTACTTGTCACGGACGTGATGCCTATATTCATGATCATTGCCTTGGATATCATCATAATTATTCGTTTTTCTATCAATTGCTCAACAGTAATTTGTTCACCCACCGTATGCTTTCTTCAAGAGAGAAGCCTCTAGTGAAACCTATGGCCCCCGGGTCTATTTTCCATCATATATTTTCAGATCTATAAAACCAAAAACCCAAAAATACCTTGCTGCAATTTATTTGTTTTTACTTTGTTTTATGTTTTAGTAATCTTTTATATCCATCTCTATTAGATCTCATCCTTGCAAGTGACCGTGAAGGGATTGACAACCCCTTTTATCGCGTTGGGTGCAAGTGTTTGATTGTTTGTGCAGGTGCATAGATTGGAGACTTGCTCGTACCTCCTACCAGATTGATACCTTGGTTCTCAAACTGAGGGAAATACTTATCTCTACTTTGCTGCATCACTCTTTCCTCTTCAAGGGAAAAACCAACGCAAGCTCAAGAAGTAGCAGGAAGAATTTCTTGCGCCGTTGCCGGGGAGGTTCTACGTCAAGCCTACCAAGTACCCATCAAAAACTCTCATCTCTTGCATTACATTATTTGCCATTTGCCTCTCGTTTTCCTCTCCCCCACTTCTAAAATGCTTTCAGAAAAACACAAAAATATTTGCCTTTTTATTCGCCTTCTTTTTGTTTGCCTTTTCATTTGCCCTTATGTCTTACTTGGTTTGTTTGCTTGTTTGCTTGGTATAATTGTATATTTATTGAAAATCAGTAAGCAAAGAGTTTATGGATCCTCATCCACTTGCTAATCTTTTTAAGAGATCCAATTATGATGAACCTATTGCTAGTGAGTTGAGCGCACTAGATTATCTTTATGAAGTTTTGCTTGAAATTCGTGAATCTGGAAATTGTGATGAAGTGCTAAAAGAAGAAATTTATGAAGTGATTCACGATAGCTCCTTGAATGAAAAGCATGATTGCAATGATGTTATTATAAATTCTATTAATGTCAGTTGTGTTAATAATATGCAAAACCCTAAGCTTGGGGATGCTAATTGTAATGATCATGATTGGGTTGATTTTGCTTATGTTCTTGAAAATTTATTTAAGCCTCATGATCAATATGATATTGATAGTAGTGTTTACAATAAAATTAAAAGTGGGTTTGGAAGAGTGTCAACTTTAGGTAATAATGATCCCACTACTTTGGAGAATGATCAATCTTATGATTTTTTTACAAAAGTGGGTTTGGAGAGGTCATGACTTTAGTTAATGTTAATCCCACTATCTTGGAAGAGTGTCAACTTTGCATGCATGTGGATCATCTAGAGAATATGTTATGTGATAGCTATATTGTTGAATTTGAATATGATCCCACATGTAATTATTATGAGAGAGGAAAATATGGTTGTAGAAAGTTTCATGTTATTAAATTACCTCTCGTCATGTTGAGATTGCTATTGTTCCTTTCTTCTTCCTTGCATATGCTAGTTTTTGCTTGCCTTGATAATTTGTTTGCTTATAAAATGCCTATGCATAGGAAGTATGTTCGACTTAAATATGTTTGTCACATGTTTTATGATGCTCTCTTTGTGTTTCAATTATTATCTTTCATGTGAGCATCATTGAGATCTCAATGCCTAGCTAAAAGGCTTTAAAGAAAAGCGCTTGTTAGGAGGCAACCCAATATTTTTATTTTCTGTTTTTAGGAGAATACACATTATTGCCTCTGTAGTAATTGTTTTTTGGTGTTTTTAATTAGTTTTTGAGCCAAGTAAAGCCTTTGGGATACTTTGGTATATCGTTGATTTGATTTTGCTGAAAAACAGAAACTTTTGCGTCCAATAACAGAACTGTTTAAATTCACTGGAGCGTGAAAAAACTCTGAATTTTTTACACAAGATTTATATACAAATTTCCTACATTTTCCTGATTTTTCAGAATTTTTGGAGTTACATAAGTACGAGAACAATTCAGATCTTCGCAGACTGTTCTGTTTTTGACGGATTCTGTTTTCTATGTGTTGTTTGCTTATTTTGATGAATCTATGGGTAGTATCGGGGGGGTGTGAACCATGGAATAGTTGGAATACAGTAGATATTACACCAATATAAATAAAGAATGAGTTCACAACAGTACCTAAAGTGGTGATCTATTTTATTATACTAATGGATCTTATGAGTTTTCTGTGGAGTTTTGTGTTGTGAAGTTTTCAAGTTTTGGGTAAAGATTTGATGGACTATGGAATAAGGAGTGGCAAGAGCCTAATCTTGGGGATGCCCAAGGCACCCCAAGGTAATATTCAAGGACAACCAAGCATCTAAGCTTGGGGATGCCCCGGATGGCGTCCTCTCTTTCGTCTTCAATCCATCGGTAAATTTACCTGAGGCTATATTTTTATTCACCACATGATATGTGTTTTGCTTGGAGCATCTTGTATGATACGAGTCTTTGATTTTTAGTTTAACACAATCATCCTTTCTGTCCACACCTTTTGAGAGGGACACACATTAATCATGAATTTATTAGAATACTCTATGTGCTTCACTTATATCTTTTGAGCTAGGCAATATGCTCTAGTGCTTCACTTATATCTTTTTAGAGCACGCAGGTGGTTTTATTTTATAGAAATTGTTGAACTCTCATGCTTCACTTATATTATTTTAAGAGCCTTAAACAGCATGGTAATTTGCATAGGTTATGAATTTAGTCCTAATATGATAGGCATCCAAGAGGGATATAATAAAAACTTTCATATAAAGAGCATTGAATAGATGAGAAGTTTGATTCCTTGCATTTGTTTTGAGATATAAAGATGGTGATATTAGAGTCATGCTTGTGAGTAATTGTGGATTGGTAGAAATACTTGTGTAAAAGTTTGTGATTCCCGTAGCATGCACGTATGGTGAACCGTTATGTGATGAAGTCGGAGCATGATTTATTTATTGATTGTCTTCCTTATGAGTGGCGGTCGGGGACGAGCGATGGTCTTTTCCTACCAATCTATCCCCCTAGGAGCATGCGTATAGTACTTTGTTCCGATAGCTAATAAATACGTACCGGTAAACTTATCCGGTTTCAGTGCAGCGGCAAAGCCACTTGCCGAAAAATTCCTACACATAATAGGTTTTTGGATTGTTGAATAAATAGGCAATTTTTTGACTAATTTAATCCATAAACAAATCACTAGCATGGCATTGACAGAATTAACGACATACTGATTCTAATCTAGACAAGCACGTACTATGCAAACAGTAGACACATCTACACATAATGCTAGTACTGCTAATGCCGAAATAAACAGGAGCGGGATAAACGTGGTATACCCTCAAGTAGGCCATGCAGAGGCCGCGGCGGCAGTGGCAGCAGTAGCGTCCTCGGCTGCCTTCTTGTCGGCCTCGAGCTTCTCGGCGGCAAGACGGTCGGCTTCGGTCTGAGACATGGCGTTGACGAAGACGACTCGAACGTAGAGGAAGTAGCGGATCGGAGGCGAGCAGTCGCGTAGTCGCTTCCCAAAAACCTATTCGCCCCTCTCCCGTACAGGATCCGGAGAGGCGGGGTTTCGGAGACCTGCTCTCCCGTCGACCGTGTACGCGGCGGACGGGATGGAGTCACCGGTGGCAGCAGCAGCAAAGGAACGACGGTGGGCGTAGCGCATGGAGTAGATGTGATCTGTTCGTGGCGGCTAGGGTTAGGAGACACCTCACACTTATATAGGCACAGCCGCGTGGAGAGACGTGGGCTCGACCCACGTTCGAGTCCGTGACAGCCCACGATCCGACGTCTCAGATCGTAGCCCAGCTGTCAGAAAACTCTCCGTTACTGACTGGCAAAAATAAGAGCGTAGGTGTGAGCTCGGTTCGGCTCATTCCCGCAACCCGCGCCGTGCCGCGCCGAGGCGGGCGGAGGAGAAGGAGTGCGTGAGGGCCTCTTCTCTTCTCAAGCTCCAATAGCATGTGAAAAAGAAACCCTTATAAGAAGGTTCAACTCCTCTCCAACTTTCGAGGTGGGACTAAACTTTCCACTACACTAGTGCCAATAAACCCACATGGGCCCTTAGAGATTTTCAGAAATTGTTAGATGGGCCCTAGGCCCACCCTAATATTTCAATACACCTTACTTACTGTCATCTTTCATGACAGGCATGTTTGGATCAGAGTGGTCTTTCATGACAATTTTGTAGTTGATCCGTTTTGTTTCCATTCCCTTTTGCTTCAACAAACTATTAATGCTCGTTTCATTCACGCTAAAACTAATAAGTACTCGCGGTAATTAAAATTATTATTTTCTACAGGTCCATCTGCTGCCAAAGGAGATGTTGGGTGTGTTCATATTTTTTTTTGAACACAGTACAGACGCAAGCGCTCATGTAAACGCGCATACACTCACCTCTATGAATGAACACACGCACATTCTATCCCTATGAGCACCTCCGAGAGACTGAGCCGGCATATCATCTTGAGATTTTACAAAGTCACCGTAGACGCCTCGTAGTCAACGGAAACGTCTTCTCCCACTGAAAACGTATCGCCGGAAATCCTGAAATAAATCCAGGATAAATTCAAGCCCAGGATTTGAATCTTGGTGGACTAGAATACCACTGTCCACTTAACCATTCCAATTACGGGTTGGTTCGCGGGTGCGTCCACGTTTGGCATTGCCATTGCTCTGCTAAAATGGCTGCCGGTCCACCTGGTGGATGAGTTCATCCTGGCGGCGGCGCGCTTGACCCTGGGCAACACGAGCCATCTCGGGCTTAGACGGCCCACGCCGGGGCCCATCGAGCTGAAGAACCTCACCGGCAGAACCCCTGTGCTGGACGTCGGGACTCTAGACCACATCAAATCAGGCAAAATTAAGGTTAGTGCCGCTGCCGCCATGGACTATCACCTTCTGTATGCACTGAGCTCATGTGATAACCAGGTGGTGGGAGCAGTGAAGGAGGTGACTAGGCGAGGGGCCAGGTTCGCGGGCGGCGAGGAGGAGCAGGAGCAGCAGTTCGACGGGCTACAGGAGCAACGTGCCGTCCTGGCTCAAGGTAAACTGAATAAACAAGAGAAGGACTCCCTTGTAACTGCATGCATGCGCTCAATTTCTCTGTCTAGTCTGATACAATCACTCCATGACCGATCGTTCCTACTCCCTATGTCCCATAATATAAAAGTGTTTTTAACATTAGTGTAGTGTCAAAAACGTTCTTATATTATGAGACGGAGGGAGTAATTTGTAGAATGGAGGTGATGTCTTCACAAGAGAAGGCACGCCCAAAACCCCTTTCCCCGGCGGCTGGAAAGGGCGAAGTGGCCTCTACACCGTCGGATTCTCGCAGCGAGAGCTCCTCGGGGCATCATCAGACGCCCTATGCGTCGCCGGAGAAAGGGACAGAGGGAGTAGGGACACCGTCGGATTCTCGCAACGAGAGCTCCTCGGGGCATCATCAGACGCCCTATGCGTCGCCGGAGATATATATGTCCAATGGAGGGAAAGAAAGCGAGAACGAGAAAGAGATAACACCCGCTAGTGATGTGCACGAAGCTGATAGCTCTGTTTGAATCATGGAATGTACATGTACAGCGTTTAAGTAGGAGTTGTGTGCATATAACACCTCCTCTTTTGCCTGTCGCTGGGCACAATATTTGCCAAATGTTTCGGATGATTTTTAGTAGAGTAGAATGGTCGCGGGCACTATATCTCGCGTTATGCGAGACCGATGATTCCTCTCGCGTCGAGCTTTTCCTCTCTCTCGTCGTTACTAGGCCGGCCTGTTATCGCTCTTAAAATAAAGAGATCATAGAAAAAAAAAGAAAGGGCATGCTTTTTTATACATCAATATCTTTGTTACTTCGTTGCGCTTCTATCCAGTAAGCCACCACTCATTTCATGTTTCATCTGAAGGGCGCGAACTACTTGAAGTAAATAAAACTGGATTTTCACTAGCTTTTTAGGTTTTTGTGTTTTTTCTTGTTGTCACTGGTTTTCTTCCTTTCTTTCACCTTTTTTTGTCTTTTCTTTCTTTCTTGGTTTTCATTTATTTTCTTTGGTTTTATTTTTCATTTTCTTCTCCATTTTCTCATTCCTTTTTCATCTGTTTCTTCACTTTTATTATTTGTTTTCTATTTTCTTTTGGTTTATTTTGTTTCTGTTTTGGTTTTCCTTTTTTGGTTATCTTTGTTTCTTTTGTTTTTCATTTCTACATTTTTGTATATTTCAAAATATATATTCTAATATACGTTAAACATTTTTCCAATACAAGTTTAACATTTTTAAGAAAGAATTCCTTATTTGACACTGTTTTAAATTTTGTTTTCCTATCTTTACCTAATAATAAAGCGGCTATCGCTTCTGCCGGCTCACCCGTCGCAGTCGTTTTGCAAATAGGCCCTCTTATTTTTCAGAAATTGCACCCACAGTCCCTCTTTAAGTGATATCTGGGAAAATGTTTCGATTTTACAAATTGACCCCTAGATTTATTATAATTCAACCCGAGCTCCTTTCCTCTATCTTATCCAGACGCCCCCTCTTGCTTGCCCTCCCCGCCGTTTCTCCCGCCGCTGGCCTTCGCCGGCCCTACGCCCTGCAGTGGTGCGCCCGAGCTTGGGCGCGCCGCCGCTGCGTCCGCGCTGGTCCTGGATCCTAGACGGCGGGCCTCTCCGACCTTCGATCCCCTCGCTTCAACGGCGGCGGCACCCCATCCTTCCATTGACCTCCCGATTCCGGCCAACTCCGGCGCCTTCGCCAGTCTGCCGCTCATGGGAACGGATCCCTTCGCCGCCCCCTACTGATTTGCCCTGCAGCCGGCCTTCCCCGCCGGCCCGGCAAGCCCCTTGGCCACCGACGAGACGAGTTGCGCCGTCCGTGAGCACCTTTCCTGATTCCTCTCTTCCCTCGCCCGCATCGGCCGCGCGAGTAGGAGCACGCCGCCCTGCCGCCCCCGCCCTGCCGCACGCCGTCGGCCATGGATGCGGCCTAGAACTACTGCCGCCCCTGCGCTGTCGTGCGTCGACGGCCATGGACCAGCCGCGCGAGTAGGAGCACGCCACGGAGGCCGCGCATGGATGCGGCCGAGAACTACTGCCGCCCCTGAACTGCAGCCGCGACGCGCCGCACCTGATGTGCGCCCCTGTCCTGGGCGTGATGCCGCTGCCGCCCGGTGCTGCCGCTGGGGCGTGCTGCTGCTCACCTCGCCTCGCGACCGCTGCTGGACCCGAGGGAGCCGCCGGCTGCGCGCGTCCGGGGGAGCGCTCGAGCAGCTCGCGTTCGATCTGACGGCTGAGCAGCTACCCAGTGCAGCAGCATCAGCTAGCAACCTCTGAATTCAGTGATGCAGAATTCTGGAGGCAAGTCCCGAGTCCGCCACCCTCTTTTTCTTCCCCTCCATATGTCGCCGCCGTCGCGCCCACTCCAACGTGCCACCCTAGCACTCGCGTGCTGGCCAGCCCAGACACCGGGAGCCCCTCCGATCCATCTTCCCCAGCGCGCTTCCCCATGACCCGCACGCCAGCCGGCCCAGCCACCGGAAGCCCCGCCGATCTAGCTTCTGCTCGACGGCTGGCACTACTGCCATGGACGGTGCGGTGGACACGCTGGCGCCGAGCCCTTTCTAGGTGACCAACACCTCCTTATCTCTTCCCCTCCCTCCCTCTCAGCCTGCTGCTCGCTCGGCACGCACTTGGTGTCTGTGTTCGGCTATGGCTGTGTGATCTGCTTTTACTCGGGGAATTCCAAAATTCTGCTGGCGCATGTGCTGGAATTAAGCGACTCGGTGTCGCGACTTTGTTCGTGCGCCCAAGGGTAGTGATGGTACCTTAGGATTTGTGGCAATTTCTTAGCGAGTTATTAACCAGGCTTGGCGAATTGGGGGCTTTATTCATGCGTTCGTTCGAGCTGGCCTGGTTGTGCCGGTTCTGCTTTAACAATTGAATTATCATTCTAATGAATCATTCATATGGGTTTGGAATCGTTTTGCTCTTGTAGGTATTGCTCAAATCAATTTCATCCACGCAAGTTCATGTGTTTGAATTGGGTGTTTGCTATTACTAATGTTTTTCGATGTGCAAACCGAAATCACATTGTGAAGTGGTCAAGTGCCCTATTGTCGGTTTGGTGGATTGTTGGTCATCGATGCAGCGCATCGGGATCCCGCAGCTGCAGCAGAGGAGCGGGAACATGCAGCAGCATCAACGACAGCTTCTCGGCAAGCTGAAGATAGGCCAGGTCATAGACGAGGACCTGGCGATGGCCATCGAGGTATGCCCTCCTCTCCTTGCCGTTCACGCTGGCATCAACAAGGTCACATGATCTTCAGTCTGTAACATCCCCACCATCACACTACAGTGATCACCTCTTAATCATGCCATGTCAGCAAATTTAACAGTGCCTAGTTATCATTTGCATCATGTTGCATTTCAAACTCCTAATTCAAACTTCAATTAAATTTAAAGTGAAAATAAAAGTTGATCAAATCAGAAACTAAAATGTCCATTAAATAGCAAATAATCCAGAAGCAATTGTAAAAGTATATCCAACATTAATTGAATTAGTAAAATGACTCTAACAGCAAGAAACAACACCATTTCAGCATTTTTAAAATGCTATTCTATTTTTGGAAAATTCAAATGAGTTCCAAAAATACCCAAACTTTTTGTGGCACTGTCTAAAATCACTAGGGATTTAATGGGACACTTTCCATATTTTCCTAAGTGATTAGGATGCCCCAAATAATCTTTTATCTTCTCTATTTATTAGTTAAAAGGAAAACAGGAGAGAAAAGAATAAAAAAAGGGAAAAGGGCCATTGTTGGCTGGGCCTCAGTGCACAGTGTGCAGGCCCAACCCAATAGCGCCAGCCCACCGCGGTCATCTCCCTCCTCGCGCCGCTGTCGCGCCCGCGCGCTGACACGCCGCCGTTTGTCGTCGTGTCATCGATCCCGCGGTTCCCCGGCGCCTACAAGTGCTGCCCCGAGGCCTCCCGCAACCCTAGCCCCCTCAGTCTCTTTCTCGCCCTCCCTCTCACACGAAGACGGCGGCGCCCGAACCTCCCGTCGCCGTGGCCGTGGACTGGCGCGGCCACAGCCTCCCGATCATCGCCCCGCTGAGCCCGTCGTCTCCGCCTCGCTCGACTACTTCATCCGCGCCTCGCCATCGAGCTCGGGGAGGACCGTAGAGACGGGATTGACCTCTACTTCACCTTCTTCGTCGCCGGCGATCCCCGTCGACCCCGAGCTCCCCCTGCGCTCTGTAACACCCCAAAAATCGGGTTATCGATTTTTGTGCTGTTATTCCTTCCTAGCTTTTCTCTCCCGATTTTTTTCCTCTGGAATCTGGTGAATGACCAGGTGAATCCAGACAATTCCCAACCTCTTAGTGCCTTTCCCATGTTCTTGTGCCAGCCAACCTTCCGTCTGTAAACCCCGAACCTCACTGAAACCCTAGTTCCAAAATATCGGAACTGGAAATCCTGCCTTTGTGTTTACAAAGGAGCTATCATTTTTCTTGCTCAGTTGATCCTACCAAAACTTCCAGAGATCCTCCTTCACTCATAAACCCTAGATGTGCAAAAATATTTCCAAGTTATATGCAATATTTTTCATCTAGAATTAATTCATTTTTCTGCCTTTCTGAGGAATTAAATCCAGGAAAATATCTATACATCTCCAAAGTTCATAAAAACTTGTGGAGATATTCTTTATGATCATATTGAGCTCTCATAAAAATATTGGTCATAATTAAATAGGGGAAATTGCATTTTCCTATTTTAAGCCAATATTTCAATTTGGGGCCTTTCCAAAGGAACTACCATTTTGGTAGTTAGGAAAAATCCCAAATAATTTGTGGAGCTTCTCCAATCCATATCTTCACCATTTCCATCAACATCACAAGTTCCTGTTGGGGAACGTAGTAATTTCAAAAATTTCTACGCACACACAGGATCATGGTGATGCATAGCAACGAGAGGGGAGAGTGTGTCCACGTACCCTCGTAGACCGAAAGCGGAAGCGTTAGCACAACGCGGTTGATGTAGTCGTACGTCTTCACGATCCGACCGATCCAAGTACCGAACGCACGGCACCTCCGAGTTCAGCACACGTTCAACTCGATGATGTTCCGCGAGCTCCGATCCAGCAAAGCTTCACAGGAGAGTTTCGTCAGCACGACGGCGTGGTGACGGTGATGATGATGCTACCGACGTAGGGCTTCGCCTAAGCACCGCTACGATATGATCGAGGTGGATTATGGTGGAGGGGGGCACCGCACACGGCTAAGAGATCAATGATCAATTGTTGTATCTATGGGGTGCCCCCTGGCCACGTATATAAAGGATGGAGGGAGGAGGAGGCCGGCCCTCACAGGGCGCGCCCAAGGTGTGGAGTCCTACTAGGACTCCCTGGTCCTAGTAGGATTCCACCTCCCACATGGAATAGGAAAAGGGGAAGGGAGAAGGAGAAGGAAGGAAGGGGGCGCCCCCTTTCCCTAGTCCAATTCGGACCAGTCCATGGGGAAGGGGCGCAGCCACCCTTGAGGCCTTTCTCTCCTTTCCCGTATGGCCCATTAAGGCCCAATACGAATTCCCGTAACTCTCCGGTACTCCGAAAAATACCCGAATCACTCGGAACCTTTCCGATGTCCGAATATAGCCTTCCAATATATCGATCTTTACCTCTCGACCATTTCGAGACTCCTCGTCATGTCCCCGATATCATCCGGGACACCGAACAAACTTTGGTCATCAAATCACATAAACTCATAATACCGATCGTCATCGAACTTTAAGCGTGCGGACCCTACGAGTTCGAGAACTATGTAGACATGACCGAGACACGTCTCCGGTCAATAACCAATAGCGGAACCTGGATGCTCATATTGGCTCCCACATATTCTACGAAGATCTTTATCGGTCAAACCGCATAACAACATACGTTGTTCCCTTTGTCATCGGTATGTTACTTGCCCGAGATTCGATCGTCGGTATCTCAATACCTAGTTAAATCTTGTTACCGGCAAGTCTCTTTACTCGTTCCGTAATACATCATCCCGCAACTAACTCATTAGTTACAATGCTTGCAAGGCTTATAGTGATGTGCATTACCGAGTGGGCCCAGAGATACCTCTCCGACAATCGGAGTGACAAATCCTAATCTCGAAATACGCCAACTCAACAAGTACCTTCGGAGATACCTGTAGAGCACCTTTATAATCACCCAGTTACGTTGTGACGTTTGGCAGCACACAAAGTGTTCCTCCGGTAAACGGGAGTTGCATAATCTCATAGTCATAGGAACATGTATAAGTCATGAAGAAAGCAATAGCAACATACTAAACGATCAAGTGCTAAGCTAACGGAATGGGTCAAGTCAATCACATCATTCTCCTAATGATGTGATCCCGTTAATCAAATGACAACTCATGTCTATGGTTAGGAAACATAACCATCTTTGATCAACGAGCTAGTCAAGTAGAGTCATACTAGTGACACTCTGTTTGTCTATGTATTCACACATGTATTATTGTTTCCGGTTAATACAATTCTAGCATGAATAATAAACATTTATCATGAAATAAGGAAATAAATAATAACTTTATTATTGCCTCTAGGGCATATTTCCTTCAGTCTCCCACTTGCACTAGAGTCAATAATCCAGTTCACATCGCCATGTGATTTAACACCAACAGTTCACATCACCATGTGATTAATATCCATAGTTCACATTGTCATGTGACCAACACCCAAAGGGTTTACTAGAGTCAATAATCTAGTTCACATCGCCATGTGATTAACACCCAAAGAGTACTAAGGTGTGATCATGTTTTGCTTGTGAGAGAAGTTTAGTCAATGGGTCTGCCAAATTCAGATCCGTATGTATTTTGCAAATTTCTATGTCAACAATGCTCCGCACGGAGCTACTCTAGCTAATTGCCCCCACTTTCAATATGTATCCAGATTGAGACTTAGAGTCATCTGGATCAGCGTCAAAACTTGTATCGACGTGACCCTTTACGACGAACCTTTTGGCACCTCCATAATCGAGAAACATATCCTTATTCCACTAAGGATAATTTTGACCGCTGTCAAGTGATCTACTCCTAGATCACTATTGTACTCCCTTGCCAAACTCAATGTAGGGTATACAATAGATCTGTTACACAGCATAGCATACTTTATAGAACCTATGACTGAGGCATAGGGAATGACTTTTCATTCTCTTTCTATTTTCTGTCGTGGTCGGGTTTTGAGTCTTCACTCAACTTCACACCTTAAAACACAGGCAAGAACTCCTTCTTTGACTGTTCCATTTTGAACTACTTCAAAATCTTTGTCAAGGTATGTACTCATTGAAAAATCTTATCAAGCGTCTTGATCTATCTCTATAGATCTTGATGCTCAATATGTAAGCAGCTTCACCGAGGTCTTTCTTTGAAAAACTCCTTTCAAATACTCCTTTATGCTTTCCAGAAAATTCTACATTATTTCCGATCAACAATATGTCATTCACATATACTTATCAGAAATGTTATAGTGCTCCCACTCACTTTCTTGTAAATACAGGCTTCACCGCAAGTCTGTATAAAACTATATGCTTTGATCAACTCATCAAAGCGTATATTCCAACTCCGAGATGCTTGCACCAGTCCATAGATGGATCGCTGGAGCTTGCACACTTTGTTAGCATCCTTTGGATCGATAAAACCTTCAGGTTGCATCATATACAACTCTTCTTCCAGAAATCCATTCAGGAATGCAGTCTTTACATCCATTTGCCAAATTTCATAATCATAAAATGCGGCAATTGCTAACATGATTCGGACGGACTTAAGCATCGCTACGGGTGAGAAAGTCTCATCGTAGTCAACTCCTTGAACTTTGTCAACAACCTTTTTCGACAAGTCTAGCTTTGTAGATAGTAACACTACTATCAGCGTCCGTCTTCCTCTTGAAGATCCATTTATTTCTATGGCTTGCCGATCATCGGGCAAGTCAACCAAATTCCATACTTTGTTCTCATACATGGATCCCATCTCAGATTTCATGGCCTCAAGCCATTTTGTGGAATCTGGGCTCATCATCGCTTCCTCATAGTTCGTAGGTTCGTCATGGTCTAGTAACATGACCTCCAGAACAGGATTACCGTACCACTCTGGTGTGGATCTTACTCTGGTTGACCTACGAGGTTCGGTAGTAACTTGATCTGAAGTTTCATGATCATCATCATTAGCTTCCTCACTAATTGGTGTAGAAGTCACAGGAACCAGTTTCTGTGATGAACTACTTTCCAATAAGGGAGCAGGTACAGTTACCTCATCAAGTTCTACTTTCCTCCCACTCACTTCTTTCAAGAGAAACTCCTTCTCTAGAAAGGATCCATTCTTAGCAACGAAAGTCTTGCCTTCGGATCTGTGATAGAAGGTGTACCCAACTGTCTCTTTTGGGTATCCTATGAAGACACATTTCTCCGACTTGGGTTCGAGCTTATCAGGTTGAAGCTTTTTCACATAAGCATCGCAGCCCCAAACTTTAAGAAACGACAACTTTGATTTCTTGCCAAACCATAGTTCATAAGGAGTCGTCTCAACGGATTTAGATGGTGCCCTATTTAACGTGAATGCAGCCGTCTCTAAAGCATAACCCCAAAATGATAGCGGTAAATCAGTAAGAGACATCATAGATCGCACCATATCTAGTAAAGTACGATTACGACGTTCGGACACACCATTACGCTGTGGTGTTCTGGGTGGCGTGAGTTGCGAAACTATTCCGCTTTGTTTCAAATGTACACCAAACTCGTAACTCAAATATTCTCCTCCACGATCAGATCGTAGAAACTTTATTTTCTTGTTACGATGATTTTCCACTTCACTCTGAAATTCTTTGAACTTTTCAAATGTTTCAGACTTATGTTTCATTAAGTAGATATACCCATATCTGCTCAAATCATCTGTGAAGGTGAGAAAATAACGATACCCGCCGCGAGCATCAACATTCATTGGACCACATACATCAGTATGTATGATTTCCAACAAATCTGTTGCTCGCTCCATAGTTCCGGAGAATGGCGTTTTAGTCATCTTGCCCATGAGACATGGTTCGCAAGTACCAAGTGATTCATAATCAAGTGATTCCAAAAGTCCATCGGAATGGAGTTTCTTCATGCGCTTTACACCAATATGACCTAAACGGCAGTGTCACAAATAAGTTGCACTATCATTATCAACTCTGCATCTTTTGGCTTCAACATTATGAATATGTGTATCACTACGATCGAGATTCAATAAACCATTTATATTGAGTGTATGACCATAGAAGGTTTTATTCATTTAAACAGAACAACAATTATTCTCTGACTTAAATGAATAACCGTATCGCAATAAACATGATCCAATCATATTCATGCTCAACGCAAATACCAAATAACATTTATTTAGGTCCAACACTAATCCCGAAGGTAGAGGGAGTGTGCGATGGTGATCTTATCAACCTTGGAATCACTTCCAACACACATCGTCACCTCGTCATTAACTAGTCTCTGTTCATTTTGCAACTCCTGTTTCGAGTTACTAATGTTAGCAACTGAACCAGTATCAAATACCCAGGGGCTACTATGAACACTAGTAAAATACACATCAATAACATGTATATCAAATATACTTTTGTTCACTTTGCCATTCTTCTTATCCGCCAAATACTTGGGGCAGTTCCGCTTCCAGTGACCAGTCCCTTTGCAGTAGAAGCACTCAGTTTCAGGCTTAGGTCCAGACTTGGACTTCTTCCCGGGAGTAGCAACTTGCTTGCTATTCTTCATGAAGTTCCCCTTCTTCCCTTTGCCCTTTTTCTTGAAACTAGTGGTCTTGTTAACCATCAACACTTGATGCTCTTTCTTGATTTCTACCTTCGTTGATTTCAGCATCACGAAGAGCTCGGGAATCGTTTTTGTCATCCCTTGCATATTATAGTTCATCACAAAGTTTCAGTAACTTGGTGATAGTGACTAGAGAATTCTGTCAATTACTATCTTATCTGGAAGATTAACTCCCACTTGATTCAAGCAACTGTAGTACTCAGACATTCTGAGCACATGCTCACTGGTTGAGCTATTCTCCTCCATCTTGTAGGCAAAGTATTTGTCAGAGGTCTCATACCTCTTGACACGGGCATGAGTCTGAAATACCGATTTCAGCTCTTGGAACATCTCATATGCTCCGTGGCGTTCAAAACGTTTCTGAAGTCCCGATTCTAAGCCGTAAATCATGGCGCACTAAACTATCAAGTAGTCATCATATCGAGCTTGCTAAACGTTCATAACGTTTGCATCTGCTCCTGCAATAGGTCTGTCACCTAGCAGTGCATCAAGGCCATAATTCTTCTGTGCAGCAATGAGGACAATCCTAAGATCACGGAACTAGTCCGCATCATTGCTACTATCATCTTTCAACTTAGTTTTCTCTAGGAACATATCAAAATTCAAAGGAACAGTAGCACGAGCCATTGATCTACAACAACATAGACATGCAAAATACTATCAGGTACTAAGTTCATGATAAATTTAAGTTCAATTAATCATATTACTCAAGAACTCCCACTTAGATAGACATCTCTCTAATCATCTAAGTGATCACGTGATCCAAATCAACTAAACCATAACCGATCATCACGTGAAATGGAGTAGTTTTCAATGGTGAACATCACTATGTTGATCATATCTACTATATGATTCACGCTCGACCTTTCGGTCTCAGTGTTCCGAGGCCATATCTGCATATGCTAGGCTCGTCAAGTTTAACCCGAGTATTCTGCGTGTGCAAAAACTGGCTTGCACCCGTTGTAGATGAACGTTGAGCTTATCACACCCGATCATCACGTGGTGTCTCGGCACGACGAACTTTGGCAACGGTGCATACTCAGGGAGAACACTTTTACCTTGAAATTTAGTGAGAGATCATCTTATAATGCTACCGTCAAACAAAGCAAAATAAGATGCATAAAGGATAAACATCACATGCAATCAATATAAGTGATATGATATGGCCATCATCATCTTTGTGCTTGTGATCTCCATCTCCGAAGCACCGTCATGATCACCATCGTTACAGGCGCGACACCTTGATCTCCATCGTAGCATCGTTGTCGTCTCGCCAACTATTGCTTCTACGACTATCGCTACCGCTTAGTGATAAAGTAAAGCAATTACAGGGCGATTGCATTGCATACAATAAAGCGACAACCATATGGCTCCTGCCAGTTGCCGATAACTCAGTTACAAAACATGATCATCTCATACAATAAAATATAGCATCATGTCTTGACCATATCACATCACAACATGCCCTGCAAAAACAAGTTAGACGTCCTCTACTTTGTTGTTGCAAGTTTTACGTGGCTGCTACGGGCTGAGCAAGAACCGTTCTTACCTACGCATCAAAACCACAACGATAGTTCGTCAAGTTAGTGCTGTTTTAACCTTCACAAGGACCGGGCGTAGCCACACTCGGTTCAACTAAAGTTGGAGAAACTGACACCCGCTAGTCACCTGTGTGCAAAGCACGGCGGTAAAACCAGTCTCGCGTAAGCGTACGCGTAATGTCGGTCCGGGCCGCTTCATCCAACAATACCGCCGAACCAAAGTGTGACATGCTGGTAAGCAGTATGACTTGTATCGCCCACAACTCACTTGTGTTCTACTCGTGCATATAACATCTACGCATAAAACCTGGCTCTGATACCACTGTTGGGGAACGTAGTAATTTCAAAAATTTCTACGCACACACAGGATCATGATGATGCATAGCAATGAGAGGGGAGAGTGTGTCCACGTACCCTCGTAGACCGAAAGCGGAAGCGTTAGCACAACGCGGTTGATGTAGTCGTACGTCTTCATGATCCGACCGATCCAAGTACCGAACGCACGGCACCTCCGAGTTCAGCACACGTTCAACTCGATGACGTCCCGCGAGCTCCGATCCAGCAAAGCTTTACAGGAGAGTTTCGTCAGCACGACGGCGTGGTGACGGTGATGATGATGCTACCGACGCAGGGCTTCGCCTAAGCACCGCTACGATATGATCGAGGTGGATTATGGTGGAGGGGGGCACCGCACACGGCTAAGAGATCAATGATCAATTGTTGTGTCTATGGGGTGCCCCCTGGCCACGTATATAAAGGATGGAGGGAGGAGGAGGCCGGCCCTCACAGGGCGCGCCCAAGGTGTGGAGTCCTACTAGGACTCCCTGGTCCTAGTAGGATTCCACCTCCCACATGGAATAGGAAAAGGGGAAGGGAGAAGGAGAAGGAAGGAAGGGGGCGCCCCCTTTCCCTAGTCCAATTCGGACCAGTCCATGGGGAAGGGGCGCAGCCACCCTTGAGGCCTTTCTCTCCTTTCCCGTATGGCCCATTAAGGCCCAATATGAATTCCCGTAACTCTCCGGTACTCCGAAAAATACCCGAATCACTCGGAACCTTTTCGATGTCCAAATATAGCCTTCCAATATATCGATCTTTACCTCTCGACCATTTCGAGACTCCTCGTCATGTCCCCGATCTCATCCGGGACTCCGAACAAACTTCGGTCATCAAATCACATAAACTCATAATACCGATCGTCACCGAACTTTAAGCGTGCGGACCCTACGGGTTCGAGAACTATGTAGACATGACCGAGACACATCTCCGGTCAATAACCAATAGTGGAACCTGGATGCTCATATTGGCTCCCACATATTCTACGAAGATCTTTATCGGTCAAACCGCATAACAACATACGTTGTTCCCTTTGTCATCGGTATGTTACTTGCCCGAGATTCGATCGTCGGTATCTCAATACCTAGTTCAATCTTGTTACCGGCAAGTCTCTTTACTCGTTCCGTAATACATCATCCCGCAACTAACTCATTAGTTACAATGCTTGCAAGGCTTATAGTGATGTGCATTACCGAGTGGGCCCAGAGATACCTCTCCGACAATCGGAGTGACAAATCCTAATCTCGAAATACGCCAACTCAACAAGTACCTTCGGAGACACCTGTAGAGCACCTTTATAATCACCCAGTTACGTTGTGACGTTTGGCAGCACACAAAGTTATCCTCCGGTAAACGGGAGTTGCATAATCTCATAGTCATAGGAACATGTATAAGTCATGAAGAAAGCAATAGCAATATACTAAACGATCAAGTGCTAAGCTAACAGAATGGGTCAAGTCAATCACATCATTCTCCTAATGATGTGATCCCGTTAATCAAATGACAACTCATGTCTATGGTTAGGAAACATAACCATCTTTGATCAGCGAGCTAGTCAAGTAGAGGCATACTAGTGACACTCTGTTTGTCTATGTATTCACACATGTATTATGTTTCCGGTTAATACAATTCTAGCATGAATAATAAACATTTATCATAAAATAAGGAAATAAATAATAACTTTATTATTGCCTCTAGGGCATATTTCCTTCAGTTCCACCCATTAAATTTTGAGCACAACACCACTTTGCAAATTCTGTCCAGATTTCCAGTTTGCAAAGGAAGTGCTTGATTCCTTGATCTAGCCAATTCTCCTCAGTAAATTATCTAAATTTCTGTCCAGATTGGAGCACTGTGAAGGAAGTACCATTTTTATTTATGCAAATGGTATGAAATTTTTACAGTACCTCCATATGCCTAAATTATTGGTCTCCACCAAATTTGGGCTATTTTTATCTATCCATTTAACCCCAGCATTCCCATCTTCATTTCTGGACAGTGGGCAAGGTTACAAAGGAAGTACCATCTAGCATTGTCCATTTGTGCTGAGATTTTACCAGGATCACTACCTTAGTGGATTACTAACCCATGCAAAAGATCAGGTCAATAGGAGCACTGTGGTGGCCACACCACGTGTGCAAACTTTGCTGCTAGAACCTGTTTGACCTTGGTCTAGTCACCTCAGAGCTCCCCTGTGTCTTCTAGATGCATAGGTCAACTCAGCGATGTGTGGAGAACCTCCCAGACATCATTTGGCATCGAGCGCAGCGTGGCATCGCCGTAGCCGCGTGGTGACCACGCCAAATGCAGCTACAGCTGGAGCTCTGTGTTGAGATGTCGCGTCCCTTCCCCTATGCTCGCGCCGGAGCCTTGTGCCGACGTCTGCGGCGACGTACGGACCCTCATCCATCCCCAGCTGGCCTTGGAGGCTTGCCCTTTTGTCGGGCGTGCCGACAGCGGGTGCGCCGCTAGCGTGCCGCCACGGCACCATCGTCTCGAAACCTCGACCGGTGTCTAGAGCCCCTCCCCGCGGCTATAAGTAGCGTCTCCGAGCCCCTCCTTGATCACCAGCAGCCCCAACCCCCTCCCCTCGAGCTCGAGTAGCTCCCTGCCTTCCCATGGCCGAAGCTCTGCCCGATCCCCCTCAGCCCGTCCCGGCCCGCTGGCCCTCCCCTTCTCCTTATCCGCGGCCAGAACATCCGCAGGAGCTTTCAGGGCTGCCGTTGTCCTCCTCCTGGTCGGGGAAGCCTCGCTGGCGCCACCCCACCAACGCCCGTCGGCCACCATGACCCGGTCAGTGGTCACGGCGCTACAGCCTACTTCGTGGGGTACCGCGACCGCCGTTGGATGCGGCGCACGGCGCCGGAGCTCCCGCGCCCGCCGGCAGGCTCCCTCGCATGGCTAGTCGTCGGCAGCCTCACCGGCCTCGGCCTTCCCTCTGTTTCTGTCAAGGGAGACGGCGACTAGAGGAGAAGGAAGGACAGAGAGAGAGATTGGATAAGGGGGGGGACCCACGTGTAAGTGAGATAGCAGCCGCGCCCAGCTGGAGTAAGTGGAGGCGCCCTCTGTACAGTGCGCTTCCCAGTTTCAAAAGCGCGTTTCTATAAATACGCTTTCATTTTTCTCAGCTGCCGGCCGAAAGCACTAAATAGTGAACGTTCACTCGCTAAGCACTGAAGTGGATAGTTTTCTGTCTGTTTTTATGCTTAACGAACGAATGGCCGTTTCTCCGCGACCGTAACTCCGATTGAGGTAAAAACCAACGCCCACGTATTCAGTTCGTCGAGCCCGTTCCGATGCCATCATTTTCATAATGTTTTCACACTGTGAAAATGACCATTTGCCCTTGCCCTTAATTAGCCTCCTTCGAGAGGGAAACTTTTCCGGCAAATCTTCCCGGGGTTTTATCGCACTTCCACCCGGCGTATTCCTTCACCCTTAGGCAAGCCAACCTCTTACCATGAGCTCCAGACTTGCGTGATGACTTTGCTTGCACCCTATGTGTTAATTGTAGTACATCTGAATCCCCTGCTAGTCTGCAATTGCACCTGTGTCATGTCATCTGTATTAGATGTTAGCATTACTTTTCATCTAATATCATGACTTGTTTTCATGCCATATCCTGCCATGCTAGTAACAATATTTTGAATACCGTTATCATGTGAGTGCCATGATTTGATTTCTTGCCATGTGTGTCAACGTTGTAATGGTTCTGTTATATTGATGTTAAGTGGCTGTTCACACTTATAATTGTTGAGGTAATGGTGGGATGGTGGACATGTTGAATTAAATACATTGATAAATTTAGTTGGTTGATCAAGAGTCACCTGTCCGAGCTTATCCGTGCAACCACATTCGCCGGTATGGGACGGCTTTGACTTGGTCTGATCACATGCTCTTTCACCGGTACCGCCCGATAGGTAGGGTTATGCGCGCGTGCTGCCCTGGCCCGGTAGGCGGCGATAACCCTGTGAGCCCAGTTGAGTTGTTTGGGTACCCGTCCCCATTTGGGACACTTTTGTTTGGCCACGATGGTGGCAGGTGTCAGGAGTGACACAGGGGCCACCCAGGGCAGGAGTCCGGGGGAGGATGAATGCCGGTGGTATGATGGAAGAGTCACGGGTCAGGCAGGTTTCGTTGGAGCAACGCTGATCCACCCGAATGGGATCACGAGGTCAGGTGCTCCATGGTGTGGGTAAAGTGCGCAACCTCTGCAGAGTGTAAAATCTATTCGAATAGCCGCGTCCACGGTATTGGACAGCCCGTCCAGACCTCATTAGGTGATCAACCGTAATAACTGTATTAATGGTGGAAGAACTTGTCTTATGAGCGGAAGTACTCGATGACATCGGGTATTTTGAGGGTTGTGGGACAACCCAGAAGAGAGTAAGTTGGTATTTGGTAACAGTAAGTACTTTAAGCACCTAATGTGATCATTGTCATGCCATGTAGTTGATAGGCCTGATCCATGTTATGCCATGCTTGATCCATGCTTTCCTGTTAATTTCATGCCATGTTTCGGATTAATTCATGCATAGCGTAGGGCTTGCTTTGTCATCTGTGTGTTTGGATGCTATGTAATTGGTTGACTTGCGAGTACATTCAAAGTACTCACCTGGCCTTGCACATGGCCAGTTGCAGGAGAAGATCCGTCGTGCTAGATCGTAACCCAGCCAGTCCTGTGAGTTGTGGAGCCCAGCCAGAGACGTCGTTGCCGCTGAACCAAGACCTTCGCTACCATTTTAGTTAGCCTTGGAGCTATGTAATATTGTTGTAAGCAACAGTATTGTAATACTCCATTTTATATAATAAAGCCATTTTTGTGCCTGGAATTGTTGTATCAAGTCTTTGACGTGCGCCAGGTCTTATCCTGGGGCTGGTGTGCGTCGGCCCTCTATCGGGGTGCCACACGCTCCTAATCCTCCGAGGGCCTTTCTTGCGCCGCGCGGTGAGCCCCTCATCCTCTCCCCTCGCTTCCCTGACCTCCCGCGGTTCCGTAGCCACCACGCCCGCCATGTCCAAGCTCATCGCCGCCGTTCTGCTTCGCCACCACGGCCACCACAGTCCTGGCTCGCTTTCGAGCCTGCAATCGAGCTCCTGGAGCTCCAGGGAGATGAACGCGCACGCACACACACCTTCTTGAGCTCCGTATCCGCGGATCCATCGATGACCGAACGCGCCGCCGCGGAAGCTAATCGCCGGTGAGCTTCCAGTGACCAAATGGTCACGCGGCTACGCTCGTTGAACTCACCGCATCACGCAGGTGTCGTAGTCACCACCCGCCGCTCATTGTGCTCGTTGTAGCCCCAACTCCGACGGCGCCCGAAGTTCGCCGTCCGCTGCGGTGCTCGCCGCCAGCGATTCCGACCACCTCGGCCCGTGAGACCACCGCAGAACGACACGGCTCAGAACGCGCGATCGAGCAAGCCAAACCCCGCGCAAAATGATGCACCAGAGCCAAAACCCGGGCTCGCCGGAGTTAAATGCCGCGCTCGGGCTCGCCGGCGCACTCCGGAGGCCGGTGCTGACTCAGCGCCGACGTGGCGCCGCGGGGTCCACCACTCAGCCACTGACCCTGGGTCCCACTGGACCCAGTTGACCAGGGTCAACGCTGACTGGGCGGCCCGTGTCTATGACATGTGGGACCCGCCTGCTTAAAATGATTTTATAATTAACTAAACATGTTAATTAGTTAATTAAAACACTAATTAGTCACTGACTAACTGGGCCCACTGAACTAATTAGTTAATTAGCTTAAAATTAACTCTGTTTAAAACTAACAGAGGCTGACATGTGGGTCCCACTGGACCCACAAGTCAGGTTTGACCCTGGTCAACCGACCAGTTGACTGCTGATGTCATCAATGCATCATGCTGATGTCATAAATACAATTTTGTTAATTTAAATAATTTCAGAAAAAGCAATAATCTTTGAAAATTCGTAGAAAATAAACCGTAGCTCAGATCGAAAAGCTTTATACATGAAAGTTGCTCAGAACGACGAGACGAATCTGATTGTGTCGTCTGTTTCCATGTTGGAACCCCCTACGTAGGAGAACCCATAACTTTGAGCCCGATTTCGGTAGATGAATAGTGCATACATACCGGTTAATAAATCCCACTTTAATCCTAAAATAACTAAAATGACTTAGACATATCTTTAGGCAGCCCTGCACTGCATCATAGCATAGCATGCTCCGTGTTGCATATACTTGTTGTGTATTTATTTGTTTCCTCCCCCTCTTCTGTCTCGTTAGACCTCGGTACCGACGCAGTTCCTGAGACCGACGCAGCTCAGGAGCCCGACGACATCGTTGACGACCTTGCCTTTGCCGCAGAGCTTCCAGGCAAGCACCCCCCCTTTTGAGCATACCGATATCGCCTATTCTTCTCTCTCTTATGCTTGCATTAGAAGTTACTGCTGCTACTGTTATCCTATTTCTGCTGCATAGCTTATTTATTGTAACCTGTTGTTGTTACCTACCTGCTTATCCTAAACTGTTTAGTATAGGCTGGGTAGAGACCCATCAGAGACCCCACTTTGTCTCGACTGTCCCGCTGGATTATCAGAAGACCCGATCAACGGGATCGAAGACCAGGCCCCGGCACCGCACATCACTTCACCCTTAGTTGCTCGACACTACTGGGTTACTATCGAGTGTCGAGGGTGATACCTCGTCAGCACTTCTGATGATAACCTTGTAGGTTAGATAAACGGTCGTGGTCAGCGAGGGTGATTCCTCCTACACCACCCCCGATAACGACGTCGGCGTGCAACTTCTCAAGTGTGGACCTCGAGGGTGATTCCTCCTTCGTTCACCTTGACGATAACATCAGGTGGAATTCCATCGAGGGTGATTCCTCAGGGTTCCCCTTGGTGTTAGACACACGGTTACTATGACTTTACACTGAACCATGTTACTAAAGATGGGTCGGCCCTGAGGGGTACCCGCACGAGCATATTTGCGAAGTGATGTGGAGACGGGTTGACCTGGAGGGTGCCCGAGAGATGAATACGAGGCATGGCCGGGCATTCTTAGCCCTTGCCGCAAGTCCTCGAGACGGGGCAACGGGGTCACATCTTTCGTGAGTCTCTGCTCGTTACCGCACTACCAACACACTAACGGTTTGGATATTTGATCCGAGAGGCCTCTGGTCTGATAGCACTAACCATCACATGGGCATAGTATGGGCGTTCTGCGTCGTATACATCCGCCGAAGCTTAATAGACGTCAGTAAGGAGCGGCGCACGCCGAGTTGGACTGGGAACGCAACCGTGCTTGTATAAGGGGTTGCTAGGTCTGCTCTCGGTGGCCCCGTAACGTGCAGGAGTTCCCAGGGCGATGGCCCAAGACCCCTGGGGGCATAGCTTTAGTCCGGCGTGCTGACCTCTCTTTTAAGCCTAGGTCGGGTTGTGGCGTGTCGTTTGGCCGAGGCCGGGCATGACCCAGAAAAGTGTGTCTGGCCGAAGTTAAGCGAGCGTGGTGGGTAAGTTGGTGCACCCCTGCAGGGAAGAACTAATCTATCGATAGCCTGTCCTACGGTAACGGACACTCGGAGTTGTATCCCGATCAGTACAACTAGAACTGGTGACTTGAGATGATAACTGGATAGTATGGCTCTGGGATCGCTTTCTCACAGGGAGTCGAGGAAGGATCTCTGGGCGAGGTTGATAACACTACTATTACTTTACATTATGCTAATCTGCACTCTTCTAATGCTGCAAGACCACTGAAGATGATGAAGATGCTAGTCTTCGATAGGACTAGGCTTTCCCCTCTATTCTGGCATTTCTGCAGCCCAGTCCACATATACAACCTCCTTTGATAATGTTGCATATGTAGTGTAGATCCTTGCTTGCTGAGTACTTCGGATGAGTACTCACGTTTGCTTTGCTTTCTTTTTCTCCCCCTATCCATTTGTCGCAACCAGATGATGGAGTCCCTGAGCCAGCTGCCCCTGCCGACGGCTACTATTACTACTACCCTCCCGGCGAGTACTACTACGAGGAGCCGACTGACGACCAGGAGTAGGTTCGGAGGGTCCTAGGCAGGAGGCCTATGCCTATCATAGCTTTTATTTTGCCCCGCCTTCTTAAAGGGCTATCTGTTTCTCTGTAATATCTGTACCCAGATATCTGATGCTTCCGCTGACACTTGTATGCCATCGAGCTGTGTATTCGAGCCCTCGAGGCCCTGGCTTGTAATATAAAGCTTGTATGACTTTATTTATGTTTTAGAGTTGTGTTGTGATATCTTCAAGTGAGTCCTAGGCTTGATCGTGTGCATTTGTGTGTATGGTTAGTGCATGATTAAGCCGGGGTCGTCACAGGTTGGTATCAGAGCCGACTGCCTGTAGGAACCCCCTTTCCAACTCCTTGGCCGAAGTTGAGTCTAGTAACCGAAAACTATTTTACTAACTTGGCTGTGTGTCTTACGGGCCCACGTCACCAATTGGGTGGTATTAGGACCTTTTATTCCTCGTCTTTACTCTGGGACTCTGATCTCTCGTCTATTCGGGTTAAAGATTTTGCTAACTCTAACACTAGGTTCTCGTAACCGCTTCCTCCCGGAGAGCTCCTTCTCCACAGTTGATCGTCTGCTTCATCAGAAGACTGAAGATACTCCTCGATGATTCCCGAGACCCTGTGCCCACTGCTTTGCAGTTCCTGACCACCGATAAACTCTGATGGATAACTACTTACACTCGTCGTTCATATACTCATTCCAGTTACTCTAGGGTTCTATCCGACATATCGAAATACTATCCGACATTTCGAAAATACTCTGAACCCACTGCCTTGCAGTTCCTTTCCGCCTGAACATACTTACGAATAATTACTCACATTTCCGAGGATCCATTCATCCCCAGTTGTTCTTGTGTTTCACGAAATACTTCGTATTACTATCCAATCTCCCGAAGATCCTCTGTAGCCTAGTGCTCCTGAAAGTCTTGTTTGCCTGCATTATGGTTACATCCATATGTTCGGCAATATTCATTAACATCCTTCGTCATTGCCATCCTGAGCCTATTGATTCATCATGTTGCGAATGCTCGCAATCAACAGCCGATTCCTAGAACTCGTCCTTCTGGCTCAGACGTCAATTTGGACGTGAGTTGGTTCTCGGCTAATCAAGTTGCAATCGATTGTCCATCGAGTTCAATTCAACTTACTCATCCTTCGGTTACAGCGTCTGCCTCTGATTCCCGATTTTGGAATCATAAACCCTTCATATTTAAGCTGCGGCTTAATCAGATGATTCTATAATCTGATGCCTTTGCATTCTTTCTTCTTCTGGTTGAGTACCGTTACTCACATCAGATCCCTTGTGGACCACCAAATCCCTGTTGGATTATACCCGACACTGTCCCTCGTATTCAATAACCTTGTGAGTTCATCCCTGATACATAGACCTTCGGTAAATTGTATCATCTGCTTTGACTTCGACACTTTGCTTTCGCACTCATATCCCTTGCTTTCGTTGATGGTTGTATAGATTCGTAAAATGTCCCGATGGGTTGTATCTAAGCTTCTGTCATCTGCGAGAACCCAAAAACTTCTACGGGTCACTCACTACTGGTGTTACGCCAGATAAATTTTCAACATTTCAACTTTAATAAAAGCGAGAAGTAAATGAAAGGTTATGCATTGAAGAACTGGGGGTCAACCTTGAACTTTGTGTTCATGCCCATGGACCTGATGTAGAAATTATCATGGAAGCTTCTCTTAAAGGTTCATTTGTACCTGTGAGTTGATCCTTTGTGATCGTGGTTCCGATCATAATTTTTCCTTGATTCCATTTTCTCGGACAAGTTAAGGCACTTGTCTTCTGTAAACCAATATGCCTGCCCAACCTCTATCTTGATTTACCCTCGAGTATTACCCCCTGGTATCTCGGGAATATCACTGGAACTACATAACTTCTTATGAGTTCTTCATCAAACTACTATTGATCACCAATTCCAATATCCCCGGGTTCTGAGTTGTTGGTCACTCGAGGACACCGGTAAGTGAATCGATTCCGCACTCCGATTCGATAACTCTAAGTAATTTTTGTTGCTTACGAGTTTAATACTCCATCACATCATTCCTAGCCTGATCGGCTATATTGTTATCGTGCTAATTTTAACTGTGCTACCTGGTCCTTCTTCCCAGAGCACAAACTTCCGACAACGAGCTAAGCTTACGTTGATCTTCCTCATCTTATCATTTCACCTCGAACAACAAGCTTGACTTCGAGCTTGTGTCAAATCCGTGGTTCTCATAGCCTTTCACTTCATCCTTTCTTTTGCTTGATGATGTCGCTGCTCGATGGCATCTTCATGGAGTCTCTCGATAAAATTTGTCGTGATCACCGTCAACACTTTGACTTCTTCCAAGTTATCAATTGAATTCATGATGCGAAATATCATTCTTGCCCCTCAATTATCTGTGCTATCATCGACCACATCCTTGACTTCCTCCAACACTCACCTGATGATGTTTTGCTCATACATTGAGTTCCTTGTTATTCTGGAAATTGTTCCTTCGTGTCTCTTGTGATCTTCAGATCCAATCCTTACTTGAAACACTAAGTTATTGCTACCTCGAAGCATAACTGTGGTATTCCGAATATCAACATGAACATTTGAAGCGAAATGCTAAATGCTTCTTGATCTATTATCCACACACCGTTGTACGGGTAATATCATGATTCTTCCCTCGCCCCTTTACCTAAAATGCTTTTGAACTTGCTGTCCCATCATGTATATCATGCTCCGCTTTTCCTTGGACAGGATATACTCCCAATTCTTGTGTGTAAACACATTTTCCTTTCCATTGTTTTGTTTAACCTTTCCTGTAATCTGACTTGTCTGGGCAGAGATAAATCCCTGCTTATATAAAAAAAACCCGACGTACAACCTTGTCAGTGAGACCCTGTTACTATTGTTGATGGCATTCCGGTAACCACCGATGGACGAGAACTTTGCCTTATTGGTCCGCCTCGTTCAACGAGCAGGAAAATGGTTCTCTTCGTCCTTTGCCCTTGGTACCGACTTCGTCGCCGACATAACTGACAGGCTAACCTCTGACATACTTTGTTGTCGTGACCGGTGGGATGTCATCATTCTCCCTACTTATGATCGACACCCCCACAGTTCCACAGGATCGGAACCTGACTCTCCTGTATATCCCTGATTCTGAAATATTCCTTGCACATGATGTTGTGTGTTATCACGAGCCACCTTTCGAGAGATGATCTATTCCCGCTGCTCTGAACCCCCTTCTCACACTTTGTTCAGGTGTCAATCGAATGTCCATTAGCTTGATACTTCTTATCGTACCTTCATACTTTGCTCTCGATGTTTTCCTAAGTTTTCAACTCGAGAGATACTTCTGCCACCATCCCCGAGTTATCCGCCAGATAACCGACCTTGCAAAGGTCCGTTCTTCCGAAGTTACTTACTTCCCCACTTAAATATCGGGACGAGATTTCTTGTAGTGGAGGAGATTTGTAACATCCCCACCATCACACTATAGTGATCACCTCTTAATCATGCCAAGTCAGCAAGTTTAACAGTGCGTAGTCATCATTTGCATCATGTTGCATTTCAAACTCCTAATTCAAACTTCAATTAAATTTAGAGTGAAAATAAAAGTTGATCAAATCAGAAACTAAAATGTCCATTAAATAGCAAATAATCCAAAAGCAATTGTAAAAATATATCCAACATTAATTGAATTAGTAAAATGACTCTAACAGCAAGAAATAGCACCATTTCAACATTTTTAAAATGCTATTCTATTTTTGGAAAATTCAAATGAGTTCCAAAAATATCCAAACTTTTTGTGGCACTGTCTAAAATCACCAGGGATTTAATGGGACACTTTCCATATTTTCCTAAGTGATTAGGATGCCCCAAATAATCTTTTATCTTCTCTGTTTATTAGTTAAAAGGAAAACAGGAGAGAAAGAAATAAAAAAAGGAAAAGGGCCACTGTTGGCTGGGCCTCAGTGCACAGTGTGCAGGCCCAGCCCAACAACGCCAGCCCACTGCGGTCATCTCCCTCCTCGCGTCGCTGTCGCGCCCGCGCGCTGACACGCCGCCGTTTGTCGTCGTGTCGTCGATCCCGTGGTTCCCTGGCGCCTACAAGTGCTGCCCCGAGGCCTCCCGCAACCCTAACCCCCCTCAGTCTCTTTCTCGCCCTCCCTCTCACACGAAGACGGCGGTGCCCGGACCTCCCGTCGCCGTGGCTGTGGACTGGCACGGCCACAGCCTCCCGATCATTGCCCCGCTGAGCTCGTCGTCTCCGCCTTGCTCGACTACTTCATCCGCGCCTCGCCATCGAGCTCGGGGAGGACCGTAGAGACGGGATCGACCTCTACTTCACCTTCTCCGTCGCCGGCGATCCCCGTCGACCCCGAGCTCCCCCTACGCTCCTAATCCTCCGAGGGCCTTTCTTGCGCCGCGCGGTGAGCCCCTCATCCTCTCCCCTCGCTTTCCTGACCTCCCGCGGTTCCGTAGCCACCACGCCCGCCATGGCCAAGCTCATCGCCGCCGTTCTGCTTTGCCACCACGGCCACCGCAGTCCTGGCTCGCTTTCGAGCCTGCAATCGAGCTCCTGGAGCTCCAGGGAGACGAACGCGCACACACGCACACCTTCTTGAGCTCCGTATCCGCGGATCCACAGATGACCGAATGCGCCGCCGCGGAAGCTCATCGCCGGTGAGCTTCCAGTGACCAAATGGTCACGCGGCTATGCTCGTTGAACTCACCGCATCACGGACGTGTCATAGTCACCACCCGCCGCTCATTGTGCTCATCGTAGCCCCGACTCCGCCGGCGCCCAAAGTTCACCGTCCGCTGCGGTGCTCGCCGCCGGCGATTCCGACCACCTCGGCCCGTGAGTCCACCACAGAACGACGTGGCTCAGAACGTGCGATCGAGCAAGCCAAACCCCGCGCAAAATGATGCACCACAGCCAAAACCCGGGCTCGCCGGAGTTAAACGCCGCGCTCGGGCTCGCCGGCGCACTCCGGTGGCCGGTGCTGACTCAGCGCCGACGTGGCGCCACGGGCCCCACTGCTCAGCCACTGACCCTGGGTCCCACTGGACCCAGTTGACCAGGGTCAACGCTGACTGGGCGGCCCCGTGTCTATGACATGTGGGACCCGCCTGCTTAAAATGATTTTATAATTAACTAAACATGTTAATTAGTTAATTAAAACACTAATTAGTCACTGACTAACCGGGCCCACTAAACTATTTAGTTAATTAGCTTAAAATTAACTCTGTTTAAAACTAACAGAGGCTGACATGTGGGTCCCACTGGACCCACAGGTCAGGTTTGACCCTGGTCAACCGACCAGTTGACTGCTATTGTCATCAATGCATCATGCTGACGTCATAAATACAATTCTGTTAATTTGAATAATTTCAGAAAAAGCAATAGTTTTTGAAAATTCGTAGAAAATAAACCGTAGCTCAAATCAAAAACTTTATACATGAAGGTTGCTCAGAACGAAGAGACGAATTTGATCGTGTCGTCTGTTTTCATGTCGGAACCCCCTACGTAGGAGAACCCATAACTTTGAGCCCGATTTTGGTAGATGAATAGTGCGTACATACCGGTTAATAAATCCCACTTTAATCCTAAAATAACTAAAATGACTTAGACATATCTTTAGGCAGCCCTGCACTGCATCATAGCATAGCATGCTCCGTGTTGAATATACTTGATGTGTATTTATTTGTTTCCTCCCCCTCTTCTCTCTCGTTAGACCTCGGTACCGACGCAGTTCCCGAGACCGATGCAGCTCAGGAGCCCGACAACATCGTTGATGACCTTGCCTTTGCCGCAGAGCTTCTAGGCAAGCACCCCCCCTTTTAAGCATACCAATATCGTCTATTCTTCTCTCTCTTATGCTTGCATTAGAAGTTACTGCTACTACTGTTATCCTATTTCTGCTGCATAGCCTGTTTATAGTAACCTGCTGTTGTTACCTACCTGCTTATCCTAAACTGTTTAGTATAGGCTGGGTAGAGACCCATCAGAGACCCCACTTTGTCCCGACTGCCCTGCTAGATTATCGGAAGACCCGATCAACGGGATCGAAGACCAGGCCCTGGCACCGCACATCACTTCCCCCTTAGTTGCTCGACACTACTGGGTTACTATCGAGTGTCGAGGGTAATACCTCATCAACACTTCTGATGATAACCTTGTAGGTTAGATAAACGGTGGTGGTCAGCGAGGGTGATTCCTCCTACACCACCCCCGATAACGACGTCGTCGTGCAACTTCTCAAGTGGGGACCTCGAGGGTGATTCCTCCTTCGTTCACCTTGACGATAACATCAGGTGGAATTCCATCGAGGGTGATTCCTCTGGGTTCCCCTTGGTGTTAGACACACGGTTACTATGGTTACTATGATGTTACACTGAGCCATGTTACTAAAGACGGGTCGGCCCTGAGGGGTACCCACGCGAGCATATTTGCGAAGTGATGTGGAGACGGGTTAACCTGGAGGGTGCCCGAGAGATGAATACGAGGCGTGGCCGGGCATTCTTAGCCCTTGCCGCAAGTCCTCGACACGGGGCGACGGGGTCACATCTTTCGTGAGTCTCTGCTCGTTACCGCACTACCAACACACTAACGGTTTGGATATTTGATCCGAGAGGCCTCTGGCCTGATAGCACTAACCATCACGTGGGCATAGTATGGGCGTTCTGCGTCGTATACATCAGCCGAAGCTTAATAGACGTCAGTAAGGAGCGGCGCACGCCGAGTTGGACTGGGAACGCAACCGCGCTTGTATAAGGGGTTGCTAGGTCTGCTCTTGGTGGCCCCGTAACGTGCAGGAGTTCCCGGGGCGATGGCCCAAGACCCCTGGGGGCATAGGTTTAGTCCGGCGTGCTGACCTCTCTTTTAAGCCTAGGTCGGGTTGTGGCGTGTCGTTTGGCCGAGGCCGGGCATGACCCAGAAAAGTGTGTCCGGCCGAAGTTAAGCGAGCGTGGTGGGTAAGTTGGTGCACCCCTGCAGGGAAGAACTAATCTATCGATAGCCTGTCCTACGGTAACGGACACTCGGAGTTGTATCCCGATCGGTACAACTAGAACTGGTGGCTTGAAATGATAACTGGATAGTATGGCTCTGGGATCGCTTTCTCGCAGGGAGTCGAGGAAGGATCTCTGGGCGAGGTTGATAACACTACTATTACTTTACATTATGCTAATCTGCACTCTTCTAATGCTGCAAGACCGCTGAAGATGATGAAGATGCTAGTCTTCGATAGGACTAGGCTTTCCCCTCTATTCTGGCATTTCTTGAGCCCAGTCCATATATACAACCTCCTTTGATAATGTTGCATATGTAGTGTAGATCCTTGCTTGCTGAGTACTTCGAATGAGTACTCACGTTTGCTTTGCTTTCTTTTTCTCCCCCTATCCATTTGTCGCAACCAGATGACGGAGCCCCTGAGCCAACTGCCCCCCCCCGGCCGACGGCTACTACTACTACCACCCTCTCGGCGAGTACTACTACGAGGAGCTGACTGACGACCAGGAGTAGGTTCAGAGGGTCCTAGGCAGGAGGCCTACGCCTTTCGATCGTAGCTTTTATTTTGCCCCGCCTTCTTAAAGGCCTATGTGTTTCTCTGTAATATCTGTACCCAGATATCTGATGCTTCCGCTGACACTTGTATGCCATCGAGCTATGTATTCGAGCCCTCGAGGCCCTGGCTTGTAATATAAAGCTTGTATGACTTTATTTATGTTTTAGAGTTGTGTTGTGATATCTTCAAGTAAGTCCTAGGCTTGATCGTGTGCATTTGCGTGTATGGTTAGTGCACGATTAAGCCGGGGTTGTCACACAGTCTTTCACAAGTATGTTTTGCTTCATGTTCTGTCTAATCAGGTTTCGACAACAACCTCATCCATCTCCTCGCCGTTTCTACATCATACATTTGAAGCCATGGTCCCTGCTACTAGCGCATTCGTTTTCCTGTCGGGCTACAGATTACAGTAGCAACCATAGTCTCTACTTCTCCCTCTGTAGACACACTTTGTCGAGCCGGTGATTGGGGAAAGAGGGGGAGGTGTTGGAGACGGATACAGAATGAGTGGATGAAGATGATGCCATGGCCGGGCTGATGATCTATCCACCATGTGCCGCCACCGGCTCGCGTTTCCATCTCACGCCTAGAACAATCAGCTACAGGGCAGGTATCCTCCTGCTACCGGGGCCTCGGCCTCATATTCGTCGGGCATCTAATTTGTTGTGGACTTGCTCAACTAAACCCTAAATCTGTCATTAGGTTTGCCCTTGTATTCTAGAACATCTATATTTCAACATAAATGCAGTGATTTTGCATGTGCAATGAATGCCCACAACTTTTGTTTATTAGGTTCGTAATGCTTTTGCAACAGTTTTTCTCATTGAGCTTGTTCCTTAGCTATGGAATTTTGCATAATAATTTGGAATATTTTTGCAGTTTTTTCTGTCTATTGCTGGTTGGTGTAATATGCAAGAAAGTGACAGAATAGTCTATTTATCAAGTCCGAAGTCCAACATTCTTTCAATCCAGAAGAAAGTTAACAAAAGCATTTCTGCTTGGAACTCTAGTGGTTGGTGCTGCCGATATGGCTGCTTATCAAGCTGGATACAGAGAGCTTCCATTTAATGATAGAAATTTTCCTTTTATCATCAGGGAGCAAAATTTCACAAAGAAGTATATATGAAATTTTGAAGTCCCCTTTTGAACAAAAGGTTGATCAGAAGCGAACCATGTTGGATCCAAACAATTTCATTGTTCAGGATACGCCTAAGGACCTTCCAGCTGAATGGATTGGTGCAGGAGACATTCCAACTGCCAGTGAGCAGCTTGTGCAGAAGAATCAGAAATAGAAACCTTCACCGAGGGACACTGCCGGTTCAAGATGAGCATGAAGCTGATACCAAACTACTGTCTCAAGATACTCCCTCTGTTATCTTATCGAAAGTTGTTAATGACAACGCTGCAATCGAAGTTCCTCCTTGACAAGCTGACAAGATAGGTAGCATAATTTCTCCGACGTAATCAAGCCCAACAATGGCTGATGAACAAAAGGATGAGTTAGATTGGGTTATCAAAGTACTTCTATTTTCTCATTCCAATTTGTCACTGGGCAGATTCTATAGGCTTAACAAGGATTATTGTGTTTCAGCTTTTATAGATTATATACACTGTAGAGGTTATCCCATATGATTTACACGGATATATAGAACATCAGTCTAATTTAGAGGCTATGTGTAGTGCAAAGGAAACTTAATCTGCGTCATTGCCCTGTTCTTTTATATATGTGTCTGAACTCTGGACTGAAGCAGGCTATATTGACGAGTAATCGGCACATCAATAGATGGACCCGTGTTCGCAGCCCCATGGACGATATTGCTCTCTCCAACGAAGACCGGCAAAGGTGCGTTTTAACATCAAGTACCTTAATTTAGGTCATGATTTGAGAGTACACTGGCTGATGCACCATTACAAAAATCTGGATGCTCTTTCACTTTCAGTTTTATTAGCAAATTGTTCATGAAAATATGGATGTTGTATATGTAAAGATACACTTTTTACTTGACAAGCGAAACCAAATATGAGGTTCAGACTAAATTTCTGATGCCATTTTCCCATGATGCCTAGCATTTTGATGATGAGAATGTCAGTCATACTAATACGTGGAGCAAAGCAAGTTACCTTCTAATGTTTTAGTGTATTTCCCCATGATTAGAACATGCTCGTTCATGACTTTATTTCTTGGTTCAGTGTTTCAAAAGCTAACCTCAGTGAGTATTCAGAAAAGATTGAAGCACTAGCTGCCGTACTCACTACTCTAGTGGTACGTTTTTATGCTGTCGATTCATATTTGTATTGATATGCTAAATTCGTCCACCAGAACCTAAATACGACTATGACATATTTATCCCCAGACTCATTATTTGAACTGATCTCTCATACCAGTACATGTCACCGTTACTTAGTTGTCTAGCTTCTAGATACACTTCCATTACTATCTTTTGTAGGCAGCCAGAAAATGAACATCCGCGTTGATGCGATCATTGAAGAAAGCAAGCTGCTCATCTTGACAAGTAATGGGCACGACAATAGCTATAACCGTGGCAGTGTCCCCAGGTAGAATATCGCTCTCTCCAACGCCCATAATGGCGAAGGTACATTGTAACACCGAGTAGCTTTATTCAGATCATGGTTAATCTATACAGTAACATTCAATCATGTAAAGTTTAGGGAAATTGGGTTAACAACATTGTTTAACACTTCAATTGTTCATTCTGATGTAATCACGCCTTACGCGCACAAGTTAAGTATTTTGCCTCTTGAAATCTATAATCCTGTGAATCTGTAAGGTCATTGCAAATGGTGTGTATGCTTCCAAATGTTGATATAAGGAAGATGTTTCCCTGATAGTAGAAACTCTTTCAGTCTTGTGCAAGCTTTTAACTAAGGACATTTTGGAATTCAAACTGCATGTATCTTTAGGATAGTTGAATTACTTACATACTACTCGAATATTGTCTTTGGAGGCCGAGCTCCATGGAGCTCGGCTTTGAAAATTTCGAATTTCATCAAATTTCATATTTTCTACTTTTCAAAAAATTCTGAAAAAAAACAGATGTACATGAAGGCATAACACACATGTGTGTAAATTTTCAGGGCAAAATTCGTTGAATTGATGGCTGTGCAAAAAAGACAAATCTGAGACTTTTTAATACAGGATACTATTCATCCTCTCAGGCCATGAATTTGTCTTTTTTGTACGGGCCGCATTTCAACGTTTTTCGTCCTCAAATTTTACACACATACACATAACATCCTTGTTTACTTGCACAATTTTTTTCAGATTTTTTTGTTTTAAAAAAAGGCCTCCATGGAGGCCAGGAGCCAAACGTCCGTTCTCCATACTACTAGCTTTTTATTCCATCCCATTTCGGTTTTTTTTCTTCCGTTGCAACGCACGGGCATGTTTGCTAGTTTTTTTTAGAAAAGGAGGAAGACCCCCGGCCTCTGCATCTGGACGATGCATGCAGCCACTTTATTAATTATTCACAAAAGTCCTTACAAAAAAATACAACAGTAAGTCTGAAGCCACCGTCTAGGCAACATCTGTCGCTACTCCTATCCAGTTGATGAAGGGATGCTGATAGTCCGGGCCTAATACCACAGACCTCGCAGCCAAGCCTAACATCTAAGACCCGAGGCCCCAATCTAGCCACTTGCCGGGTCTGGGGCACACACTGGTCTGGCGCGCTCTCAGAGGCCGCCGCCGCCGCCAACTGCCACCGCTCCATCTTCAGAACTGTACTGACACATCAACCTTGCTCGGTCTAGCTGTCGTCGACGCCACCACGGCGCCCAACGGCACCACCTCCCTGCGCGCAAACAGCTGAGCACGTCGCGGTCACCACTGATACACCTCAGCACCATGCTACCAAGTACCACCAGCCGACACAACTTGAAGTCTTTGGAAGATCTGTCGTGCGTAGCACCTGCTGACCAGGCATGACAAAGCGTAGCACTTATCGGTCAGGCATGACTTGACATCACCACCGAAGCTCCATGTAAGACGAAGCCGCTCCACCTCCTGCCTCTGACTTCCAGCGCTGCTCCACAAACGTTGCTCCCAAGAAAGAAACGACACCGCAGTGCCGCCATCGTCCGATCTGGAACACCAGAGATCCTAGGGTTTCCCCCGAAGCAGCACGAGTGGGTCGACAGTAGTTACACGACGATGCCTCCATCAAGGTAACGGCGTAGAACGCCGTCATCGCCTGCCGTCGGCTTGGTTTTCACCGGCAACCATGTCTCCCCAACTCGCAGCCGGGACTAGATGGTGGATCTCGAGATCCGATCACCAAGCCTCTGGCCGGCCACCTCCGACGAAGAAGATGACCACCACCACTGGCCAGCGAGATGACGCGAGACGAAGTAGGGCGCTGCCAGCGTGCGTCTTGGCCAGCACCACCGGCGCTAGGCCCGTCCGGGACCACGCCCCATGGCCGAGGGCAGCGGCAAGCGCTGCCAAGACGGGAAAGCAGACCCGAAGCCCAGATCCGGCCCACCCACGCGCCGCCAAGTGGCCACCACCAAGCGCCGTTTAGGGGCAGCCCTGCCGCCGTGAGGGACGCCGCCCCACGGGCAGCAGGTGCCAGCCACCGTCGGAACACCGTCGCGCGCCACCGGCCGCCGCGAGATCTGCGCGAGGCAATGGCGAAACGACGAGGACGCCCCGCCGCCACCTTCCCTGGATTTTGTTCCCAATATAACACTTCCGTACATTTTTTGACCTAATGGTGTTAAATGACAAATTGACCCCTGGCACTAGAAGGACCTAAGTCAGGTCAAAGTCACTGTCATTCGCTTCACCCGGCCCACAATCCGCTTTGCACAAGAACACCGATGTTGGAATTAAACCCAACTTGTCTGTGTCCGTGTCTTGTACGCATACATGTGTATGCATTGATTTCGTACACGACTAGAGTTTGATACTCAGAAAAGGCTAGCTTGTGTTGGCAGCTGATATATAGGTACACTGAACCGTGACCCCAATCAGAAATACTAGCAATTAAAAATCCAAAGGCACGACACGGTCCTTTTGTAATCAACTCGGCGTGTCCTCGTATTGTTCGCGTGTGTCGTGTGCGTGTTTCGTCGAGTCGAGCCGTCAATCAAGCAAGCCGGCGGCCATGTTGTTTTATAAGTGCGTGTGCTGTGTGCAAGCTAGCTGCTTGGTACTCGTACGTGTGATCTCCAGGAATATGACACCGGAATAAGACATCGGCTTATTCTGTTACACTAACCATGGACTTCACCCTTAAATAAGACACCGGAATAAATAAAAGGACTGAATAGATGTCTGAGGGTAGAATTGTCATTTCACGTGCCATTTTTTACACTGTTTGCACAAAAAATGGATGAAAGTGTTATATTGGGAACAAAATTGAAAGGTTGTGTTAGATAAGGAAGAAATCTTTTTTCAGTGTCAAATAGGGAATAAAAGTTTAAGCCAGTGTTAAATAAGGAATTCTCTCCATTTTTAATACATGTTCATTATTTTTATACATATTTTAAACATTTTTCAAATGCTTGATTAAGATTTTTCTAAATTCAGTATTAACATTTTTTTAAACAAGGTCTACACATTTAACAGTTTTTCAAATGCTTGATCAACATTTTACAAATAATTGTTCAACATTTTTTTCAAATTCTTCATTAACGTTTTTATATACATTCTAAAAACTCATCATTTTTTAATACATGGTCAACATTTTTATTAAGATTTTTCAAATGCTTGATCAGCATTTTACAAATACCTATTAAACCTTTTTTCAAATGCATGATTAACATGTTTATATACATGATCAAAAAAATTGATCATTTTTTTATTACATGGCCAACATTTTTTCTATACACACTTAACATTTTTAAATGCTTGATCATCATTTTTCAAATAATTATTTAACATATTTTCAAATACTTGATTAACATGTTTATATACATTATAAAAAAATGCATCATTTTTTAAATACATGGTCAACATTTTTCTATACATATTTAATTATTTACAAATGCTTTATCAACATTTTTGAAATACTTGTTCACAAAAATTTAAATTGTTGATTAACATTTTTTAATACATGATCATATTTTTTATAAATTTTTCGTATATGTGAGAAAAAAAATATATACACATTTAACATTTTTAAATGCTTAGTCAACATTTTCCAAATGTTTTTCATAGAGTGTTTTTTGTAATATAGGGTCGCGCTATTCGTCACCCTGGGTGAGGAATAGTTATTATTCACCCCCTCTCTATTCTGAGGTCAATGCACCGTATTTTTAGATTTCGTAAATTTTGTCTTATTTCATACGTAAAAAGAGAACGTAAGAAAATATATACTCGCCGTAAAAATATATTTTATGTTACGTAAAATTACGAACGAAAAACATAGTGTAAAACATACATAAAATGCGATATTTCTGGTCTGATAACCTATTTTTTTGTTTTCCTATATCAAATTTTACGTAGTGAATCAATATGAATGTAACTATTTGTATTTCAAACGTAATTTATTTATGAAGCGATCATAAGATTACCTCGGGTGAAGAATAACTTATTCTGCACCCTGTGTGATGAATATGATTACTATATATATATATATATATCGAATATTTTCAAGTAAACACAAAATTTAAAAATAAAGCAATAAAATGAAACAGAAAACAGAAAAAACAGAAAACAGGAGGCTTCTGCCTCCCGCGTTCCTGGGAGACCAAGATGGGCTGAGCCAGGAGCACGGGAGCCACAGTCTCCTTTTTTATGTTTTCTATTTTATTTTTTGCTTTACTTTTGTAATTTTGTTTATACTTTTAAATATATATATATATATATGTATTAAAAAATACTGGAAAAATTATTTGAAAATTTTGAACAACATTTGAAAAATATTGAACAAGTATTTAAAAAATATTGAACAAGCATTTGAAAAAATGTTGAATGTGTGTAGAAAATTTGTTGATCATCTATTTAAAAAGATGAAATTTTTTATCATGAATATCAAAATGTTAATCAAGCATTTTAAAAAAGTGTTGAACAAGCATGTGAAAAATGTTAATCAAGCATTTGGAAATGTTAAATGTGTATAGAAAAAATGAAGACCATTTATTAAAAAATTTATGATTTTTTATCATGTATATAAAAAATGTTATTCAAGCATTTCTAAAATGTCGAACAAGTATTTGACCAATGTTAATCAAGCATTTGGAAATGTTAAATGTGTATAGAAAAAAGTGTTGACCATGTAGTAAAAAAATGTGAAATTTATTTACCATGATATAAAAATGTAATCAAGCATTTGACAAAAATGTCGAACAAGTATTTGAAAAATGGTAATCAAGCATTTGGAAATGTTAAATTTGTATAGAAAATATGTTGACCATGTATTAAAAATGATGAAATTTGTTTAGCACGTATATAAAAAATGTTAATCAAGAATTTGAAATAATGTTGAACAAGTATTTGAAAGATGTTACTCAGCATTTGGAAAGTTAATGTGTATAGAAAAATGTTGAGCATGTATTAAATAATGATTTTTTTATCATGTCTATAAAAGTGTTATTCAATCATTTGAAAAATGTTGAACAAGTATTCAAAAAAATTAATCAAGCATTTGGAAAATGTTTAAATGTGTATAGAAAAAATGGTGACAATGTATTAAAAAAATGATGAAATAAATTGATCATGTTATATAAAAATATTAATAAAGCATTTGAGAAAATGTTGAACAAGTATTTGAAAAGTGGTAATCAAGCATTTGGAAAATGTTATATGTGTACAGAAAAAACACTGATCATGTATTAAAAAAATATTAAACTTGTATTTGGAAAATGTTAATAAAGAATTTATACAAATGTTAAATATATATAGAAAAATGTTGACCCTATTTTTAAAAATGTTAATATGGTATTTGAATAAAACCGATGAAGAATAAGAAAGAAAGAAACAAAACCGAAAAAATATAAAGAAAATGAAAAAACAGAGTGCTAATCAAGAAAGATATGTAGAAACCCGAAGAAACACAATGAATAAATAAATAAAATAAAATGAAATAACCAATAACAACAAACAAAACCCGATGGAAAAACAAAAGAAAAAACAATAACAAAAAAAAACCTGGAAAACCCAATGAAAAATCCCAGCTCTTTTCGCCTCAGGTAGGACGAGCCCAACAACCTTAGCATGAACTCGACGTGAGCCGTCTGGCTAGGAGCATTGCACATCATCCTTTCTTCTCTGTTTTCGTAAAAGTCCGCGCCCGCTAACGGGCCGGCCAGAGGGCTGTATTCCTTCTACGTGAGAGCTTTTTCGGTCTCTCTTAAGGCCAGGCATAGCTCTCACGCCAATTCGGTGGGGGAAGAAAGGATGTGCTGAAACAGAGATGCTAGACACACAGACTAATTCTTACACACTCAACGAAGGGGCGCAAGTAGCATTTTTTGATTGAGATTAGGAAGAAGCAAGGGCCCACCCCCTGAAATTCAGAGGGGCGCGAGAGATTAATTATTGTTAGCCATTCGCAAAGATCCGTTAGTTGTCCGTGAGTGTAGGATTATTGGGACTGAAAAGAGGGTGAGGATAGGCTGTAGGCCTGGTTTTTCTTACTTGCTCTGATGTTTCCAATAGAGAGAGTTTTTTCTTGTACGGAGCACTATAGGGTAGTACAAGTCCAAGAAGTATACAAAGCATGTAAATTTTTGAATTTCACCAAGTGTAGATGAAAAAAACAGGGTTTAACATATGTCGCCCAACAAAAGCTTCATTAAATTTGCATAGTTTGCAAATCAAAATGGGAACAAATATCTAAATACCACAAACATGACTTCACCAAGCAAAAGCAATGGTGCTTAGGGCATCTCCAACGCCGACCCTCAAACTGCCTGCATACTCGCGGTCCGGGCGTGTTCTTCCATCCAACATGGTCCTATATCAGTCCGCCAAGCGGCCCGGACGCACTTTTTCCTGCAAATTGGAAGCAAAGTGGGGGGAGCTTTGCGGGAGTCCGAAAAGCAACCACATAGGACTCTGACACCCCTGGCCCACTAAATGTGACGACCCCGACTTAATCGTGCACTAATCATACACGCAAATGCACACGATCAAGCCTAAGAACTCACTTGAAGATATCACAACACAACTCTAAAACATAAATAAAGTCATACAAACTTTATATTACAAGCCAGGGCCTCGAGGGCTCGAATACATAGCTCGATGGCATACAAGCGTCAGCGGAAGCATCAGATATCTGGGTACAGATATAACAGAGTTACAGATAGGCTTTTAAGAAGGCGGGGTAAAATAAAACACTACGATCGAAAGGCGTAGGCCTCCTGCCTAGGACCCTCCGAACCTACTCCTGGTCGTCGGACGGCTCCTCGTAGTAGTACTCGCCGGGAGGGTAGTAGTAGTAGCCGTCGGCGGGGACAGCTGGCTCAGGGGCTCCGTCATCTGGTTGTGACAAATGGATATGGGGAGAAAAAGAAAGCAAAGCAAACGTGAGTACTCATCCGAAGTACTCAGCAAGCAAGGATCTACACTACATATGCAACATTTTCAAAGGAAGGCTGTATATGTGGACTGGGCTGCAGAAAAGCCAGAATAGAGGGGAAAGCCTAGTCCTATCGAAGACTAGCATCTTCATCATCTTCAGCAGTCTTGCATCATTAGAAGAGTGCAGACTAACATAAAGTAAAGTAGTAGTAGTGTTATCAACCTCGGCCAGAGATCCTTTCTCGACTCCCTGCGAGAAAGCAATCCCAGAGCCATACTATCCAGTTACCATCTCGAGTGTCAGGTTCTAGTTGTATCGATCGGGATACAACTCCGAGTGTCCGTTACCGTGGGACAGGCTATCGATAGATTGTTTCTTCCCTACAGGGGTGCACCAACTTACCCACCACGCTCGATTAACTCTGGCCGGACACACTTTTCTGGGTCATGCCCGGCCTCGGCCAAACGATACGCCGCAACCCGACTGAAAACTTAACAGAGAGGTCAGCACGCCGGACTAAACCTATGCCCCCAGGGGTCTTGGGGCATCGCCCCGGGAACTCCTGCACGTTGCGAACGCGGCCGCGAGCAAACCTAGCAACCCCTTAATACAAGCGCGATTGCGTTACCAGTCCAACACGGCGCGCGCCGCTCAGTCGCATGACGTCTATTAAGCTCGCTGATGTATACGACTCAGAACGCCCATACTATGCCCACATGATGGTTAGTGCTATCGGGCCAGAGGCCCCTCGGATCAAATATCCAAATCGTTAGTGGATTGGGAGTGCGGTAACGAGCAGAGACTCACGATCGATGTGACCCTGTCGCCCCGTCTCGAGGACTTGCGGCAAGGGCTAAGAATGCCCGGCCACGCCTCGTATTCATCGCTCGGGCACCGTCCAGGTCCACCCGACTCTCGCAAGACCATCGGGAACTCAGGTCCACCTCTACGGGGTGGTACCGCCTGTCCCTCCAGTCCTGCAGTATAAGTAACTCTCACGGGTACCCCTTAGGGCCGACCTGTCCTTATCCAGTTTAATCAGTATCAACAGTAATGTATGTGATGCCCCCGGCTCAATCATGCACTAATCATACACGCAAATGCACACGATCAAGCCTAAGGACTCACGGGAAGATATCACAACACAACTCTAAAACATAAATAAAGTCATACAAGCTTTATATTACAAGCCAGGGGCCTCGAGGGCTCGAATACATAAACTCGTATACAAGCGTCAGCGGAAGCATCAGATATCTGAGTACAAATATAAAAGAAAACATAGATAGGCCCTTAAAAGGCGGGGCAAAAGAAAACACTACGATCGAAAGGCGCAGGCCTCCTGCCTGGGACCCTCCGATCCTACTCCTGGTCGTCGGCCAACTCGTAGTAGTATCCACCCTCGAGGTAGTAGTAGCGATCGTCGGCGGGGGCAGCTGTCTCAGGGGCTCCGTCATCTGGTTGCACCAAAAGGATATGGGGGAAAAAGAAAGCAAAGCAACCATGAGTACTCATCCGAAGTACTCAGCAAGCAAGGATCTACACTACATATGCAACATTATCAAAGAAAGGCTGTATATGTGGACTGGGCTGCAGAAATGCCAGAATAGAGAGAAGGCCTAGTCCTATCGAAGACTAGCATCTTCAGCGGTCTTGCAGCATTAGAAGAGTGTAGATTAATACAGTATGAAGTAGTAGTATCATTAAGTCTCATCGTCACCCAGAGATCCTTTCTCGACTCCCTGCGAGAAAACAATCCCAGAGCCATAATATCCAAGTATCAACCTCGGCCAGAGATCCTTTCTCGACTCCCTGCGAGAAAGTAATCCCAGAGCCATACTCATCACAAGTATCCAGTTCTAGTTGTATCGATCGGGATACAACTCCGAGTGTCCTTTACCGTAGGACCAGCTATCGATAGATGTGTTCTTCCCTGCAGGGGTGCACCAACTTACCCACCACGCTCGCTTAACTCTGGCCGGACACACTTTTCCGGGTCATGCCCGGCCTCGGCCAAACGATACACCGCAACCCTACCTACAGCTCAGCAGAGAGGTCCCCGTCGGTCTATATCCTAAGCGCTCAGGGGTCTTGGGCCATCGCCCTGTGCACTCCTGGTCGGTGTGTGCAGGGTCGGGACGAGCACCACCTCAGTCCTGGATGGCACTGGCCCGGCCCGGCCACGAGGCTGAACTGGACGTCTGACAGAGCTTTCGGCTGATGCTACGATGCAGAGTGCCCATAACTCTTCCCACGTGATGGTTAGTGCTATCAGGCCAGAGGCCTGCTCGAATCAAATATCCAAATCGTTAGCGGACTAGGGGCTTGCGGTAACAAGCAGAGACTCACGATCGATGTGACCCCGTCGCCCCGTCTCGAGGACTTGCGGCAAGGGCTAAGAATGCCCGGCCACGCCTCGTATTCATATCTCGGGCAACCTCCATGTCAACCCGCCTGCACAACACTCGCCACTTAGGCTCACGCGGGTACCCCTCAGGGTCGACCCGCCTTTCCAAGTAACAGTGTAAAGTCCAGGTATCCATGTGTCCATAACATCAGGGGAATCCGAGGTATCACCCTAGTTGGATTCCTACTTGATGTATCCGTCAAGGTGAACTCGGAGGAATCACCCTCGATGGGTTCATACTTGATGTGTTGCACGACAGGGTCGTATCAGAAGTGGAGAAGGAGGAATCACCCTCGATGATCACGACCAAATAGCTACTCTACAGAGTTAACATCAGGAGTGCTATACGAGGTATCACACTCGGCACTCGATAGTAACGCTGCAGTGTCGTACAACCAAGGGGGGTGTAGTGCAGTGCCGGGGTCTGGCTGTCGATCCCGTTGATCGAGTCATCTGATAATCCAGCGGGGCAACTGGGGACAAGTGGGGTCTCTGGTAGGTCTCTACCCAGCCTATACTAAGCAGTTTTAGGATAAGCAGGTAAGGTTTCAATAGCAGGTTACAATAAACATGCTATGCATCAGAATAGGTTAAACAGTAGTAGCAGCAATTTCTAATGCAAGCATGAGAGAGAAAGAATAGGCGATATCGGTATGCTCAAGGGGGGGTGCTTGCCTGGTAGCTCTGTTGCACGGGAAGAAGGGTCGTCGGTGACGTAGTCGTACTCAATGGCATCAGCGCCGGTCTCGGGGTCTACCGGAGAAGAAGAGGGGGAGAGAAACAGTAAATACGGAGCAAAACAAAGCATCACAAAATATAACAAGGCAATACACGGTGCCAGGGGTGATCTAACGCACGGATAGGTGATACCGGCAAAGGGGGAAAACATCCGGGAAAGTATCCCCGGTGTTTGGCATTTTCGGACAGACGAACCGGAGGGGATTGTTGCATGTTCCCTATGCTAGGGACGTGTGGTGGACAAACGAACTGCGCATTCGGATTCGTCTCGTCGTTCTGAGCAACTTTCATGTAGAAAACATTTTCATCCGAGCTACGGTTTATTTTATATGATTTTTCAAAGTTTTATTCAATATTCTGAAATTATTATTAATTCAAAATAAAAGGTGAAATTGCTATGTGCACCCGGCAGAGTGTACACAGCAGGGCGACCAGAGGCTGACAGTGGGTCCAGGGGGTCCCAGTTGACCAGTCATGTCATTGACTCACCTAATTAATTACTGATTTAACTAACTAATCTATTTCATTAGGTTAATTAAGATTAATTAAGTTAATTAATTAATCATTTACCTAATTAATTATCTATTTTTATTAAATCTCTTTTTTTTCTTAAAGGGGAGGGGCCCCAGCTGCCAGTGGCACAAAGGCCACTGGAGCGGGCGAAACGGGTGCGGGCGCCCGTGGAGGCTGAACCCGCATGGGCGCGGGGCGAGGCCAGCCGGCGAAGGGGAGGTGGCCGGCGACTGTAGGCGGGCGCGGGGCAGTGGGCCGCCGGCAGTGGCGGGTGGAGGCGGGGGCGAGGAGCGGACTGGGCGGCGCGCGCGGGGGATGACTGGCCGGAGGCGAGCGTGGCCGGGCGGCGGCGGGTCAGTCGGGAGTGGCGCGGCGTGGGGCGTACACGGTGGCGGCGGCAGCAGCAAGCGGCTGCAGCGCAGCCTAGCAACGCGGGGAGGGGGAGAGTAGCGGGGTGCGGCTCGGGCGAGCGGCGCGGGCACGGCGAGCGGAGCGGGGCGCAGCGGCGGCAGGGGCCACGACGGACGGCGCGGGCGAGCGGTTAGGGGGCGTGGGTAGGGGCGGCCAGGGGCACACGCGGTCGTGGCAGAGCGAGGCGGGGCGGGGCGGCCGGGACCAAGGCAGGGAGCGGCGCATCGGGACGGAGGCGGGCGTGGCGAGGCCAGGCAGCAGAAGCAGGACGAGCAGCAGGAGGTGAGCGCGGGACGGGCGACGGGGAGCGCGAGGACATGAGGAGGAGGGCGCGGGTGACCATGATGAGCAGCGGCAGCCGGGACCGCAGGCGCACACGACGGAGACAGGAGGAAGAGGGAGACGAGGGGGTCCTCACATTCTGTGCTGGGAAGAGGGGCGGCGTGGCTCGGGGTGGTCCGGCAAGGAAGAGGACGAGGATGCGACAACGTGGCGGTGCCGGCGAGCGGGGCGTCGGGACAAGCGTTCCCGATCCAGATCCAGCGAAGAGGGAGGAGAGGGGGTCGGGGGAAGTGGGAGGTGTCGGCGCTAGGGTTACTGGTGTGGGGGGGGGGGGTAGTAGATAGCGCGGTTGGACGGCTAGCGGCTGTAGAACTGCTGGGTGAGGCCTCCTGTTGGGGGGGGGCGTTCCTTTTCTTTTGTTTATTTCTTTTCTGTTTTGTAATTTTCTCCAGCTATCAAATGATTTTGGTTTCATTTCAAACTTTGCACATAATTACTTTGTAAGATACTAGAGCTGCACAAAAAGTTCCAGGCCAATTGATAATGTTTAAATATTTATTATTTTGAAAAGTCCAAAATATTTGCTAATAGACCACTTTATAAATCCTTAGGGATGAATTAGTGGTTCAAAAATTGTTGGGTTCAACAGAAATAGGATAACAATAAAAACAGCAACTACTAATGCAAGCATAAGAGGGAGAAGAATAGGCGATATCGGTACGTTCAAAAGGGGGGTGCTTGCCTGGAAGCTCTGCGGCAAGGGTCTGGTCGTCACGGGCGTAGTCGACCTCCAGAGCTGCGTCGGCCTCCGGGACTACGTCGGTGTCGGGGTCTAACGAGAGAGAAGAGGGGGAGGAAACAAATAAATACACTGCAATAATGCAACACAGAGCATGCTATGCCTAGGATGCAGTGCAGGGTTGCCTAAAAGTATGTCTAAGTCATTATAGTTATTTTAGAATTAAAGTGGGATTTATTAACCGGTATGTATGCACTATTCATCTACCGGAATCGGGCTCAAAGTTATGGGTTCTCCTACGTAGGGGGTTCCGGCATGGAAACAGACGACACAACCAGATTTGTCTCGTTGTTCCGAGCAACTTTCATGTATTAAGTTTTTCGATCCGAGCTACGGTTTATTTTCTACGATTTTTCAAAGATTATTACTTTTTTTGAAATTATTTAAATTAACAGAATTATCTAAAATGTATTATGAAATCAGCATGACGAGAGGATGACGTCAGCAGTCAACAAGTCGGCTGATGAGGGTCAAACCTGACCTGTGGGTCCAGTGGGACCCACATGTCAGCCTCTGTTATCACTAACAGTGAAATAAACTGACTAACATGGTTATTAGGGGGAGTGGGCCTAGCCTGCCAGTGACCCAGATAGTTAACATGATTAACTAATTCGCTAATTAGCTTAATTATCACAGGGGGCCCACATGTCATAGTCATAGGGTGAACAGTAACCAATGTTGACCAAGTCAACATGGTCAACCAAAGCGCTAGGGCCCACTGGCAGCCTCACAGAGGTGGGCCCCACGCTGGCCAGCTCAGCGGCGGCGCCGGAGGAGCTCCGGCGACCAAATCCGCGGCGGCGCGTCGCCGGAGTCGCTCGGATTTCGTCTACAGGGGGTTGTTTCGCGCGCGGCTACCCTCGTTCGAACGGGCGCACACTCGCGCGTCTAACTGCGGCGGTGGCTCTACCGGAAACGGTCGGAGACGACGGTGGCGAGCGGCGGAGCGGACGCCGGAGTTCGGGCGTCGTTGGTTCCGGCGCTGCATGGCGCGGGGAGACATGCTAGGGGCCTCTCTGGACTCGCACGAGTTCCAGGAGCTCGATGCGAGGCTCGGCTGCGCATGACGGCGACGTTGGCCACGACAGCGAGCTCGCCGGCGGCAGCGGGTTCGGGCGCAAACGGAGCAGCGGCTATGGCGCGAATTAGAAGGCCTAAAGGGCAGAGGAGGGAGGCATGCTCACCAAGCGGCACGCACGCAAGCCCATGATGGTTTAGTAGCAGCAGAGGCCGGCGCCGGAGACGAGGAAGTTCGGCAGCGACCGTAGAGGTGGACGAAGGGGATCCGGCGCTTCGGTGCTCCCCAGCTCCAGCTGAGGCCACTGGTCGATGGAGAAGACGAGGGCGGAGCTCCTCGACAAGACGGCGGAGCGAGGTAGTGGCCGTGGCCGCGATGACAGGCGAGGCACGGCGGCGATGGCGTCGGGCATCGGTGGATATGAGGGAGAGAGCGTCGGGACGAGCGAGGGAGAGAGGGGGAGAGTGAGTGGAGAGGACCAAGGGGTAGGAATGGGCCTCGGCCTTATCTCCTCGTCGGCCGCGGCGTCGGCGTGTCGCCGTTCGGTCGGCGCGGCGCGCGGCGACCACAGAGACGTCGACAGCGCGAGGGAGAGAGAAGGGAAAGGGTGGAGTGGGCCGGCTGGACTGGGCTAAGTGCACTGTGCACTTAGGCCCAGCCAGTTAGGCCTTTTACATTTTATTTTTCTGTTTTCTCTTTTCTTTTCTGTTTGCAAAAATGTTAGGCCACTTATTGACTTTTGTAAAATATGTGACCTAACCCAAATACTGCAGTGCATTAATATCTTCCACCAAAAACTAATTTGGGGAAAATATGATTTCATTTGTGATTTTTATTAAATGAAATGGGACTAAATGGGTGATGTTTGCTACTGTTCTAGGTTGTTAGAGTCACTTAACTAATTAGTAAATGTTGATTACAATTTTTATATTTGCCTCTGGATTATTTTCTATTTAATGAACATTTTTCCAACATGTTTTGAACAACTCTATTTTGCACTTTTGAATTTGAGTTGATTTTCAGAGAAGTATTTGAATTGTTTTGATCAACCATTATGACTAGGCACTGCAAATGAAGATGACTTGGCATACTTGGCAGAGTGTCACAGTGCTTATTACAAGGGGGTGTTACACTAAATCCTCCTATCGATCCCATTTTCTTCTAATTCGTCCCATTCTCTCCCTTGCTTTCCATCCTCCTCCGCCGCCGCCGTACCTCTTTGGCCGACACACATGCATTGCCAGACCTCCGCAACCAGCACAGACGCGTCCACTCACCTTTTATGACGGCGTTGTCCACCCAGGACCTGTCCGTAGCTAGGTACACTCCTCCCTTGTCGTCAACGTCCATGGTGGGTAATTGGCAAAAAGTGTGGCATATAATGCTACCTGAGGGAGTCGAACTCGAGCATCGCCGGTTAATATATACATTAGATGAGCCATTTGATCTAGTGTGCGTGTGTGTCGAGAGGCAGAGCCGTTCCCTTTTGACATGACGGACGCGAAGAATGGGCCCATGACTCAGTGATCCAGGAAATGATAGATCACCGGTGGTGTCAAACAAAGCATATTCGGAGATAGCACATTCAGATAAGCATAACAAGCACATTCAAAGATTTTGTTCAACATTAACAGAGCGAACGGACATTACACTAGTACCAAATTAACACATCGATAACAGTTTTGTTCAAAGTTAACAAGAAATGATAGATAGCCGGTGGTGTCAAACAAAGCCTATTCAGAGAGAGCACATTCAGATAAGCATAACAAGCGCATTCGAAGTTCGAAATAAGTTTGTAAGAGTGTGGGCGTGGAATCCAATTATCTCTCCAAACTCTGATGCTATTACCATTACCCGCCAAATAAGATCATTTTTAACAAATCAAGACCGTGGCTGATAGCAGTCCAAGTGGGAGAGGCATTACCAAAAAATATTGTATCTTGCTTCTAATTTACCATTTTGATAGTAGCGAGCTTTCAATAGAGGAGCACACAGACATTCAGGCCTTGTCAAAAACCTCCAAGCCTAGCGCACTAGAAGAGCCAGATTGAACATACGAAAATCGCGAAAACCAGGCCCACCTTTACATTTGGGTTGTTGTAGTTTTAGCCATGACTTCCAGTGTTGTATTGCCCTTTAGCAGCACCCCAATAGAAATTCCGGATCATATATTAGTGAGATCATCACATGCATAGAAGGGAAGTTTAAAGATCCCCATGGTAATGTTGGCAACGCCCGAGTCACTGATTTTATCAACACTTCACGTCCCGGTTGGGCAAGGATTTCATAGCCCCATTAGAGAAGACGTTTAATCAGTTGGGCTTGTAAAATTTGGAATTTACCTTTAGACATTCACCCATACAGGGTTGAAAAACCCAGGTACTTTCCCTCAAAACCCACGCTGGTTACATTGAGAGTGTACTGGACATCATCTTGGGAATCTTGTGGACAAGTCTCACCAAACATGATAGAACCCTTTGTTGGGGATCGGTGTAGAAATTAAAAAAATTTCTATGGAGAGACTAGCAACGAGAGAGAGGGGAGTGCATCTTCATACCCTTGAAGATCGCGATGCGGAAGCGTTGCAAGAACGCGGTTGGAGGAGTCGTACACGCAGCGATTCAGATCGCGGTCGATTCCGATCTAAGCGCCGAACAACGGCGCCTCCGTGTTCAACACACGTGCAGCCCGATGACGTCTCCCGCGCCTTGATCCAGCAAGGAGGAGGGAGAGGTTGGGGAAGACAACTCCGGCAGCACGACGGCGTGGTGGTGGAGCTTGCAGTTCTCTGGCAGGGCTTCGCCAAGCTCAACGGAGGAGGAGGGGGTGTTGGAGAGGGGGAGGGCTGCGCCTTGGATGAGGTGGTGCTGCCCTCCCTCCTCCCCTCTATTTATAGGGCGAAGGGGGAAGGGGGCCGGCCCCTCTAGATGAGATCTAGAGGGGGGGGGCGGCCAAGGGGAGGGGGCTTGCCCCCCAAGCCAAGGGGGCCGCCCCCTTTAGGGTTTCCTCCCAACCCTAGGCGCATGGGCCCTAAGGGGGATGGCGCCCAGCCCACTTAGGGGCTGGTTCCCCTCCACATACAGCCCATAGGGCCCTCCGGGGCAGGTGGACCCTCCCGGTGGACCCCCGGAACCCCTTCGGTGGTCCCGGTACAATACCGGCAAACCCCCGAATACTTCCGGTGACCGTATGATGACTTCCCATAAATAAATCTTCACCTCCGGACCATTCCGGAACTCCTCGTGATGTCCGGGATCTCATCCGGGACTCCGAACAACATTCGGTAACCACATACTATTTCCCATAACAACTCTAGCGTCACCGAACCTTAAGTGTGTAGACCCTACGGGTTCGGGAACCATGCAGACATGACCGAGACATCTCTCCGGCCAATAATCAACAGCGGGATCTGGATACCCATGTTGGCTACCACATGTTCCACGATGATCTCATCGGATGAACCACGATGCCGAGGATTCAATCAATCCCGTATGCAATTCCCTTTGTCCATCGGTATGTTACTTGCCCGAGATTCGATCGTCGGTATCCCCATACCTCGTTCAATCTTGTTACCGGCAAGTCTCTTTACTGGTTCCGTAACGCATGATCCCGTGGCTAACTCTTTAGTCACATTGAGCTCATTATGATGATGCATTACCGAGTGGGCCCAGAGATACCTCTCCGTCATACGGAGTGACAAATCCCAGTCTCGATTCGTGCCAACCCAACAGACACTTTCGGAGATACCTGTAGTGCACCTTTATGGTCACCCAGTTACGTTGTGACGTTTGATACACCCAAAGCATTCCTACGGTGTCCGGGAGTTGCACAATCTCATGGTCTAAGGAAATGATACTTGACATTAGAAAAGCTCTAGCAAACGAACTACACGATCTTGTGCTATGCTTAGGATTGGGTCTTGTCCATCACATCATTCTCCTAATGATGTGATCCCGTTATCAATGACATCCAATGTCCATGGTTAGGAAACCATAACCATCTATTGATCAACGAGCTAGTCAACTAGAGGCTTACTAGGGACATGCTGTGATCTATGTATTCACACATGTATTACGGTTTCCGGTTAACACAATTATAGCATGAACAATAGACAATTATCACGAACAAGGAAATATAATAATAACCACTTTATTATTGCCTCTAGGGCATATTTCCAACAGTCTCCCACTTGCACTAGAGTCAATAATCTAGTTACATTGTGATGAATCGAACACCCATAGAGTTCTGGTGTTGATCATGTTTTGCTCGTGGAAGAGGTTTAGTCAACGGATCTGCGACATTCAGATCCGTATGCACTTTACAAATATCTATGTCTCCATCTTGAACATGTTCACGAATGGAGTTGAAGCGACGCTTGATATGCCTAGTCTTCTTGTGAAACCTGGGCTCCTTTGCAAGGGCAATAGCTCCAGTGTTGTCACAGAAGAGAGTCATTGGGCCCGACGCATTGGGAATAACTCCTAGGTCGGTGATGAACTCCTTCATCCAGACTGCTTCCTGTGCTGCCTCCGAGGCTGCTATGTACTCCGCTTCACATGTAGATCCCGCCACGACACTTTGCTTGCAACTGCACCAGCTGACTGCCCCACCATTCAAAATATACACGTATCCGGTTTGTGACTTGGAGTCATCCAGATCTGTGTCGAAGCTAGCATCGACGTAACCCTTTACGACGAGCTCTTCGTCACCTCCATAAACGAGAAACATATCCTTAGTCCTTTTCAGGTACTTCAGGATGTTCTTGACCGCTGTCCAGTGTTCCATGCCGGGATTACTTTGGTACCTCCCTACCAAACTTACGGCGAGGTTCACATCAGGTCTGGTACACAACATGGCATACATAATAGACCCTATGGCTGAGGCATAGGGGATGACACTCATCTTTTCTCTATCTTCTGCCGAGGTCAGGCATTGAGCCGTGCTCAATCTCACACCTTGCAATACAGGCAAGAACCCCTTCTTGGACTGATCCATATTGAACTTCTTCAATATCTTGTCAAGGTATGTGCTTTGCGAAAGACCAATGAGGCGTCTCGATCTATCTCTATAGATCTTAATGCCCAATACGTAAGCAGCTTCTCCAAGGTCCTTCATTGAAAAACACTTATTCAAGTAGGCCTTTATGCTTTCCAAAAGTTCTATATCATTTCCCATCAATAGTATGTCATCCACATATAATATGAGAAATGCTACAGAGCTCCCACTCACTTTCTTGTAAATACAGGCTTCTCCATAAGTCTGCATAAAACCAAACGCTTTGATCATTTCATCAAAGCGAATGTTCCAACTCCGAGATGCTTGCACTAGCCCATAGATGGAGCGCTGGAGCTTGCATACTTTGTCAGCATTCTTAGGATCGACAAAACTTTCCGGCTGCATCATATACAATTCTTCCTTAAGGAAACCGTTAAGGAATGCCGTTTTGACGTCCATTTGCCAGATTTCATAATCATAGAATGCGGCAATTGCTAACATGATTCGGACGGACTTCAGCTTCGCTACAGGTGAGAAGGTCTCATCGTAGTCAACTCCTTGAACTTGTCGATAACCCTTAGCGACAAGCCTAGCCTTATAGACGGTCACATTACCATTCGCGTCAGTCTTCTTCTTAAAGATCCATTTATTTTCTATGGCCCGCCGATCATCGGGCAAGTCCACCAAAGTCCATACTTTGTTCTCATACATGGATCCTATCTCGGATTTCATGGCTTCAAGCCATTTGTTGGAATCCGGGCCCGCCATCGCTTCTTCATAGTTCGAAGGTTCACCGTTATCTAACAACATGATTTCCAGGACAGGGTTGCCGTACCACTCTGGTGCGGAACGTGTCCTCGTGGACCTACGAAGTTCAGTAGCAACTTGATCCGAATTTTCATGATCATCATCATTAACTTCCTCTCTAGTCGGTGCAGGCACCACAGAAACATCTTCCTGAGTTGCGCTACTCTCCGGTTCAAGAGGGGGTACCTCATCAAGTTCTACTTTCCTCCCACTTACTTCTTTCGAGAGAAACTCTTTCTCCAGAAAGGATCCATTCTTGGCAACAAAGATCTTGCCTTCGGATCTAAGGTAGAAGGTATACCCAATAGTTTCCTTAGGGTATCCTATGAAGACTCATTTTTCCGATTTGGGTTCGAGCTTTTCAGGTTGAAGTTTCTTGACATAAGCATCGCATCCCCAAACTTTCAGAAACGACAGCTTAGGTTTCTTCCCAAACTATAATTCATACGGTGTCATCTCAACGGATTTAGACGGTGCCCTATTTAAAGTGAATGCGGCAGTCTCTAAAGCGTAACCCCAAAATGATAGTGGTAGATCGGTAAGAGACATCATAGATCGCACCATATCCAATAGAGTGCGATTACGACGTTCGGACACACCATTACGCTGAGGTGTTCCAGGCGGCGTGAGTTGTGAAACAATTCCACATTTCCTTAAGTGCGTGCCAAACTCATGACTCAAATATTCTCCCCCACGATCTGATCGCAAGAATTTTATTTTCCTGTCACGTTGATTCTCTACCTCGTTCTGAAATTCCTTGAACTTTTCAAAGGTCTCAGACTTATGTTTCATTAAGTAGACATACCCATATCTACTTAAGTCATCAGTGAGGGTGAGAACATAACGATAGCCACCGCGAGCCTCAACACTCATTGGACCGCATACATCAGTATGTATTATTTCCAACAAGTTGGTTGCTCGCTCCATTGTTCTGGAGAACGGAGTCTTGGTCATTTTGCCCATGCGGCATTGTTCACACGTGTCAACTGATTCATAATCAAGAGACTCCAAAAGTCCATCTGCATGGAGTTTCTTCATGCGCTTGACACCAATGTGACCAAGGTGGCAGTGCCACAAGTATGTGGGACTATCATTATCAACCTTACATTTCTTGGCATTCACACTATGAATATGTGTAACATCACGTTCGAGATTCAATAAAAATAAACCATTGACCAGCGGGGCATGACCATAAAACATATCTCTCATATAAATAGAACAACAATTATTCTCGGATTTAAATGAGTAGCCATCTCGCATCAAACGAGATCCTGATACAATGTTCATGCTCAAAGCTTGTACTAAATAACAATTATTGAGGTTTAAAACTAATCCCGAAGGTAGATGTAGAGATAGCGTGCCGACGGCGATCACATCGACCTTGGAACCATTCCCGACGCGCATCGTCACCTCGTCCTTCGCCAGTCTCCGCTTATTCCGCAGCTCCTGTTTTGAGTTACAAATGTGAGCAACCGCACCGGTATCAAATACCCAGGAGCTACTACGAGCGCTGGTAAGGTACACATCAATAACATGTATATCATATATACCTTTGGTATTGCCGGCTTTCTTATCCGCTAAGTACTTGGGGCAGTTCCGCTTCCAGTGACCATTTCCCTTGCAATAAAAGCACTCAGCCTCAGGCTTGGGTCCATTCTTTGGCTTCTTCCCGGCAGCTTGCTTACCGGGCGCGGCAACTCCCTTGCCGTCCTTCTTGAAGTTCTTTTTAACCTTGCCTTTCTTGAACTTAGTGGTTTTATTCACCATCAACACTTGATGTTCCTTTTTGATCTCCACCTCCGCTGATTTCAGCATTGAATATACCTCAGGAATGGTTTTTTCCATCCCCTGCATATTGAAGTTCATCACAAAGCTCTTGTAGCTAGGTGGGAGCGACTGAAGGATTCTGTCAACGACCGCGTCATCCGGGAGATTAACTCCCAGCTGAGACAAGCGGTTGTGCAACCCAGACATTTTGAGTATGTGCTCGCTGACAGAACTATTCTCCTCCATCTTACAACTGTAGAACTTGTCGGAGACTTCATATCTCTCGACTCGGGCATGAGCTTGGAAAACCATTTTCAGCTCTTGGAACATCTCATATGCTCCGTGTTGCTCAAAACGCTTTTGGAGCCCCGGTTCTAAGCTGTAAAGCATGCCGCACTGAACCAGGGAGTAATCATCACTACGCGACTGCCAGGCGTTCATAACGTCTTGAGTTGCTGGGAAAACAGGTGCGTCACCTAGCGGTGCTTCAAGGACATATGCTTTCTTGGCAGCTATGAGGATGATCCTCAAGTTACGGACCCAGTCCGTGTAGTTGCTACCATCGTCTTTCAGCTTGGTTTTCTCTAGGAACGCGTTGAAGTTGAGGGCAACATTAGCGTGGGCCATTTGATCTACAAGACATATTGTAAAGATTTTAGACTAAGTTCATGATAATTAAGTTCATCTAATCAAATTATTCAATGAACTCCCACTCAGATAGACATCCCTCTAGTCATCTAAGTGACACATGATCCGAATCGACTAGGCCGTGTCCGATCATCACGTGAGACGGACTAGTCATTAACGGTGAACATCTCTATGTTGATCGTATCTTCTATACGACTCATGTTCGACCATTCGGTCTTCCGTGTTCCGAGGCCATGTATGTACATGCTAGGCTCGTCAAGTCAACCTAAGTGTTTTGCATGTGTAAATCTGGCTTACACCCGTTGTATTCGAACGTTAGAATCTATCACACCCGATCATCACGTGGTGCTTCGAAACAACGAACCTTCGCAACGGTGCACAGTTAGGGGAAACACTTTCTTGAAATTTTAGCGAGGGATCATCTTATTTATGCTACCGTCGTTCTAAGCAAATAAGATGTAAAAAAATGATAAACATCACATGCAATCAAATAGTGACATGATATGGCCAATATCATTTTGCTCCTTTTGATCTCCATCTTCGGGGCGCCATGATCATCATCGTCACCGGCATGACACCATGATCTCCATCATCGTGTCTTCATGAAGTTGTCTCGCCAACTATTACTTCTACTACTATGGCTAACGGTTAGCAATAAAGTAAAGTAATTACATGGCGTTTTCATTGACACGCAGGTCATACAATAAATTAAGACAACTCCTATGGCTCCTGCCGGTTGTCATACTCATCGACATGCAAGTCGTGATTCCTATTACAAGAACATGATCAATCTCATACATCACATATATCATTCATCACATCCTTTTGGCCATATCACATCACACGGCATATGCTGCAAGAACAAGTTAGACGTCCTCTAATTGTTGTTGCAAATTTTTACGTGGCTGCTATAGGTTTCTAGCAAGAACGTTTCTTACCTACGCCAAAACCACAACGTGATATGCCAATTTCTATTTACCGTTCATAAGGACCCTTTTCATCGAATCCGATCCGACTAAAGTGGGAGAGACAGACACCCGCTAGCCACCTTATGCAACTAGTGCATGCCAGTCGGTGGAACCTGTCTCACGTAAGCGTACGTGTAAGGTCGGTCCGGGCCGCTTCATCCCACGATGCCGCCGAATCAAGATAAGACTAGTAACGGCAAGTAAATTGACAAAATCGACGCCCACAACAACTTGTGTTCTACTAGTGCATAGAAACTACGCATAGACCTAGCTCATGATGCCACTGTTGGGGATCGGTGTAGACATTAAAAAAATTTCTACGCATCACCAAGATCAATCTATGGAGAGACTAGCAACGAGAGAGAGGGGAGTGCATCTTCATACCCTTGAAGATCGCGATGCGTAAGCGTTGCAAGAACGCGGTTGGAGGAGTCGTACACGCAGCGATTCAGATCGCGGTCGATTCCGATCTAAGCGCCGAACAACGGCGCCTCCGTGTTCAACACACGTGCAGCCCGGTGACGTCTCCCGCGCCTTGATCCAGCAAGGAGGAGGGAGAGGTTGGGGAAGACAACTCCGGCAGCACGACGGCGTGGTGGTGGAGCTTGCAGTTCTCCGGCAGGGCTTCGCCAAGCTCAACGGAGGAGGAGGGGGTGTTCGAGAGGGGGAGGGCTGCGCCTTGGATGAGGTGCTGCTGCCCTCCCTCCTCCCCTCTATTTATAGGGCGAAGGGGGAAGGGGGCCGGCCCCTCTAGATGAGATCTAGAGGGGGGGCGGCGGCCAAGGGGAGGGGGCTTGCCCCCCAAGCCAAGGGGGCCGCCCCCTTTAGGGTTTCCTCCCAACCCTAGGCGCATGGGCCCTAAGGGGGATGGCGCCCAGCCCACTTAGGGGCTGGTTCCCCTCCACATACAGCCCATAGGGCCCTCCGAGGCAGGTGAACCCTCCCGGTGGACCCCCGAAACCCCTTCGGTGGTCCCGGTACAATACCGGCAAACCCCCGAATACTTCCGGTGACCGTATGATGACTTCCCATATATAAATCTTCACCTCCGGACCATTCCGGAACTCCTCGTGATGTCCGGGATCTCATCCAGGACTCCGAACAACATTCGTTAACCACATACTATTTCCCATAACAACTCTAGCGTCACCGAACCTTAAGTGTGTAGACCCTACGGGTTCGGGAACCATGCAGACATGACCGAGACATCTCTCCGGCCAATAACCAACAGCGGGATCTGGATACCCATGTTGGCTACCACATGTTCCACGATGATCTCATCGGATGAACCACGATGTCGAGGATTCAATCAATCCCGTATGCAATTCCCTTTGTCCATCGGTATGTTACTTGCCCGAGATTCGATCGTCGGTATCCCCATACCTCGTTCAATCTTGTTACCGGCAAGTCTCTTTACTGGTTCCGTAACGCATGATCCCGTGGCTAACTCTTTAGTCACATTGAGCTCATTATGATGATGCATTACCGAGTGGGCCCAGAGATACCTCTCCGTCATACGGAGTGACAAATCCCAGTCTCGATTCGTGCCAACCCAACAGACACTTTCGGAGATACCTGTAGTGCACCTTTATGGTCACCCAGTTACGTTGTGACGTTTGATACACCCAAAGCATTCCTACGGTGTCCGGGAGTTGCACAATCTCATGGTCTAAGGAAATGATACTTGACATTAGAAAAGCTCTAGCAAACGAACTACACGATCTTGTGCTATGCTTAGGATTGGGTCTTGTCCATCACATCATTCTCCTATTGATGTGATCCCGTTATCAATGACATCCAATGTCCATGGTTAGGAAACCATAACCATCTATTGATCAACGAGCTAGTCAACTAGAGGCTTACTAGGGACATGCTGTGATCTATGTATTCACACATGTATTACGGTTTCTGGTTAACACAATTATAGCATGAACAATAGACAATTATCACGAACAAGGAAATATAATAATAACCACTTTATTATTGCCTCTAGGGCATATTTCCAACACCCTTATTATAATTTAGGCATTGTCCATTAGCTTTGTAGTAAATATCAAGACTCTGCTTGACATTCTCATATTGTATCTTGGAGCTTCAAAAAACAAAAGTGTATCATCCGCAAACAACAAGTGTGAGATACCAGGTGCATGACGACATATCTTGACACGAGTGAGTTTATTTGCAGCAACCTCTTGATTGAGAACAACAGAAAGACTGTTAGCAATGAACAAAAACAAAAATGGGGAGAATGGATCACCTTGCCAAATCCCACGTGGTGGTGCAAATGAAACAAAGAGGGTTGCATTGAATTTAACAAAATACCTACTGATGTGACACATGTCATAATCCAGTCAATCCATCGATGAGTGAAACCCAACTTTTGCATCACTTGCCTCAACAAGTTCCAATTCACCCTATCATATGCTTTCGACAAATCCAACTTATCTGCACATAAATTTTTTGTGGATCTTTCTCTAGCTTGATGTAGTGAATACATTCAAATGCCACCAAAGCTTTATCAATAATCATCCTGCCTGGGATAAAGACACTCTATTCAGGTGATATGATATTGTCCAAGGGTGGGCGCAATCTGTTCCATGCACTTGGAGACCAATTTGTATATCACATTACAAAGACTTACAGGCCTGAAATCTGAAAGTTTTGATAGGTTGGTAATCTTTGGAATAAGAACTATTGAAGTATCATTTACCCCTCAGGCATCAGACCCATCCTAAAGAATTCCTTAACCGCCTTCACAACATTATCTTTCAAACTATTCTAGTTGCGCTCGAAAATCTATCAGGAAAGCCATCGGGTCTAGGGGCCTTTAGAGGTCCAGTCTGGAAAAGTGCATCTGAGATCCCTTCATCGGAAAACTCACCACATAACTTTTCATTATCCTCGAAAGAAACAACAGGATGAAAAAGATCCAAAACTTCAGAAGCATCAAGATTTCGGTTGGCTGAGTAAACTTCCTTAAAGTATGACGTATCCATATTACCCAAAACAAAAATATCCGAGTGCACGACACCATCACCATCAGTTATGTTACGGGTTTTATTTTTCCTTCTACGCCACATGGCTTCACTCTGAAAATATTTGGGGCTCCTGTCACCCTCCTTGAGCTACATGATCCTACATCTCTGCAACCAAAGCATTTCCTCTTTGTATAACATCTCATTTAATTTATTTGAAACAATTCAAATCTCTTATCTGTCTGCATTCATATTCATAAGTTCTTCAAGGCATGAGCGGGTCTTGTTAATCTCTCTCGTGATGTTGCCATTTTTTTATAACTCCACTACCTTAGGGCATACAGAGTGCGCAAGGACTCACTTTTTTTCCGAGAGTACGCCAATGGCGTACCATATTTTTATAGAAGGCGGAATGTAATATATACAAGAAGCCGTCGTTGGATGCGAACATCTATGTCGGCACACCCACACCAAGAAAAAGAACCTAGGTCACTCTCTCACGAACGGATCTAAGCCACCAACACCGAGCCCTGCTGTCCTCCAATCTTTGATTTCCTCCAGCAATTGCACCACCAACTGCCCCGACGTCCTTTGCTGATGGGGTTTGTTGAACGCCCTCGCGTTACATTGCTTTCATAAATCCCAAACCGTTCCAATGACGAAGGAGTCGAAACCCCTTCTGATTCGTCCCGAGAAGTTCTCCCTGCACTTCAGCCACCAATCCTTAAACGTCAAGTTAGTGTTTGGAGGCTCAACGTTTAGTTGAAATGCCTCGAAACACCGGTGCCACACTTCCCTAGCATACACGCAATGCACGACGATGTGATCAACGTTGTCTTCGTCCTGCAGGCAGGAGAAACATGCCGAAGGCTCCTACTGTAGTCCATCCATAGATGGTACTGGACCATGAGCCAGGCGAAAATCTTGCAGCGTAGCAGAGAGCCCAACTTCTCCAGATACCCGTGGTCGTTGGGGAATCTATCAGTCCCGTGCACAAGCGATTGTACACCGATTTTGCGGAGTAGCAACCTGACACATCAGCTGGCCAGACGAATTGATCTGTTTCTTCTTCGTTCATTGGTACTGTAGCAATGGCCTCGCAGAGGTGTGCCACCTGCATGTGCGCCATGAAGGAAAGTTTCCCATGCACATCATGAATCCATGCATTTTTTGATCACCTCCGGTAGGCCTCCATCCCGCTCCCAAAAATATCCGTACTACCGAGACCGAGCGGAAGGGGCATGATCATCCGCTCTACCTCTTACTAGCAAAGGTACATGGTCTGATGCATGAACTTTGGTTGAATAGATTTGCATTTGTACCTAAAAATTTTCAACCTAAAATGTTCGCCCCGGCTAACTTTGGGCCCGCCACTGACTACTTCATCTAGGGGGTGCTCACAACAACATAGGCATATATATAGGTGCTCCCTGTGGTGGTATTGAAGTGTGTGAAAGCATCTGTCTCATGGTTGTTGCACCATATTTCATAATGTTCGTATTTAAGCACAAAAAGACAGACTGAATAGGATCATAGTTCACAAAGAAGCATCCATGCATCCTTAAGTCCGAGAAAGCTGTAAAGCCCAATTGTTGCTATGTAGATAGTAGCATACACCACAATACCGCGTACATATATGCATTGCATTTAAATGGAATCATTGTTCCTGTGTTGTTGAAGCACATACGTCATAGGACTCGGAAGCATCGGTCATGTGTTTCTACATCATGAAACAACAACATGATGGTCGGTTGGATGCAGATTATTCTCTATCCTTGAGGGCGCCCATGACATGATGATAGAAAATAGTCTATTTTTTAATATTATATATTTTTGTCATAAGCATGGAATACCTCACCGGAGTTGCTAGAGGATATAAGGGTGCCTTGTTTTTGGGCAAATCTGACATATACCATCAGAGTAAACAAATCTACATCTAAAATGATGTCACAATAATTAGCGGCATTGCACATGTTCCAGATTCCAAGGCAGGGAATGTTAAAGACAATTGTCACATGTGTTGACATGTAACCACATGACTGGGTCATTCTATTAGTGCGAGGGATTGACAATTACCAAGGAAAAAAATGGTGCCACCGTTAACATCATACTCACACACGCGAAAAATGTATTCCACTAGCACATAAGCAAATTCTCACTGCCGACGCCATGGAGCTTCAGTGCTTCCTCTGCATTTCCACTTGCTATTAAATCAAACACCGACTTACTTTTATGTGAGATGGCGTGCTCCGTACTCTCGTGCACATAACAACCCATGCATCGACTCTCCTTCGAAGCAAAATGTTTACTCGATTCATCTTCAACTTAGTCTTATACAAGTAGCCTCAAAACTTTAAGTTTGATTCTCGAGAAGTTTATCAATTTGTTGTGTCTCTCAAACACAAACTCTACCCCAAGCGTCCGTTCGTAGTCCACTGCCCGAGTCTCCGCGTCAATCACGCCCCTCCTCTACGCCACGCCGTCATTTCCACCTTCGTGACTTTTCTCCCTCAGACACTTTGCACATCTTTGTCGCGCATGCCACGCCCGAGGCTTTCGCCTTTCTCAAGGCCACACCGTTTTCACCATCCACTCATACCTCTGGCTTAACTCATTCAACTATCCGCCGCGAGTTACCCGTCCTACACGAGCACTGCCACCACTCGAGTGCGACCTCATCCGCCCCGTGCCTACTACGAACTAGTAAAGACGATGGCCAGTCCATGCGCTATCGTTCTCTACCACAAGCAACATGATCACACATGAACACACAAATTGACACTCTGCAAAGTGTCGGTCCTTAGGGAGACCAACTATGGAACACCACATACCTACCAATTACCGTTACCACTCCTTTCATTCAGACAGAGGGAACTATACAGGGATTTTACCAAATATTGACTTACTAGTTTCTATTCAATACATGCTCATTTCTACTTGTTGTTGATGATGCAAATTGAGATGATGAATGCAAGTTCTATCTCATGACATGGTGCTCTAGAGAAGCTGCATTGCGAATTTCACTCAGTGAGATCAAATCACCTACATATGTACTACTTCATTCAAGGGGATGCTCACAACAATATAGGCATATATGCCCATGTGTTCCACAGTGTTATTGAAATGCATTAAATTATCCATCTCATGGTTGTTGCGCCATATCTCGTAATGTTCTTATTTAAGCATGAGAAGACAGACTGAATATGATCATAGTTCACAAAAGAAGCAGCCATGCATTTTTAAGGTCGAGAAAGGAGTAGAGCCCAACTGTTGCTAGATTTGTAGTAGCATACACCACATACATATATGCACTGCATTTAATTGGAATTGTTGTTGTAGTGTTGTTAAAACACAAACTTCATAGGACTTGGAAGCATCAGGATTTAGGACAATGTTGTCATAGGTTTCTACATCAGGTAACAACAACATGATTGTTGGTTGGATACAGATTATTCTCCATCCTTGATGACGCCCATGACATTAGGGCATCAATATTCTAGTTTTCAAGATTCTAGCTTTCTGTCATAATCATGGAACACCTCACTGGAGTTGCCAAAGGAGAAAAAGGTTCCTTTGTTTTGGATAAGTCTGACATACGTAATCAGTGAAGCAATTTCCTGTATCTACAATGATGTCACAACAATTAGCTTGTTTGCATTTTAGATGTATCAGATTTTCAAGCAGTGAATGTAAAACACAACTGTGACAATGACCAAACCAATCTATTGGTGCGAGACTTAAACAATTATGCCACCATCAACGGCATACTCGCGCACATAAAGACACATCATCGAGATTCTCATTCCCAACGCCGTGGTGCGTCACCACTTCCTTCACATTTACGCCGGCTATTTCATCAAACACCGTCTTACTTTTCTCCGAGAGATGATGTGCCCCGTACTCTCGTGTATTTTACAACCCATGTAGCAACTCTCCTTGGAAGAAAACCGTTTACTCAATTCATCTTCAACTTTGTCTTTGTACAAGTCGCCTCAAAGTTTAAGTTTGAATCTCAAGAAATGTAATACATTCATCGCCAAAAAAAGTAAAAAGAAATGTCTAGTGCATTTCAGTGCTTCTCGAACACAAACTCTGCGCCTAAAGCGTCCATCGTCCGTAGTCCACCGACCTCCGCATCAATCACGCCCCTCCTCCACACCATGCCATCATTTCCACCTCGTCCACTTTGCACATCCTGTCGCGCATGCCATGACCCCTGCCTTTCGTCCTGCACGAGCACTGCCACCACTTGAGCGCGACCTCATCTGTCTCGTGCCTACTACGAATCAGTAAAGACGATGGCCAGTCCATGCGCTATCGTTCTCTACCACAAGCAACATGATCACACATGAACACACAGTCGACACTCTACAAGGTGTCGGTCCTTAGGGAGACCAACTATGGAACACCACATCTCTACCAATTAATGTTACCACTCCTTTCATTCAGACAAAGGGAACTATACAGGGCTTTTACCAAATATTGACTTACTTGTTTCAATTCAATTCATGCTTGTTTCTACTTGTTGTTGATGATGCAACTTGAGATGATGAATCCAAGTTCTTTCTCATGATGTGGTGCTCTAGAGAAGCTACATTGCAAACTTCGCTCAGTGAGATCAAATCACCTACATATGTACTACTTCATTCAAGGGGATGCTCACAACAATATAGCATATATGCCCATGTGTTCAACAATGTTATTGAAATGCATTAAATTATCCATCTCATGGTTGTTGCCCCATATCTCCTAATGTTCCTATTTAAGCATGAGAAATACAGACTGAATATGATCATAGTTCACAAAAGAAGCAGCCATGCATCCTTAAGATCGAGAAAGGAGTAGAGCCCAACTGTCGCTAGGTTTGTAGTAGCATACACCATACATATATACATTGCATTTAATTGGAACTATTGTTGTAGTGTTGTTAAAACACAAACATCATAGGACTTGGAAGCATCAGGATTTAGGACAATGTTGTCATAGGTTTCTACTGGAGCGGAGCCAGGATTTAGACATAGGGGGGGCGAGACAATAGCAAAGGCCAGAAATATTTTGTGTCTCACAAACTACAGAAGTGTTTTATATCCAGATATCACTCGCAATCGGGGCAGGTCTAGCTATAAGTTGTAGTGTTGAACTACTTAAGTTTGTAATCTAACTACTCCAAAGTGCAGCATAAAGTACATTTCTAAACATTGACCAATCATAAAATACTGAAGTTGTAGTGTTTTATCATATGCATGTTTTAGATGAACATGACCAATCATTGTATAACTAAATAGCAGGATTTAGCTTTCATTCATATAGTTTTGAATGTAAAATCAATCACTGCTTGGGACAACACTTACATTTACTAGATATATATGTACCAAGGCAAACATACTTGAACATATATAGAATCAATATGTGTTCTATTAGAAAAAAAAACGATCAACGTCGCAAGAATACATACCTAGAGTATGAAATCCAGCCCCGGCTCCCATCTGCTCGTAATAACGGATGATCGTTGTTTCCGCAAACCGCAGGCATGCGGGATGCGGCAACCATCGCTGGTAAACTTCGCTCGACAAAGCATCAAAGGGTTCGATCTTCTGAAGGATTGTGCGCGTCTATGCCCTAGTGTGACGACCATGGCCGATAGCAACACTTGATTAAGTTGGGCGGCGGCGGCCAGAGATCAGTTGGAGCTTCATTAGGTCAAAGGGCACATGGGATGGAAACGAACGCCCAGGTGTAGGTGCGTGTATTATGGATGGTCGTCGATCGATTGTCATTGGGTTAGTGTTGCTTTGGGCTTGGGCCAGCTAGCATCTGGATGCATGAATAAAAAGGCCTGTACGCTAATGGCCGGGTACTAAGTGACAATTACAGAGTAGATTAGTACTACCCCCCCTTAAAAATCCATGGGGGTGGCCGGCCCATGGGGGGGTCTGGCCCCCGCTCGCCCCCCTACTGGCTCCGCCCCTGTTTCTACATCAGGTAACAACAACATGACTGTTGGTTGGATGTAGATTCTTCTCCATCCTTGATGGCGTCCATGACATTAGGGCAACAATACTTTAGTTTTCAAGATTCTAGATTTCTGTCATACTCATCGAACACCTCACTGGAGTCGCTAGAGGAGAAAAATGTTCCTTTATTTTGGACAAGTCTGACGCACGTAACCACACTGAAGCAATTTCCTGCGTCTACAGTGGTATCACAACAATTAGCTTATTTACATTTTAGATGTATCAGATTTCCAAGCAGCGAATGTGAAACACAACCGTGACAGTGACCAAACTAATCTATTGGTGCGAGACATAAACAGTTATGCCACTGTCAGCAACATACCCGTGCACATGACGGCAACTCATCGAGATTCTCACTTGACGTCGTGGTGCTTCACTGCTTCCTCCGCATTTTTGCAGGCTATCTCATCAAACACCGTCTTACTTTTCTCCGAGAGACGACGTGCCTCGTACTCTCGTGCACTTAACAACCCATGCAGCAACTCTCCTTCGAAGCAAAACGTTTACTCGGTTCATCTTCAACTTTGTCTTGCACAAGTCGCCTCAAAAGTTTAAATTTGAATCTCTAGAAGACTAGAAACGTATACATTTGCAGTGCTTGTTGAACACAAACTCTGTCCCCAAGCGTCCATCATCCGTAGTCCACCGGCCCGACCGCCGCGTCAATCACGCCCCTGCTCCACGCCACGCCGTCATTTCATTTCCACGTCGGTCACTTTGCACGCCCTGTCGCGCACGCCACGGCCCCTGCCTTTCGCCTCCCTCGAGGCCACGCCGTTTTCACCGTCCACTCATCCCTCTCCCTGAGCTCATCCGACCGTCCGCCGCGAGTTTACCCGTCCCACGCGAGCACTGCCGGCCACCACTCGAGCCGAGCGCGGCCGCTTCCATTCCGCGCCCACTCCCAGTAAAGACGACGGCCAGTCCACGCGCTGTCGTCCTCCGCACAAGCAACCGCGTGGGAAAGGAAGTCATCGACTCGCCCCAACCCCCGCCGCAGTCCACAACCACCACCACCACCCGAAGCCGCGTGCGGGGAGCTGGAAACCTCGTTCAGATCGGAGCCAGCCGCAGACCCCCCGTGAGAACGCCGTCTTCGCGCACACCAACCCACGGGGCGCCGGCGATGGCGGAGGACGGCGAGGAGAAGCTGCTCGCGACGGTCCAGCACATCGTGCAGACGCTCGGCAGCAGCGACACCATGACGGAGGACATCCTCAAGGTCTTCTCCAACTACGACGGCCGCCTCTCGCTCGACAAGATCTACGCCGCGCGCGGCGCCGTGGCGGCGGCGGCGGGCGGCGGCGGAGGGGGAGGCGGGGGAGGGGAGCGCTCGATGCCGGCGTCGCCGCCGCTGCCCCCGCCGCCCGCGGCGGCGGTGTCGGGCTCCTCCGCGAGGCCGCCCGTCACGTCCATGGAGCGGACCGTGCGCACGCTCGACCGCCAGATCTCGCAGTTCGTCACCATGGACAGGCTGATTTGGGCCGACTCCGGGGACGCCGACGCCTTCCTCGAGGCCGTCGACGACCTCATCGGCACCGTGCAGGAGCTGGACGCCGCGGGGACCAACCGCGTGCTGCTCGACCGCGCCGACGAGCTGCTCAGCCGGTGCATGGCGCGGCTGGAGGATGAGTTCCGGGCCCTCATCGAGCGCCCCGACGACGCGGCCCCCTCGGCGCCCGGCGGGTTCGCGTCCGACGGCAGCGACGACGAGGAGTTCTACGGCGGCGCGGACGGCTACGGCGACGAGCCCATCCCGATCGCCAAGCCCGTCACCGACTACGACGTCGTCATCGACGCGCTCTCGCCGGGCTCGATTGCCAACGTGCACCAGATCTCGCGCCGGATGGTGGACGCCGGCTTCGGCCGGGAGTGCGCCGAGGCCTATGCCGCCGCGCGCCGCGGCTTCGTCGACGAGAGCGTTGCGCGTCTCGGCGTCCGGCCGCGTACCGCCGAAGAGGTCCACGCCTCCCCCTGGGAGGAGCTGGAGTTCGACATCGCCCGCTGGATCCCAGCCTTCAACATGGTCTTCCGCATTCTGATTCCCAGCGAGCGCCGCCTATGCGACCGTGTCTTCGACGGTCTCGCCCCCTTCGGCGACCTCGCCTTTATTGCTGCTGTGCGCACTCAGGCACTGCAGCTCATATCATTCGGCGACGCCATTTCTTCCTCCAGCCGCTCGCCGGAGCGCCTCTTCCGTGTGGTGGACATGTATGAGGCTGTGCGGGACATCCTCCCGGACCTTGACCCTGTGTTCTCCGACCCTTACTCCGCCGCGCTCCGCGCAGAGGTCTCTGCAGTGTGCAACACCCTTGGTTCCTCAATCAAAAGTATATTCATGGAGTTGGAAAATCTCATCCGCCGGGACCCTGCCCGGGTTGCCACACCTGGCGGTGGTATACACCCCATCACTCGCTATGTCATGAATTATCTCCGTGCTGCATGCGGTTCGCGACAGACATTGGAAGAGGTGATGGAAGGTGACCTTGGTGCTGGCGGTAGAGCTTCTGCTGCCGTGGACCCTGACCGCCCCACGTCTTCACTTGCTGTGCACATCGCATGGATCATGGACGTTCTGCACAAGAATTTGGATACAAAATCTAAGATTTACCGAGATCCGTCACTGGCTTGCATCTTCTTGATGAACAATGGCAAGTACATTATCCAGAAAGTGAATGACAGCGAGCTAGGTGTTCTACTCGGCGATGACTGGATCAAGCAGTTGTCAACTAGAGTGCGTCGCTGGAGCATGGATTATCAGCGTTCAACATGGGGCAAGGTTACAACTGTGCTGCAGATTGGTGGTGCAGGCGTTGGTGCACTCCCAGCCAAGGCAATGCTGCAGAAATTGCGGATGTTTAATACCTACTTTGAGGAGATCTACGCAGTACAATCAGAATGGGTGATAGCCGATGATCAGTTGCGAATGGATGTTAGGGCAGCAGTGGAGGATTCAGTGATGCCAGCATATGCGGCTTTGATTAACAGGTTAAAATCAGCTCCTGAAACCGGACGTGACTTGTACATCAAGTACACCCCAGAAGATGTCGAGGCACATATCCAGCACTTGTTTGAAGGAGCAGCAAAGTGATCAGTTGATCAGTACCTTGTGGTTCCGGTGATAATCTATTTTTCTCTGAGATTCGTTAAGTTGCTGGCAGGGATCTTGGTTAATATCTGTTCCTCAGTAATGGTGATATTCTTACCTCAACCTTGTAGTGTTGTATCATTTGTATTTTGTCCTCCATGAAGAAATTGTGGGGTTTGACAAATGGTGTACATGATTATGATTGTAGGTGTGTGTATGTCAACTAGTAAGGTGATTATTTTGTAACAAAATTAGGGTCCCATTTTGGTTCCAATCGTCCTTGTGACTGTTTTATGGGTGAATTCCAATGTTAATTTTAAAACTTCATGTGCTATAACATTTCCAAAGAATTGCTCTGTTATGATTTTGCGGAAGGCCCTGTTATAATTTTGTGGAAGGTCTAATTCTGTGATTGCCAAAAATCTGTCCAAATTATGAAATCCATGGCAGACCTAAACATGCCATTATCAGTTTATCACTTCATCCATGTAATGTTATCAAGAAAGAGATGCAGATAAAGTGTTGAATTGTTTCCGTGCCAGGTGAGTCTTTAAAGATATGCTTCATCATATAACCTAGAAACTTAAACAAGGTGTTCTGCATAGTTAACAAATTTCTGGCTTTTTTTAGAATGTGGACTGGTTGCATCTGCGGGAATGAGTAGTCTAGTCTTGGGATGTTGGACTTTGTGTGTTTCACTTTACAGGTTTTTGTTTTGTAACTGAAATATCAAGCACTGGCTGTTTTTTTCGTTGAATTATTGATACTTTTTAAAGCTGGTATCCCCAGCGCTCCATTTATATTTTTCTTTTGCTTTAAGATTCACATCAACTTTCATTAAAAACTGGTAAATGCTCTAAAAACTCAGTAGTGAGGAACTTCATTGTGCAGTATACCTTTTTTCAAAATTCATATGGTACCCAGTAACTTCCATGAAAGAAAATTAGATGCCACAGAATACCTTGTTCACACAGGTCCATTTATGTTACCAGTAGTTGCTGAGGTGTAGTTGTTAGGATATCATTTAGGTCTATCATAGACACGTGTCCGGTGCAGCTGCCAGCAGTCAAATACACAAACTGTTATACTTGTCCAGTGCGTGACAGTATAGGTTCAGTGTTAAGTAATTTTCATTTCCCATGAAATAAATTTGTTCGGCAGTTAGGGCATGATGCTTTTATGGCCTAGGACTAGGAATAGTTACACAGTGAGCAAATACATGTCCCCTTTTCACTAAATTTGCTAGTTAAGTATATTATTTGTGTCTGCTAGTTTATGTTTACCATCTCAGTTTTCTCTGCTTAACGAAATTTCTCATTGTAACTTCCTGCTGAAATCATTTTTGTTTGTTTACTGATGTTTCTTTTACATGATGTATGCCCTTTGTCTACCGTGCGTGAAAGATGGGGCCTGGTTTCCCTCTCACGTCAGCGATAGCGAGCAGAAGTTGGAGCTAGAAAACTTGGAACTGCTGGGAACTGATTAAATCTCCCCTAAAACAGTTGAATTGAGGAGTTAAAAGCGTATGCAGCTCAACAGTATTATGGATTTTTTCTTCTTATAGAACTCCTTGTTCCTGAGGTATGCGATGCACTGGTAACTGTAGGTTTATTATTCGAGTAACACGTTGTGAGTTTTTCTTTGCACTGCAGATCATTGGACATGCTCCCTCTTCCCTAACTGTAGGCTTATGAATGAAAATTATACTCCCTCTGCACCACAATACTTGTCGCTGGGGAAACTTATACTGGTTTTCCGCAACGACAAGTATTTCGGTACAGAGGTAGTATGTTTTATTTCCATTGCAGATAATTGGACATGCTCCTGTCATCCTCAGTGCCTTGTACTGGGGCTTGTAGGCTCATGCATGAAAGTTGACCTGAACTAAGTGTTCCCTTTGATGCTGAATAGCACTGAGTATCCACTACCAGACATTACTGTTTTCGGTACCGCGGTGCTCTATCAGGTTGTGTTATTAATGCTAATTACTCCTAAAAGTTACTGATAAACTTACTGTAGTGATCCATAATCTCGACAACTCATTGAATCTCAACATTTGCACCTCTCAGAAGTCAGAATTAGCAGATTTGAAAACTCAATTTATATCCAGTGACCATATGCCATAACCTATCTCATGGCAGTATCTGACTGTCCCATTATCTTGTAGTTGCAGCACACACTTCACTGATGCTCCTGAAATCACTCAGGTGTTGCACATTGGATGGCTTAGGTCGGGATGTACTCCCTCCGTTCCAAAATATTTGTCTTTCTAGAGATTTGAACAAGTGACTACATATGGAGCAAAATGAGTGAATCTACACTCTAAAATATGTCTATATACATCCGTATGTGGTAGTCCATTTGAAATCTCTAAAAAGACAAATATTTAGAAACGGAGGGAGTACTCCAGGAGAATCTTGTGTATAAATTCTTCCCTTGAACAGGCAATATTGCATATAAATTCTGGTCATCAGCTTCCACTTGTGCCATCTTCTTGATGAGGAAAGAGCGAGGTACCTTCAGATGGCCGTGGCTTGTTGGCTTAAGGCCGTGTTAGACGAAGGTTCGCTGATGATGATTCTTCCGCTTGAGGTCAAGTACGGGATCATGGGAGGATCCCCCATCGAAGAGTTTTCGCACGTACAACTATGACCAAGGTAAATGGTTTTACAATAGTTGTGATACACACAACTATGAATGTTGTTTGCTTGACTGAAGATCTGTTTACTCAAGGCAGAGATGGGAATTTTTGCATTCTGCACTGTGGGATGCATACGGCAGAGGGCATTTTGCTGGTGCTTGATCAGCCATGCCTTGGTTTCATTCTGTAACATGTTACTGGGAGAATGGATTTACATGCTCCACACTTGACGGTTGGATCAGTAGGGGGTTAACCTTTTTTTGGGGGAAGTAGGGATTAACTCGATCTTGATTGTTGTAAAGCAAGAATTAGTTTAGTCACTGGACAAAAGGATGCTGCGAGAAGCTAAATATTCTGGAGTTTTGAGGTCATTGGCCAATCTTTTATAGTATAACTGTAAAAGAAAGTTCAAAAAAACACAAATGGCTTCGCCCAGGTTTGAACCGGAGACCTTCAGTGTGTCCACCAAGATAGTAGCCTCGCCTGCAACAAGTACAAGTTGCATAAGGCCAGAAGTAGATCACGTCTACGTTTACCATCTCAGTTTTCTCTGCTTGACAAAAATTCTCATTGTAACTTCCTGCTGGAATCATTTTTGTTTGTTTACTGATGTTTCTTTTACCTGATGTATGTCCCTTGCCTACCGTGTGTAAAAGATGGCGCCTGGTTTCCCTCTCACGTCAGCGATAGTGAGCAGACGTTGGAGCTTCTAGAAAACTTGGAACTGACTAAATCTCCCCTAATACAGTTGAATTGAGTTAAAAGGGTATGCTCCTTCAACAGCATTCTGGATTTTTTCTTCTTATAGAACTCCTTGTTCCTGAGGTATGCCATGCACTGGTAACTGTAGGTTTATTTTTCGAGTAACACCTTGCGACTTCTTATTTACACTGCAGATTGTTGGACATGATCCCTCTTCCTTAACTGTCGGCTTATGAATGAAAAGTAGTATATGTTTTATTTCCACTGCAGATAATTGGACATGCTCCTGTCATCCTCAGTGCCTTGTACCGGGGCTTGTAGTTTCACGCATGAAAGTTGACCTGAACTAAGTGTCGCCTTTGAAACCCTAGGGCTCCCAGAGTGATGCTGAATAGCAAAGAGGGTCAGAAGGTAGTGTGCAGCCCTCGGCACTCGGCCTCCACTACCAGGCATCACAGTTCCTGGTCCTGCAGTGCTATATCAGGTTGTGTTTATTAATGCCAATTAGTCCTGGAAGTTGCTTACTGACTTGCTGTAGTGATCCATAATCTGGACAACTCAGTGAATCTCAATGCTGGCACCTCTCAGAACTAGCAGATCTGAAATTTCAAATTTGGATATAGTAACCATATGCCATAAGCCTGTAACCTATCTCATGGCAGCATGACTGTCCATATTATCTAATTTTTGCAGCACACGTTTCGCTGATGCTGCTGGAATCACTCATGTGCCGCACATCGGTTGGATTCGGTTGGGATGCACTCCGGGAGAATCTTTTGTATAAATTCTAGTCATGCCATCTTCATGAGCAATGGGGGTGGTACCTGAGAGAGGCTCTGCACTCTGAAGCCGTGGCTTGTCTTGCTGCTGTTGATGGGGCTATCAGGTTGTGAGTGGACCAAAGTAATAAGTATTTGAATATGACCCCTCCAACCTGGTGTGAGCTCTGAGCAGCAACGATTATGACAAGTCGGTGATTAGTGCCCTGGTGAAGGAGGAAACGAGGCAGTGTATGTTAAATCTTGATAACTTCCATTTTGCATTCATCCGTAGGCGTAGTACTTGTGCAGCTCATGAACCTGCTAGGCTGCTGGGTGTGAAGGGTGAGTCTGATGGCTCATTCTGGGAGGGCTTTGGTCCCAGCCGTGTAATGAGCATGGTCGCCAGTGAGTCCATGTTAGGTTAGGATCTGGCAAAAGGCGTACCGACGAATGATCGCTGATGAGGATTACTCAAGCTATAAGGTATTTTCTTCTTCTGCTTGAGATACCTAGGAGATCATGGGAGGATCCCCCATCGATGAATTTTCACCCCTACAACTATGGCTAAGGTAAATTGTTTTACAGACAGCTATGGAGTGCTTATGGTAGAAATGGGAAGTCTGCATTCTGCACTATGTGGAATGCATAGAGCAGATGTCATTTGGACCGCTGCTGTGTAGAATGAGGAGCTTTGCTGGATGCTCGATTGTTATTGCTTCGCCTTGATTTCATTCTGTAACATGGACTGCCATGTTACTGCTAGAATGAATTAGATGTTCCAGACATGATGGTTGGATCAGGAAGAATTGAGTTAAGTCAATTATTAAGTTTGGTCATTGAAAAAAAAAAGATGCTGCGAGAACTACATGTTCTGAAGTTTTTGATGTCCTACTGGATAATCTTTTTAAAAAGAAAAAAAGAAAAAGGAAAAAAAAAAACATGGCTTCGCCCGGGTTTGAACCGGAGACCTTCAGTGTGTTAGACTGACGTGATAACCAACTACACCACGAAACCGTTGTTGAATGTTGTCGTATCTTTCTCTACAAGTATAAGAGTTGCTAAGCACAAAACTATTTCCAACAGCGGGGCTGTACTGTACACAACATACGAACCGCGAAGCGATGAACTGAAAAATGTCTAGTTGAATCAGGTACAGTACATACTAGGAACTAGACAGGTCAACATCTACAATGCAAAGGTCAAGATGACGTCAGAGCTGCTCGTCCCCGCGCCGGCCTACTGCCGGTACTTGGTAGACACAGCGGTCGTCATTGTTCGCTCCGGCGTCGGCGCGGCGGCCCCATCGTCGCCGTGCCACACGTCCTGGGCGCCCGGCACGGCGGCGTTGAGCCCGCCCTGGTCCTGCTGCTTCATGATGAGCACCGAGTAGGGCGTGTCGAAGTCGGAGGACGCGAGCAGGTCGCCGATGACGCCCAGCTCGGGGCACTCGCTCCAGTCCGACAGCCCGTTGGCCGACATCACCGGGTACCACCTGTGCCGCATGCCCACGATGACGAGGTCGTAGCCGGCCTTGTCGAGCCCCCTCAGCACCTCCACGATCTTCTCCATGTCGCCCACCAGCTCCTCCTGCACCTGCAGGTTCATGTACTTGCTCCGCGCCGCCAGCGCCTTCACCTCCTCGATGGCCTTGTTGTCCACCCGCCGGTCCGCCGGGTCGTCCTTGATGCCCCGGGTCGGCAGGAACCGGATCACGGCCGCCTTCGACCCCGGGTGCCGCGCCATGCGCGTCACGTACGCCAGGGCCTCGCGGTCGTCGCCGCCGCCGAAGAAGAGCGCCGCCACGGCCGCGTGGAAGCCGAGGCGGCCGCCGGACGACGACGACGGCGGGTGGTCCTGCATGATGAAGGCGCTCAGGCCCACGCTCCCGGCGTTGCGGTCGACGAAGACCCCCACGGAGCACGGCGCCACCTCCAGCACCTTGCGGTTCACCACGCGGAGCCCCATGGCGGCGCGCATGCCGCCGGCCAGCATGTGGCGCTTGTGGTAGTGGAGGAGGATGAGCGACGTGCGCTTGTCGACGGCGAGGCGGCACACCTCGTCGTGCATGGAGGAGTAGGGGGAGATGGTGGTGAAGGACTGCATGGACACGGCGCCCTCCGGGTGCCGCTGCTCGTACTGGAGGAAGGCGTTGATGATGCGGTCCGAGTCGGTGGACGGCGCGTTGGCCGACGACGTCGGGCCGATCCTGGACGAGGCGCTCCGGCGGAGCTTGTGGGGTATGAACACCGGCGCGGAGCGGCCGGCGATCTCGACGAGCTGGAGGAGGCAGAGGGCGACGGGCGTCTGCGGCGTGGCGTGCGACGCCTCCAGCAGCGAGAGCGTGCCCTGGACGTGGGACTCGTCGTGGATGCACGCCAGGATCCGCAGGTCGGCGTCCGCCTTGAGGTGCTGCACAGTGCGCCGCTTGTACACGGCGTAGCGCCGCGCCGGGTCGTACAGACAGCTCGCCACCGGCACCGACACCGCCGTGATCGCCACCGACGAGAACACCAGCGCGCTGAACATGTGCTTGTCGATCAGCTGCCCGTGCAACCCAAATCAGTCTTGCATGTCAGTGTACGCACCGGATCGCGACTAGCGAGATGATGATTCAGATAAGTTAGTCACCTTGTTGGTGACGAAGAAGCTGAAGGTGATGACCTCGACGATGCCCTTGGAGTTCATGAAGAGGCTGAGAGACACGGCGTCCAGCGGCGGGATGTCAAGGCACAGCGACGACGCTAGGACGCCGGCGAGCTTCCCGAACCACCCAAGGAGCAGGATCAACTGCAGCCTCCCCCAGTGTATCTCCCACATGTCGGTGCTCAGCCCGGTCATGGTGTAGTAGAGCGGCAGGATCAGCCCGGTCACCATGGCCTCGATCTTCTCGCCGAGCGCCGTGCCCAGCGGCGGCCCGTCGGGGATCGCCAGCCCCAGCATGAGCGCGCCGTGGAACGAGTTGGTGCCGATGATGTCGCTGTAGAGCCCCACCAGGAGCACGATGAGCAGGAAGAAGAAGACGTACGCCTCGTCCACCGGGCTGCCCGCCGGCGTGCGCTCGATCACCAGCAGCGCGATCGGGCGCACGACCAGCAGTATGAAGGCGACGAGCGCCGCCACCGACATGAACGCCCAGAGCGACGTGGCGGGGGACACGAGGTACGCCTCCGCGAGGACGTAGCCCACCATGATGAGCCATGCGATGCCGTCCGTGGTCATGGACGCCGACATAGCGATGCGGCTGAGGTCCGAGTTGAGGAGGCTGAGCTCAGACAGGATCGGCGAGAGCACCGCGAAGGACGTGAGCGAGAGCGTGGCCGCGAGCGCGAACTGGAACGTGAGCCGCGTCGACATGTGATCCTCCTCCTTGGACAGAGCGTCGCCGGAAAACCCCGCCGCCGTCAGGCCCAGCGCGATGAGGAAGCCGGAGAGGCCGATCGTGACGCCCTTCTTGCCGGACCGGAGGGCTTGCATCGGGTCCATCCGCACGCCGATGAGGAAGATGACGTACATGAGGCCGAACGTGGCCACCGTGTTCAGCACCGGCTCCCCCCTCGCCGGGAACACCAGCTGCTTGAACCACTCGTAGCGACACAGCAGCGACGGGCCAAGTATAATGCCGCCCTGAAATCAACACCAAATTGAGCACACACTTTCTCCATGGATCCACCCCAAGAGATCGATTCAAGCCGATGATCTTGTCAAATTATGGAGCTAGCGTACCATGATATCGGTCACGACGCGGGGCTGCTTGAGCGGCTTGCAGAGGAAGTAGAGGACACGGGTGACGACGACGATGAGGACGAGCTGCACGCCGAGGAGGGGCAGCGACGACGACAGCGGGCTGCCGCCCTGGAAGATGTTCCGGCCGGTGCCCGTGGTCTGCGGCACGACATAGCAGTCGACCTTCTCCATCTCATCAATTCCTCCGGCTCGGCGTCGTTGGCGGTGGCGCGGTCGCCGCGGGCACCCGTGGTTCCTCTTGCCCGACGCCGGTGGCCTCGTCAGGCCGTTTCTTCCACGGCGGTTTGCATGGTGGATGTGAGGAGCGATGTTGAGGGGATGCGGAGGAGGCGAATACCAGAGAAAATAATGACATGTCAAAAAAGTTTCAGAGCATGATAGCCTTGAGAATATATTGAGCTCAGCTTGTTTAGTTGGATTCCTGTGGCTAGGAACTGCAAGCTTAGTGGATTGTTCGATCTAGGCGGGTCGATCTCGCGTCCAAGAATAGCAATTAAGCTAAATTTGAACGCATGTCATGCAATCTTCTCTCAAGGAACACAAAATGGTTTTGCTAAAAGCTAAATCCAAGATTTTCTCATGTCTAAATTTATGCCTCCAAACTACGAAATACTCCCTCTATAAACTAATATAAGAGCGTTAGTGATCTAAACGCTCTTATATTAGTTTACAGAGGGAGTACTACATACTAAAAAGATATCGAAGACCACGTTTGAGAGACTTCTTAGCAAATGGTGAGCCTGTAAAATAAAGTGAGAAGTGTAGAACCCTTTTCTCGGGCCGCACTGTATCACTAGTAGAAAAAGGGCCTTTAGTCCCTGTTCCAGAGGGCCTTTAGTCCCGGTTCTGGAACGAACCGGGACTAAAGGCCCTCCACGTGGCCGCTGGCTGGGCGGGGGCTGGAGGACCTTTAGTCCCTTTCGAAATTTTTTCTTCAAATTTTTTTGTTTTTTATTTATTATTTTCAAATCTTTGAATTATTTGACAATTTAATCTCTAATCACCCCTCCTCACTGCTTCAGAATTTAATCTCTAATCTCTACTTAACTTTCAGGTTCTATTCCCCCTAGTTTTCAAGTCTGCACTTGTTGTTTTCCTGACAATAGTAAGCTATCAATCCTGTTAACCCTTAGGTCTTGATGTCACATGATTTAATTTTTTGAATTCCAAATAATTATTAAAATAAACAACAATGATTAACAAACAACAATGATTAATTAAAAACTAAAAAACTTCAAAAAAATCAAAAAATTTCAAAAAAATAAAAAATTCTCAAAAATCAAAAAAAAAAATCAAAAAAACCAAAATAATACAAAAATTTCAAAATAAAATAAGTAATAATAATATTGAATTTCAATGAAAATAAAATAAGTACTATTATTATTATTATTATTATTATGCCATTTATTCATTTAATATGGCATAATTAATATCTTTAAATCTGTAAATCAAAATCGACAAATAAATATCCATTATTATCAAAAAATGGACCATGGATGTCAACGCTTTCACCGTTTGAGTTTGAAACTATTATTCTAAAAAACAATAATTATTTAGTAGTTTGACCACAGTTTGACCACTGTTTGACCAGAGTTTGACCACATTTTATTTTTTTAAACTTATATTAACTGAAGAATTTTTGTGTGTTCAATATGAACAATTCAAAGCCACATCCTCAAATTTCAATCATTTCTGACTTCATTTGCTATTTTTCATGCATTTAATGATTTTTTGAGCTAAATTAGCCCGAAATTGAAAAGCACTACAAATGAACTCTGAAAAGGTTGAAACTTGGCATGGTATCATCATTTCACCCAAGTAGCTTGTGCTAAAAAGTTGAGAGGGTTATGGCAAAAACTGAATGCACTTTGTGTACAAACTGGACCATCTCTTTCGAAGTAACAGGGTTTCAGACGAAAACTCAGCTGTTACAAAGACATTTCATTTTTTTAATCTTATTTCAACTCCAGAATTTTTGTGTGTTCAATATGAACCATTCAAAGCCACATCCTTAAATTTCAACCTTTTTTGACTTTATTTGCTATTTTTTTTCATGCATTTAATGATTTTTTGAGTTAAATTATCCTGAAATTGAAAAGCACTACAAATGAACTCTGAAAACCCTAAACCCGGGACTTAAAACGTCCAAAACTCTATTCTAAACAGTAAACATTAAAGGGTCAAACTCTAAAACATAACCCTAAACTTAGAAATCTAAACCCTAGCCCTAAACCCTAAAAACGTCCAAAAACTCTATTTTCCCTTTGGAATTTGGTGGTTTTAAAAATTTGTCGAAACGGAAAACTCATTGTTTCATCGGACAAAACTTTTTTTTCTGCAAATTTTGATATATTATTTGTATTTTTCTGAATTACAATGATTTAGTTATGATTTTTCTAACATTAATGTGGTAAAGGGGTTTAGGGTTTAGGGCCCCCCCCCCCTTTAGTCCCGGTTGGAATCTCCAACCGGGACTAAAGATAGACTTTTAGTCCCGGTTGAAGACACCAACCGGGACTAAAGGGCTGGGAAAAAAAAATTGAAAAAAAAATTTTGAATTTGTTTTTTCAGTCCCGGTTGGTATCTCCAACCGGAACTAAAGGGGGGGGGGGGGCTTTAGTCCCGGTTGGAGTTCAAGGCCGGTCGTAGACCCTTTAGTCCCGGTTGGTGTCTCCAACCGGGACTAAAGGTCCCGTTCGAACCGGGACTGATGCCTGCGCCTCACGAACCGGGATTAATGCCCTTATCCTGCCTCAACCAAAGCCCTGTTTTCTACTAGTGTATTTATATTGGTGACGCCGTGGCTTACAAGTCGATCGATTGAGAGATTGACCGAGAGTTTTACAGGGTAGAGGAGGAGATAAACAGAAGTAGAGATATGAGAGGTTTACGGAAGTTAAACGCCAGTCCTATCTCAATACAATGGTATTTCAACACTCCCGTCAATCTGAACCTAAGGAACTCCAAGGTTGAGATTGTACTTGAACTCATCGAGCCTTCGCATGGTAAGAGGTTTTGTGAAACCATCAGCGAGTTGATCACCAGTAGGAAGAACCTTATGTCAAGTAACTTGCGAGCTAATCTTTCTCTGACAAAGTGGAAGTCAACCTCAATAAGTTTTGTGCGTGCATGAAAAACAAGATTAGCTGAAAGATAGGTTGCACCAATATTATCACACCATAATCTTGCAGCTTGTGGAGTTTTGACTACAAGCTCATAAAGTAAAGTCTGAATCCACATGACTTCAGCTATAGCATTTGCTAGAGCTTTATACTCAGCCTCAGTGCTTGACCTTGAGACTGTAGCCTATTTTCTTGCACTCCATGATATACGATTTGTTTCCAGGAACACAACAAATCCACCTGTGGATCTTCTATCATCAGCACACCCTGCCCAATCTGCATCAGAATAGGCAAGGCAGACACAAGCATGGAAGGAGACATGACAATTTTGAGTCTAAGCTCCCCTGAAGATCTGAGATACCTCACAATTCTTTTAACCGCAGTCCAGTGAACAGTGGTAGGTGCATGTAAATACTGGCGCAATTTGTTTACAGAATAAGAAATATTAGGACGTGTAAGGGTTAAATACTGTAATGCACTACAACACTCCTGTAGTTTTGTGCATCCTCAAGTCCAAGTGCTTCTCCACTATCAACAGTGATTTTTTCTGAAGTTGAGATTGGTGTACTTACAGGCTTGCAGTTTTTCAATCCTACTCTTCTGAGAATATCATTGGCATATTTTTCCTGTGACAGAAGTATACCATCTTGAGAAAATAATGACATGTCAAAAAAGTTTCAGAACATGGTAGCCTTGAGAATATATTGAGCCTAACTTGTTTAGTTGGATTCTTGTGGCTAGGAACTGCAAACTTAGTGGAATTTTCAATCTAGGCGGGTCGATCTCGCGTCCAAGAATATCAATTAAGCTAAACTTGAACGCATGTCATGCAATCTTCTCTCCAGGAACACAAAATGGTTTTGGTAAAAGCGAAGTCCGAGATTTCCTTATGTCTAAATCTATGCCTCGAAACCAATGTTGGGGATATCGCTTATCGGGAACTTATCGGTCGACCCATGATAAGGGGTAAATCGGTTAATTTACCGGCATATCGGCTGATTTATCGCCATATCGGCTGATTTATCTTATCGGCCAGACAACGGTAAGCGATAAATCGGCCGATTTATCGGAATATCGGAAGATATCTTGAACAGTGCTCGAAACTACGAAATACTACATACTGAAAAGATATCGAAGACCGCTTTGAGAAGCTTCTTAGTAGATGGTGAGCCAGGAATTTATCCCGTGGAGGTCGGACAGTCCTTATTTCGGTGTTGAGCAATCTCAACTTGTGTGATGCCCTTCTTCAAGATTTTGAAAGAGGCCAGGAAAAAAGACAGTACTACTGGAGTACTGTATTCTTTTGCAGTCTAACCAACATCGAAAGAAGCATCAGTTGACAAAATGTGGTACTCCCTCCTTCCTAAAATATAAGGCGGCGCTTGATTTTTCACGGTCTTTGATGCATGACTTTGACCATAAATATATACCAACATACATGGATTGAACTTGCATACATGGTATTGTCCTACTTGTAATTTTATTTTGTATGTCTTTATACTATTTTCGTAGACTTAGACAAGTGAAAATCATAGTCAAAGTTGTATGATGACGACCAGAAAAAGTCATCAAGATGTAGATGTAAAAAAAGTGCCTACTCGGCACGGGAGCTCCAGCGATGGTGGTCAACTAGTCATGGTGGTAGCAACGTGCAGATGCAGTTGGCAGGCAACGGAACTCCACCAATGGTCGTGGCGGTCCATCGACAGGATCTCAAGACAAGGCGCAAATGAGAAGGTGGATAATAGAGAGTAGAGAGGAGATTGCAAAAGAGAAGGATGCAGTTGTAGTTTTTGCAGGTGGCCATGGTGTGCTAGCACATGGGTTGGATGCAATGTGAGGATCTTGTTTGGATAAGGATGATATGCATTTGTACAGTATGTTGCTGGTGGAATTTGTTAGGTTAGTGAAGTGAAAGTCAAATGATGCAATGAATGTGCTTGTATATATATATCTTTTGTGATATTACAATCAGATGATGCATCCGTTATTGTTGAACTATTTAGAGTGAATTACTTCTGCAACACTGTCAACGACTGTGAACACAAGTTTGAGGAAGTTGTGGATAGTTGAACAATTAGTAAATCATACAAAATCTTTGACAGGTTCATGGTGTGTGGACATAAGAGAATGATCATGTGAATATCCATCAGATCACGGTGAAGACTAGAAGAGAGTACATGACAACATAATTTACAACATGGCCTAACCATTTGCATAAGACCAATACCATTGCATAGAAAAGGAGCACCTAAACAAGTTCACAGCATGAACTAAACATTGCAAAGCAAAAGGGCGCCTAAACAAGTTCATAACATGACCTAACCATTGTATAAGACCAATACCATTGCATAGCCAAAGAACACCTAAACACTCCAGATTTGCATAGGACTAGTACATCACAAAACTCCACACATTTTCATCATTTCAACATTCTTCAACAAACTTACTGCTAAATTAGATATCTCGGGACATTTGATCTGCAGGTGCATCTCGTTTCATGTTGATCTCAACATCATTACCTCCATCTTCTTCTGCTGCACCTGGGAGAACAGATAGGAGCTCACCGTAGTCGGGGCCGATGTCGACAGGTTCACAGGGTCGCATTCCATCCCCGTCGCCCACACCATCATTAGAATGAAAAAGGCAAGCCAGATGTCTACGCCAGCCCACAAGTTTTGCGGTGTGGTTTAGCATTTTGCAACTTGTATGAAACTACACTCACATGCAGATCAAGTTGTTGTATATTTACATGAGAATTTAAAAAACAATCTACGATTATAGTATATGTGGGTCCTCACTCACTTGGCTCCATGGCGAAGATATGGGAAAATACTCATGTTTGGATGTGATCATCAAGGACGGTTACACAACTGAATTCTTTCTTGTGGTGCACGTGACAGTGTTCTAGCAATTCCTCAAGTAAACACATGTAACATATATCTAACAAAGATGATGGCTTGCATTCTTAATACTCGGAGTTACTAGCAACGAATGTATAGCATTGTACCGTTGTTTACCCAATGTTAAGACATAGATTCTGACACCCATCTTGTCCGAATTAGAGAAGGTGATTCGGTGCACAGCATGATCATCTACATATATCATTACAGTTCTACCTTACATAACGCTGCAGAGAAAGGCTCCCTCCTGACCTACATCAAGTATGTAATATGCTCAGCTAAAGGATCCGGATGGCTACCAGCATAACGAAGCTACTCCAGTCAGCAAAAAATCCTCCTTCGGCTGCCATTTCAGTCACCCAGCTCCCACAATGGCGAGACGGTGAACTCAGCATCGAACCCATCGACCTGATAATCTTTACCATAGATGTCGGGGTGGTGCGCCAGTTTCTCAGTGATAGCATCAACATCAATATACATGGCAATGTCCTTGAGGTAGCCAGCATAAACTTCGTCTCGCTCAGCCCAAGAAGCATCCCAATGCTGAGCGATCCACGTGTCGTCACCAACACCGTGCACCGGCGTCGGCTTGACTTCATGCTCACCGAAGACAGAGGCAGCAACCATTGGCTTCACTTCACACTCACCGAAGACAGAGGCAGCGACCATTGGCTTCACTTCACGCTCACCGAAGACAGAGGCAGCGACCATTGGCGTCACTTCACGCTCACCGAAGACAGAGGCAGCGACCATTGGCTTCACTTCACGCTCACCGAAGACAGAGGTAGCGACCATTGGCCTCACTTCGTGTTCACCGAAGACAGAAGCAGCGACCATTGGCTTCACTTCACACTCACCGAAGACAGATGCGGTGATCACCGGCTTTACTTCATGCTCATCAAGGATAGAGGCAGCAGCCATCATCGGCTTCACTCCATGCTCAGTAAGGACAGAGGCAGCAGCGAGCATCGGCCTCAGTTTATGCTCAACAAAGACAGAGGCAGCAGCGGCAGAAGGAGAAGAAGACGCGGGATGGCATTGCACTGGCTGGGCGGTGGTGATGAAGAAGGCAGATGGGAAGTTGACGATTGCGCGGGAGCCAAAGATGGCCACGGCGGCCCTGTCGTATGCGAGGGCGGCGTCAACGGCGGTGTCAAAGGTGCCCAGCCAGTGTCGCTTGCCGCAGTTGGGCTCACGGACTTCAGAGACCCACCTGCCCCACCTGCGCTGCCGAACACCCCTGTACATGTGCTCCCTATCCTCCAGACCACCCTCCCCTCCAGGAGGAGCCACCACTGGAGTCTTGATTCTCGGCGTGGCACTGCTCTTGGGACGAGCTCGCTTTGTCCTGATCGTACTGCATGCAAAGAGCGAAATGCACATCTCAGATGTCATGCAAACTGTGATAAAAAACAAGGCCATGCCAGTGTTCTAGGAATGGTTAATCAACAAATGTCAGCATGGATATGAGCAAGAAGATATGTAGAAATGTTGTGCTATGCCTGAAGCTGAGTTCTGAATTGGTAGCTAGTTGAACCGCATACAGATACTCCCTCCGTCCTTTAAAGAGTATACTTCCAACTTTGTTGGAGGGTCAAACCATCTCAAAGTTTGACCGGGTTTGTGCAAAAATATATTAATGTTTGTGAAACCAAATAGGTATATGATGAAAATATATTTTATCACGAATCTAATGCTACTAATTTGATGGCATAAATGTTGGTGTATTATTATATAAATACGGTCAAACATAAAAATGTTTGACTTTCCAACAAAGTTGGAAGTACACTCTTCAAAGGATGGAGGGAGTGTTCAACTAGTCGTGGTTTGTTTATTGGAAATGCATATTTGCAAGCGCACTGTACCAAGGAATTGCTGTGCATTATGTGCTCTGTTAAGCTAAAAAGTCAGTAGACAATGCAAATAGTTTTCAGAATTCTATCAGGCCAAGATATCCTGTCAAACTTCCCAGAACTGACAGGTTCCAAACAGCGAAATGCACATCTCAAATCTCGATGCAAACCGTGATAAACAAGGCCATGGCAGCGTTCTAGGAATGGTTAATCAACAATTATCAGCATGGATATGAGCTAGAAGATACGAAAAAAATGGTGTCCTACGCTTGAAGCTGAGTTCTCAAGTGGTAGCGAGTCGAACTGCATACATATATTCAACTAGTCGTGGTTTGTTGTTGGAAATGCATATTTGCAAGCGCACTCACTAGATTGACCGAGTTCAGTCGTTGAATACTTGAATCTTAGGAGTTAGGAGCCAATGCATTTTGTAGGCACTGTAAGAAGGAATTGCTCTGCATTTATCTGCTCTGTTAAGCTACAAATTCAGTAAGAATGCAAACAATTTTCAGAAATCTATCAGTCCAGGATATCCTGTCAAACTTCCCAGAACTTACAAGTGCCAAACACGAATACTGTCTGCCCTACTGCTGGAATCATTTGACTAGTACAAGTACAACAAGTTCCATTTCCCCAAATTTTCACGACAAAGCAGTTCAATTTTGCATGTATAAAAATAGCCCCAATGTTTTTAATGAGGAACATGTTGACATTCTCCGACAAAATTCAGTAGTCTGTCTAGCCACATCACAAACAGAATTCGGTCGAAACGCAGGTATACATCACCCCACCCTAGCAGTTGGCCAAATTAAAACAGCTCATCACGCCCACGGTTCATCTCCGACGCCCAAAATCCCCAACGCCTGGAGCAATCGACACCGCAAAAACCCCAGCAGGAGAAACCCTCTTTCGAAGCTAAAAAGGAACTACGGGGTGGGTTCCGGACGGAGATGGCGAAATTGGATGAACCCAGCAAAGGAAATGCCGCGGGGCATTCTGTACCTGGTGGTAGGAGTTGTCGCCGAGGCCTGCTCCATCTCCTCGCCCTTGATCCCCACGCCGCGTTCCACGGGCATCCTCCTCCTCTTCCCCTCTCTGGCGACCCGCGGCGGGAGAGACCCGCGAAATGATCGGGATGGGGAACGATCGAGAAACGCGTCAAGCGACGGGAAGGCTCCCTCCACTCCCAGCCCCAGCGAAGCTCGGGGATTGCGGCGTGCTCCGGTGCCACCGCCGACTAGGGTGGTGTGTGATGTGGCAGGTGGGCCGTGGGCCGAGGTGCCGCTGGAACGGGACCGCTGGCCGGGCCTATCGTTTGCAGTCCCTCGTTTCGAAATTCCTCTTGGTAAAAAAGCATCAGCTTTGCGAGCTCATATTGGGCACACGGGCGAGGAAACAGTCTAGTCGCCGTCCCCCGCGTCGCTCCTCCAGGGGCGACACGGGCGGAAGCCCCAAATCGCCGCCGCCGGCCTCCCCTCCTCTCCGCCCTCCCTCCTCGCCACCGTCGGAGGACATGGCCGGGCGAAGCCCGTCGCATGGACGGCGGTGGCGGGGCTTCCCCATCTCGCGTCGGCGCGGGTGGCCCCCTATGTGGGTGTGGCGGCCGTTCTTGCGACGGCCACGGTGGCTGGTCTTGGCGCACCGGCTGGCGGCGTCCGGCGTGGATCCGGGGCTTCTTGGCCCGGAACTGGCGTCTGCCGCGCGCGGCAGCCCTGGGTGCTGCTTCTTCGCGCCTTCGGCCGCGGGGGAGTTGGTGCTGGCGCTCTGTGCTGGCTGCGGGGGCAGCGGTGCTGCAGCGTCTTAGGGGTGGCGGCTGCGCGTGGAGGTCGGGGTGGCGCTCCCGGTGCGGGCACTGGCGGGGGCGGCCGCGGTGCGAGGGGAGGCGCGCGTAGGGCGGCGCAGCGCGGCTGCGTCAGGGAGGCCGCGGATCTGGCGGCTTCGGGCCAGTGGCCTTGATTCGTGCGACGGCTTCGGGCTCGCGGGGATCCGGCGCTGGGGGACATCTGCTCCGGCGGGGCGCGTGGTGGAGGGGCTCGGGCTGCCTGCTTGGAGCTCGGGCATTGTGAGGTGCGGCGGCAGCTGCACCACAAGGTGGAGCCGATGGACGTCGCCGATGGGGATTGTGTGCTGTGCAGTGCTTCGGATCTGCTCGGATTCGGAGGTGTGGAGGAGCTTCGGGCGAAAGCCCAGCACTGACTTTGGGTCGGTGCCGGCAACGGCGGCGCCATGGCGTCGTTTCCCTTATTGAAGGCGTTGTCGTGGAGCTTCATTACACGACCCTCCGGAAGAAATCCCTAGCTTCGGATGGTCGAAGCGGGCGATTTCGGCGGCTACGCCGTTTCCTTCTTTGAGGCATCGCCTTGGAGAGTCAGCATACTGCAGTTTGCATGGATCTCTTCGTCGTCGGAGACAGTGGACGTCGGAGCGGCGGCTCCGGGTGGTTTCTGATTGTGTGTCGAGATGGCGATCTCGGGAACAATGTGAGTGGCAGCTCTATGTGGTGGGGCTCTATCTCGACATTGATTGGGTGGCATCCTTGTCCCGCTTGGGCGGTAGGGGTGTCGGCTCGGTCGATGCGCCCCAGAGGGGGCGACCTGACTTTACGTCGGGGCGGCGGCCCCGGATGTGGTGCGACGTTCGTGGTCTGCGAGCGGTTGCCCTGAGCAGCGTGGGCTGCGGGCAGCTGGGTTGTGCGGCGTTGCTGCTCGGGGGGAGCGGTGGTATGTTGGGGCGGCGGCCCCGGAAGGCGGTGCCGGTTGATTGCGCTGGGCGCGACGGAGCGGTGGATGTCGGGGCGGCGGCCCCGAGAGAATCACTGTGGCGACCAGACTTCTGTGGCAACGATGATGGTGGGAGCGATGTCGGCGACGCGGCAATGGTTGCGGTAGTCGGCTCTTCTCCGGCGTGTCCACGGTATTGCCTCGGTTTGTTTGTTGCTGTGGAGTCGAAGCTGCGGCGGCGGGGCCCTGTGGTGTACTGGCTGCAGGTGGTCCGTTCGGCGATCTTTCGTGGCGCTAGCCGTGCCTGGTTTTGTTCTTCTGAGTTCTCCGACAGAGTCGGAACTGCGTTGTCTGGCCGTAGGTCGACGTGTCGTCGAATAGGGTGTGCTTTGCCCTGTGTGTTTCAATCTTTGGGTGTGGGCTTGGCACTTGTTGTTCCGGTTTTCGCCCGGTTTTCCGTAATTAATTGGGCAATTCTATTCTGCTTAATTAATAGACGAGGCAATCTTTGCCTCCGTTTCGGAAAAAAAAATTGTTCACTTTATAGCCAAAACCTTAAAATTATTCACTATAATAAGAGCATCCACTTCGACGGCATGTAGACCCATTTCGTTTCAATGGGCATACTTGACTGAAACTAATTCTATCTTGAGGCTAAGGATGTAAATGGCGCAATAAACGGCGCGTGCAAGTCCAATTTAGTTAGGTTTAGTTAGCTCGATAGGTTATTTTCCTGGAGATTTTTGATATTAAATTATTAAACCGATAAGTGGGAAAGTGCTATTGTGAGCTCGAGCTCATAGGCACCCTTTGCTACAGTACAAACGAAAAAATATTTAAAAAGTTCAAAAAAACTGAATTTTTTTGGCAACAAACATTGATATCTTTTTCACATGCGTGCAAAATTTCATGACAAAATGACATTCATGCAGGTCTCGGCAAAAAAAAACAAAATGGATGCTCCAAAATGCTTCCAAAAACAGTTTTTTTGGAGCATGATTTTGTTTTTTTTGCCGAGACCTCCACAAATGTCATTTCATCACGAAAATTGGCACGCATATAGAAAAACATCAAAGTTTCTTGACAAAAAATTTCAGATATTTTTGAATTTTTTTACTATTTTTTTTGGATTTTACTGTTCATCCGGGATCAATTCCTCCGCGTGGCTTAAATGGGACCCGGTTTACATCCTTACTTGAGGCTACCAGCGGATGGCTATATTACATTGTGCCACAATTATCCCCTATAAATACATTGTGCCACAAATATGGTTTGTTATTGGTTGTTACGTGTTGATCCGTCAGGGATGGACACAACGTTTTCTATGTGAGGAAGGATGCAGGCTTTAAGAAAATACAAAAGTTGAACATTCTAATATGTCTAAAATAACACCACATTTCAATGTTGTTAAGTATTTGTTTTTTTGATTAAAAAAAGGGTCTCCCCTTTCGATTTTCATTAAGAGAAACCAAAGATCCGACAAGACACAGACACTACACGAAGCTGTGAAAAATGTAGTTAAGTATACTTTGTCGAGGCTATCTTCTTTGTGGTCATGTCGTTTAGGGCATCTCTGACGTCGACCCTCAAAACGGACACACTATTTGTCCCCGGACCAGTCGGGGACATGGATGTGGGAGCCGGCAATCCAACCACATCATCTAAATGTCCGTTTAGGTCTGGTCGATTTCATTTAAAATGCATAGCAATATGAGAACAAATTAAAGTGTGGTTTTCATAGCATTTGATTACAACCAAAAAGAGACGGCTGATCATAATTTTCACATGCGGCCGATCACAGAAGTATCAGTCCGACAATCCGTGCGAAAAAAGGATGTTTGCCCTGATAGACCGTCTATACGAGCCTCCGCGCTCACTCTGCCGCCGTCACCGCTTCATCATCCGGCTCCTTCTCGGTCAGAGGTATTTATCGGGCAAATGACGCACGACTGCTAGTGGTATTTATCGGGTAGGGTGGCTTAGCCTGGCGTGGCATGGAGCGTGTCCTATGTGGGGTTGTGGGTGCACAGGGCATGGGGATCTCAAACGGAGGTTGACGACGGGCGAGCTGGTAGGCAGGGTCCATAGTCAACGATAGAGAGAGATCAGAGAGAGCAACGCAGCCGCGCTGCTGGCTGTTAGATAGAGATCTGATGGCTGCAATATATCGCGTGTGTACCGGTTCGTCTAGGCAAGCTGGGCTGGGCTAGGCTGGCTTGCGGCCGCGTGCATGCGTAGGCTATGTTAGTTGGGCCGTTGCATGTTGGGTTGCGTTCTAGTTAGGTTGCTTTCCTTTTTTCCTTTTTCTTTCCTTTTGTTTTATTTTTCTATTTTTATTTCCTTTTTTGAATTTCATTATTTTTAAATCAAACTTGCTCTAAATTCCACAAGGAATATTAACAGTAAGTCAAACATTTATTTAGGGCTTATGGAAATTTATTTACTGCCATGTAAAATATATAGCCTTATATGAAATATTCTCATTTGGTTTTCTAATTGATTAAAAAATAAAATTCACTTCAAACCTTCTTGGGAAATTTATCATAGGCTCTATACATTATTTGGGGCTTAATAAAAATACTTTTATGTGCAATTTAAATATTTAATAAATTAAATAATCAAATTCACTTCAAACCTTCTTGGGAAATTTATCAGAGGCTCAATACATTATTTGGGGCTTAATTTAAAATAATTTTATGCCCAATTTAAATATTTAATTTATCGCCCTATTTTGGAATATCAAATTATTCCCTAAATTCTTTTAGGGTTCAATTTAATTCCAAATGACTTAAAGGTTTCAAATAAACATTAAAGGTTTATGGATATTATTTCCAACCCGGTATTTAGCAACGTGTCATGATAATTTTGTGAGCTCAATTTCTGGTTTTATAAATAATCCCTAAATGACTATTTAGGGTTCTGAATAATTCCAGAAATTCTATTTGAGCCACATATTCAATCAAATCAAACAACTCCAAATCAAACCTCGATATGATCAAGCAATCACAACCACTCTTTGAAAAGTTTTTTTTTTTTATGATTCTTTTAACATTCCAGATTTGGGAATAATCTGGAATGTGACAATGGGGGCAGACCATCTACTCGGGCCGGCACTGTGTGTTCGGCCTAAAACTTCTATCCCTTCTAGAGCCGCCGTTTCTGTTACTGGACACCGAAACCCACCTGCTCCATCCTGGAGTGTGTGCCAAGTAACGGCCGTGACTGAAGTAAACGGAACAGTACAACTCACCGTTCAGAACCCCACGTCATGGGTGAACTTGACGCCCGTCGTATGATAAGATGGATAACGACCAGCATGGCTCTCCGTGTCGCATCTGCACCAACCAACTAGACCCACTAGCACGCCTCTCTCACTGGTTGTGCTGACCATAAACCAACCTACCGAACTGCACTGGTGGCGGCACCTCTAGGGTCACGACCCGAACGGAACTACTTCACGGACGGTTTTTGGCTGAACGATACATGCACGATAGCTAAATCAAGCGCCTACGACTGTTCAGAATTGCTAATCGATGGTGCCAGGAGCCATGTCGTGCATGTATCAGCTAGCAATCGTCGTCTGTGTAGCAATGCTCCGACCCGAAAAAGTCCACATGCTCTAAACAACGAAACAAACACAGACCCACCAACCAATCCTAATACTATCACATATGTGAACAACTCATGCAACACATAAGATCAGACGATATAAAGAACACGCATAAAATAAAACAATACCCAACGAAAACATCTACTCCAATGATCAGCAGTATACGCAGGAAATAACCAACAAAAACATCTATCGAAGCAGCGGCACCACATACCAGCGCGGGACCATTGCCAACTTCAAATGTTCCTATTACAGGGGCCGTGTGCGCACATTTTCCTTCCACCATCACACACTGGACAAGATCCATGCGGCTCCACGAAAGAACAAATCAGAAGTTGTGGGGACGTGCGACGATGAGGGAGGCAAGGGAAGGTGAACGAGAAGAAAAGACACAACAGACATGAGGGAAACAAAATAAAACCTCACCTGTCACGAGGAGCTAACAAATCGCCGACTGCTATCGATGGGAAACAGAGCACAACACAAACACGAGATGACAAGATAAACTAACGTGCCGTCGGCAAACAAACTACCAACACCGAGAAAGCTCGAGGAAGCCCTGGGCCCTGGCAGCGAAGAAAACAAAACGGTATGCAAGGCAGGCACATGAGAAGAGAAGACAACCCCATTATGTACTAGGACACCCCCACGCACGCAACAAACCAACATACAACTGACCCAGGAGAAAACGGGCTGAAGCCACCCGTCTACGAGGCATCACCGGAGCATTCGGCTCCCAACAATCCGCGCACACACCAGCAACATACATGTCAGCCAAAAATAAGCCGGACAATCCGGGCAGCCGTCTCTAGAATGCGCAAGGCTGCACGACGATGTAAGACCAATGCCCCGAGCCATCAAGCACACACACGCACAGCTGGGCAGGGGAACCAAGCACCCGGGTGGGCAGAGAGCCCAGGTAGGCGCCCCTCGAACGTGCAAGGAGGCACGCGACCACCAGCCAGATTGCCCTCTCTGACCATCCGACACCCATCGCGCCGAGCTAGACGGTCGAGCGAGCCCAACTAGTGCGATTGAACCGGCCCGCCGGGGGGCAAAGGATACTAACAGGCTGACCCGCCTGCCCCTCACGTGTGGGACAACGCGCAACGGGGCTCAGGCGGGCGCGATCGAAAACGTCACATTATGGTGGCACCGGCCGCACCAGTGATCCACCCGTCATGCACCCCCGAGGTGAGCCAGCTAGGTGCGCGCCGTCATGGCAGATTGGACGGCGCGGAAAGCCCCAGTGAGCCAACCACGGAAGGCCCGGCCTCGGCAGGCGCCTAAGAACGCTGGCAGATGTTAAGTTTGAAGTAGTTCGTACCCACAAAACTCCAAACATTGGTTAGCAACAATGTCACCTCCCCCTAAACAAAGCAACAAAGCATATCTTCAGTCCATTTTTTGTGATTACCTGATGATATCACCGACCTTGAACCATGCACGTCTGATATTTCCGTGCTTATCCCGGGACACGAGATCTGCTAAACAATGAACCTCCTCCAAACGGAACTGTGCCTGACATCACGCACGAACGATTCAATCCATCGAACTGTGGCGACCTCCAATTAAACAAACAAAATCATTGCGAGGATCATGCACGTCGAAGCTTTCAACACATCACCCTGGCCGTGGTCAGGCCATGCAAACTTTCTGAAAGCTCGTCACCGGACCAACCTCTCTGCATAGTTTATGGGACTATTACCTGGGCCAATGCGGTCGACCAAAGATATTGTTGTTTTAGCCACACAAACATTGTATTTGCACCGGGGCGTTTTGATATCATGCGCTTTTAGTCGTAAGCATGCACTGAATCTGCCTGGAGGCTTTGATCTGACCCTTCCGCTTTTCTGTTGTCCGTTCATCAATCAATCATCGCCCGAACGGTGCAACCGCGTTTGCCATTTCCTCCTGGTTCATCCCAGCATCTTCGCCTCTTGCGCGCACCTCGATTACTTTTTCTAACCTGTTACTACTATGCCTTGTGGTTTTCCAATTTCCCTTTTGTAGAAAGAGAGTTTCTTGTTGTCTTCGTATGCCCTGGATGCTTGGATTTGTTTATACGTTCACGTCTCAGAAATGGAGCAGTGATCTAAGAGCATCTACAGCTGCGATCGGCAAATCCGGACCCTCAAACGCCCACGGATGCGCCCGGGTGCGTCCGCCGGCACTGACCGGGCACGTCTCATTTGATGGCTTTCACACCCTTTCCTCTCATATCTGAAACCTCAAAACCATACAAAAAGCATTCAACGCTACGTAAAAGACGATCATCACACATAGTTCATCAGATCACCGTTTCATCGCCAGACAAAAGAAGCATAGTTCATCGGAGCAGTGCAAATCCAGACTACAAACTAATTAAAACATAGTTAAATATAAACACAAGGGCGAAGGGTGGAGGAAATGATCATTTCCTTGCTGCCCCCTTCCCCTTCTGGTCGTCGATGCGGCTATGCCCCTCCTCCTTGTAGGCGTCGGCCTGCGGTGGTCCGTCGTCATCGGAGCTGGAGGTGGAGCCGCTGTCTGAGCAGCAAGCAGCAGCTTCGGCCCAACAGCCTGCGGAGCAGGCAGTCCTGCTCCTTGGCATGGCGGCTCGCCTTCGCCTTCGCTGCCGCCTCCTCGCTTGCCTCGCGCTCCGACAACTCGATGGCGAGTCAGAGTGCTTTGACATTCTTGCGGCAGAGGCGCCGCACATCCGTCCACGCCGTCATGAGAGAGCGGCGGAGAACCGACGGGAGGAGCGCGACATCAGGATCAACCGGCACGGTCGCGCGTGACTGCCGTGCGGTCAACGCCTCCCCCGCCGCCGCCCTCTCCCTTGCTCGTTGTCGCTCGCGACGGGCTGGTCGTGCCTCGGACTTGGACGTCCTCGTGCGCGTCGGTGCCTGCGCGGGCACGAGGACCCAGCGGTGGCCGGGCACCACTTCCGGAACAGAGGGAGGTTGCCGGCATACCTAAACGACGGGAGCGGAGCGGTCAGAGCTGCGCGCTGGGCGGGACGGACCAGCGACGTCGTCGGCACTGCGTCGACGACCGACGGGCGCTGAGGAAGAAGATCTGCCGCTGCCATTGCCGCTGCCACCTTGGTCGAGCAGCGACCGCCTCAAGGCGATGCGGGGGGCGACCTCCTCCACATCCATGGTCGGGGCGTCGGATTCTCCGTCGGAGCCGCCGCTGCTTCCGTCGCCGGTCATCGGATCGGAGGGGAGGGGATCGGAAGTGGAGTGGACAGGCACGGGAGTGGAGTCCAAATTGACCGGTGTCTAGGGTTTATCGGATGGGGATATTTGTGGGGTCCAGATGGGCCAGGCTGGGCCAAGCCGACGTGGAAGACGCGCCAGGACGCTCCATATCCGCCCTATATTTGGGCTGGATATGAGGGTGCCGGTCAGTCCGGACGTTTGAGGCCCGTTTAAGGAGTCCGTCTAGGTCGTTTTTTCATGACCGATCACTGATCGGACGGCCTGCCCGGACGATTGAGATGGATTTGAGAGGTCCGACCGTAAATGCTATAAACAGTCTTATATTTATTTACAAAGTGAGTACTTCGTTAGAGACCAGCTGATGGTTGGCGTCGTTCAGACTCTCGCGGCCGTCGATGGATCGCAGACATGCCGGTTTCTGGGAACGAATTGGGTTACTCAACTCGGAGGAGGCCAGGAAGATATTTTTGCTCGGTAAAGTACACACAATGGCAGAGATGATTCCCTAGTGGAACATCACGTAATCGCCACCAAAGGCACTATAACGCGTACTAGTAAAAACAAACCAAAGAGGAGGTAGCATTAACCTCCGTCGCCTCTTTTTTTTCTTTTTGAGCCGTCCCCCGTCGCCTCTTTTTTTTCTTTTTGAGCCGTCCCCCGTCGCCTCCTGACGAGCAACAAGTGTCCAAATCAATCTACCAACCAAAACTAGTCCCCGCTGTTATTCTAGATAGACCTGTAATGTAAACCTCTAACCCCTTTTGTCTTTTGGCTTGGATCTTCTAAACCCATCTGGCCAGATGGATTAACAACTCGCTCGTGTGTGTGTTATATATTTATACAATTCGTTTGTTACATTACATCTAACCCCACAATCTTTTCGAAAACGAAATGCTTTTGCTAGTCTTCAGTTACCTGAAAATATTTATTTAGTTTTTTTTTGAGACATGAAAATATTCATTTAGTATCAGTCGAATTTTTTTTTATGGCCTGGAGCAGCCCACCGTCCAGTCGTCCACGTAGCTGGCTAGGCTAACAATACTGGGCCCGAAGCCAGTCCACGTACGAAGAAGCCTCGATCGATTAATTACCCTGGGTGTCTACCCGTCAAAGAAAAAAAAGTGCGGCTGGGTATATGTACCTGATTGGTGTGTATGTGTTTTTTTTTAACATCAGTACAGATACAAGCGCTCATATACACGCGCATACACTCACCCCTATGAACGCACACACGCACACCCTATCCCTATGAGCACCTCTGAAAGACTGAGCCGGCATATCATGTTGAAATTTACGAAGTCACCGTAGGCACCTCGTCGTCGACAGGAACGTCTCCTCCCACTTAATGCGCATCGCCGAAAATCCTGAAATAAATACAGGAATAAATGCGAGCACCAGGATTTGAACCCTGGTGGGCTGGAATACCACAGTCCCTCTAACCATCCAACCACAGGTTGGTTCGCTGGTGTGTGTGTGTGTTGTATGTGCATGTGAGCATGGGGATATGTGTATGTGTTTTTTTTTCTTTCTCAGTTTCGGCGTGTCGAGAGAAGTAATTTCGGCTATTTTGTTGTTTGAGCACTGCATATAACATTGAGGTATATCATGATTTTGCTATTGGACAGCTGCCTGAATTTTTTCTAGGTTCAATCAAAATTTTCAAAAAAAAGATTATGCGTGTTTAATGTTTTTAGTCGACTTTTTTTTTTTTATGTGTGGATGTTAGATTTGTGTAAGTATATATGCAAGTATTATAGAATATGTGTGTAAATTATACTAGAGTGAAAATTGCACTATGATATGCTTATTATCATGTATTATAAGAAAAAAAACAATTTCTGTGCAAATTTAGTGCAAGGTTGTGTCATCATTTGTTTTAAGTTTTTTTTACTTTCTATATTGGTTATGTGTCAATGCTACTCATTTATTCTTCCTTAGAAAACTTCTTTTTTTGATATGGTGCACTGTTATATGCTTACTCTTGCATACTATAAGAAATTGCAAATTGTGTGCAAGTTTTAGTCATCATTTCTTTAAGTTCATTTTTTATTTTCTTTCTTCATTAATAGAAATACTTAGCCATTAATTCATTCTTACTTAGAAAAACATATATATTATATATATATATATATATATAATATATATATTATATATATATATATATATATTAATATATAATATGGAAAATCCATCCTACCACCCAGGGGTAGTTACCCCACATGTCTCATATACAGCCATATGGTATTATATGTACTACCTTATCATTATAAATAGGTTCATATATTATACTCCCTCCGTCCCAAAATTCTTGTCTTAAATTTATCTAGATACGGATGTATCTAACACTAAAATGTGAATAGATACATCCGTATGTAGACAAATTTAAGATAAGAATTTTGGGACGGAGGGAGTATATAACATATTTCAAAGTGAGTTACATGAAAAAATTATAAGTTGGCCCATGGTTTTTATCATATTTACGAAATACGTATATATTTGTACGTAAAAAAGAGCATACTCAAAATACGATGCATACTACCTAAAAAGTAGTATATATACTACCTAAATATTGTTATATACTACATACTACGTGTACATACTCTCTGATTTGATAGATACTACATACAACATACAAAATTCAAGTGATGGTAACTACCACCGGTGATAGATAAAATTTGTCATATATATATATATATATATATATATATATATATATATATATATATATATATATATATATATATATATATATATATATATTATGTCTTTGCCACCCGTGGACATTGCCACCCCTCTGGCTTCCGTCTGATTTGGCTATGAGATCCGTGTAGCATCTTGTAGGTCTGCCATTGATTAGGCTTCCATTTGTCTAATTGCACCGAGACGAGTTCATAGCACTAAGTATTAACAAAGTTAAATGTTGATACATGTGTATACGCATGAATCTTTTTTCGCGAATCTTTTTTGAGTTCATGGGGAACTTCTTTTAGGAATATAAGTCTTAATCAGCAACCAGTTTTTTGTAGTATTACAGGAAGTTAGTAAGTTATACTACTTTTTGTACTATTATAAGGAATCTTTTTGGTGGAGTATTCATGTCCTGATATTTTGATACCCCTAGTCTAACACATACTCTACTGGAATTGTATTAGTGTGACCATTAGCATGCTTCATTAACTGAATCCTGATGAAAGAATGACGATAGCATAGTGTTTGCATGGATCACGAGGCATGTATTGAACGGTGATAACAGGGGGTGGCACTGCCACCCAGAGGGGTGGCATAGTCCCCGGGTGTTAAAAAATCCACACTAAAAGAAGTATGTGAATAAACATGTGAATAAAAAGGGTGGAGGAAGAAGAAGTCAGCTAAGCCTTTGGATTTCGATCGGACGACTAAAGAGCGATTTGACTGAACCGGAAAAGACCGAGTTATGTATGCAAGTTATATTAATATATGATTGTTCTTTCATATTGTGGATGAATGCAAGTTCTACGCATTTCATGTGCAAGTTTTGACAATTTTTTCTTCTTCATTGTATTCTTCTTTGGACGCGTCTGGCTGGTGGCCGTTGGCTCGCTAACGCTCGCGAGCGGCCGGCCAGAAAAGGTAAGCCCCTGCCCCCTGGTCCTAGGAAGGAAAGTTCCTTCCAGCCAACTGTTCCCACGCGCCAACAACAGAAAAAGCAACAGAAAAGAGGATCCCCCACCACCTGCCGCTGTCACGTGATAAAGATCGACTCCCACGCCCCCCTCGCCCAACCACTCTCCCCCGCTGGTCGCCCAACTTCTTCCCCACGAAAGAAAGGGATCCCAGGCCATGAACCAGATCCTGTAGAGCTGCCATGGCAAATCAGCCAAGGTGAGGAGATCTGGGTCAGAAACAGCAAGAAGAGAAGAGAAAGCTTACCAGGCAACACCATCAGGTAAGAAAATCCTTCTGCTCTTCCATATCAAAACCTTGTTGACTATCTCTTTCCCTTTCCTCTCTGAATCTCCTAAATCAAGTAAAATTCTCCATGATTGGAGGGGAGAAGGAAGACCAAGCAAAGCACAGAAAATATGTGGATCTGATATGTGCATAAATAATTCACTTTTCCGTGCAAGAAAATCATGGTATGAAACCAACTTTCACCTGGATGTGTGCAAACAAACACACCCAGGGTGAATTTTGCATCTTAGCAGAAAAAAGACTTGATGTGGTCCCTGTGCAACTAAACATGGTTTGAAAGTGAACTTTGCCCCGGATGTATGCAACAAACACACACATGGATGAGTTGCAGACAACATGCATTCTAGTCAAAACTGAACATGTATTCTAGCCAACCCAACATGCATTGTAGCCAAACTAAACATGCATTCTACCAACTTTGTACTGGTTGTTTGCAAATTTACACATTAAAAAACTGTAGCATCTGTGCAACAAAAAATGCATAAGTGTGCAACTGAACATGCATTCTATCCAACTGAACATGTATTCTAGCCAACTCAGCATGCATTGTAGCCAAAACTAAACATGCATTCTGCCAACTTTGTACTGTATGTTTGCAAGTGAACACATTAAAAAACTGTAGTAGCTGTGCAACAAAAAATGCATAATTGTGCAACTGAGCATGCATTCTAGCCAACTGAATATGGATTCTAGCCAACTGAACATGCATATTAGCAAACTGAACTTGTATTCTAGCCAACTTTGTAGCTGGATGTTTGCAAATAAACACAATAAAAATCTGTAGTACGACAGCAAAAACACAAGAACTTTTGTGAAAACTACACAAGGATCCATTCCAACTTCTCCAGCAATGTGTGCAACAGAAAAACAAACCAGGCTAATGAAACCACAAACCATAGTAATCGTCACGCATATATTCTTGTCCCACACCTATTGCAAAGCTATAGTGGAAAATATGTTCAATATACTAGAAGTAAAAAATAGAAAATGCGATGAAAACTATATCTATATTCTGTCATCCAAATCTTCTTTCTTCTTTCATCTGGATTTGTCATCTCAACTGTAGCATCAAATTATGTCCTAAATTATGTGCAGAAAAATCTAAATCAGCTCCTTGCCAAAAGTAAACCTGCACATCATTACAGCAACAAAAAAAATGTGAGAAAAACACTGAAGTAAAAGTACTGTTTTTCATCTGTGCAACCTATTTACTACAAAATGTGCAACTAACATAACCACTCAGTGCAAACAAAAATGCAGACCTGTTATAAAATAGATTTTGGTAAAAACACATAGTTTTTGCAACTAAGATTGTCATACTGGTGTGCAACTACTTATGATTGTGTTGTTGCATAAAAAATAGAATGTTTTTAGGTTGTTTGAAACACTCTTTGATGACATCCCTTTCATCTTTTTTATGTGCAGGGTGAATGTAGCGGCAGCAAAAAGAAAAGATGATTGATCTCAATGAGTTGCCTCCTGATCTCAATGAGCTTCCTCATGATATGGATCAGCAGCAACCCAGCATACCACCAGGAACTAATGCTGATTATGGAACAGAAAATGTGCGCTCTGTTGACTACACACAGCCAAGCCGTGGGCATAACCGTATGGGCCATGAACATGTGGCAGGGCAGTCATCAGCCCGTGGTGCCCCTGTAGTGGTGTCTCTGCAGTCAGAGAGCCATACTCTAGATGACACGGGCACCGCGGTAGATGTTCCTGGTCCAACCAGGACTGAGCTAGGAGCTGGGGCTGTTGACGGTGCTGTACAAGGAGAACAAGGAGAGGATGAGGCTGGGTCTCAGCCCATGAAACCCTATGTTGGCATGAGGTTTGACAGCCTTCAAGTTGCTAAGGATCATTACAACAGCTACGCCCTACAGATGGGTTTCTCTGTCAAGATGAACACCTCGAGGCGGACAGCTCACACAAATGAATTTGTAAAACAGCAGTTTTGTTGCAACAAGTACAAGAAGCCGAAAGTTGATGATGGAGGAGCGGAGGCTGCTCCTGTCCTGGATCCTACACCAGATCCAAAAGCTGTTGTTGGTGATGAGGAAATGGAAGATGAACCGCCAATCTTTAATGAAGAGGAGACTGGTCCCAGTAAGAGAAAGAAGAAATGAAACGCGAGACAATAAAGCAGACTCAATGCAAGGCGAAAATATTGGTGAAGCTGCTGGATGGGCGATGAGAGGTGACACACTTTTTCGTGACCACAACCATCCATTGGTGAACAAACCTTCATTGTCCAAATACTTGAGATCTCACCAAGGCATTTCTGCAGATGAAAAGGAATTTTTGCGTATCTTGTATAACTGCAACTCGACTACAGGTGTGTTTCTATATCCCTTACAGAATTAAGTTTCCCTCTAGACAGTCTAGTGTGCAACTGCTATGGTACTGGTGTGCAACTAAAATGCCTTCAGTGTGCAACTAAAAAGGGTCATGTGTCCAACATCCCATGCTGGACACCAGGTTTGCTGTGGTATGGCACTTCTGTGCAACTATAAAGCCTTCAGTGTGCAACTAAAAACTAAAAAAAGTCCTGAGTGCAACTTCATTAGTTGCACACCAGGTTGCTATATAGGTAGATTAGTGTGCAAATACTTTGGTGCTTCTGTGCAACTAGAATGCATTCAGTGTGCAACTAAACAATGTCCTGTGTCCAACTGCATGTGTTTTTAAGGTGCAGCTAGCTTTCCATTTTCTGCAATTATCCTCTGTGCCAACACATGTCCTATTACTGTGCAGTTGGGTGTGTGCATTCGTGCGACTAAAAAAGAGATATTGTTTTCTTTTTGTATTATGTAGGACGTATGATGCATATAATGACAGAATTCTATGGATCTGAGTTGATGATGCCGTTCGGACCAAAGGCAATAACAAATCTGTGTACAAGTTTTCGTAGAGATGACACAAAGGAGGGTGACATGATTGAGACAATTGCGCACTTCAAGGATATACAGAAAACCGATCCAGACTTCTTCTATAAGGTAAAATATGATGAAGAGGACAGAGTTGTCAACATATTTTGGGTGGATGGCTTAGCTCGAAAAGCTTATGCGGAGGTGTACCATGATTGTATATCGTTTGACACCACCTACATGACCAACATGTACAATATGTCGTTCGCACCGTTCATTAGAATCAACCGGCATGGCCAATCTTTCATGTTGGGTTGCATGTTTGTGAGGGAGGAGTTGGCATCAAGCTTTGATTGGGTCTTCCAAACATTCCTAGAGGCCATGGATGGCAAACCTCATGATAACTTCATAACTGATCAGGATGGTGCGATGAAGCAGCCTATAGAGAGCATCTTTCCCACCACCATGCATCGCTGTTGTCGATGGCACATCATGAAAAAGGCTCAGGAAAAGGTTGGTTGGCTGCTGTGCCGGAATCCAGGGCTATCTGATGATTTCAACTACTATGTTGATTTCAGCTTCACTCCAGAAGAGTTTGAGCAGAATTGGGCTGGGTTAATGATGAAGTACGAGGCAATAACACACACACACTTTGAGAAGTTGTACGAATACAGGTCAACTTGGGTGCCGTGCTACTTCAAACACAGGTTCTTCCCCTTCCTGCAGTCTACACAGCGTAGTGAGGGGTTCAAACGCCGTCCTAAAAAGATATGTGAACCCACACAACTCAATGCTGAACTTTGTCAAGCAATATGAAAAAATTCAGACCCACATCCTTGCCAAGGAAGGCTGCAATGATTACAGGACAAAACACCTTGAGATTGAGCTATGGTCCAAATTCCCAATAGAGAGGCAAGCTTACGAAACCTACACTAGAGACCTTTACCGCAAGTTCCGAGAAGAGTTTGAGCTGATTGGACTTTATAATGCGTTCCAAGTTGGTGCTGAGTTTTTTGAGCTCAGACCGAACCAGGAATTTGTTGCCAAATATGATTCTCGAAACTACTTGGTGTAGGCAAAGGTGGAGGAGGGTTCCTATTTGTGTGAGTGCTGCAAAATGGATAAAGACGGCATGCTCTGTTGCCACATCCTCAAGGTGTTCAACCATCTTGGAGTTGACATTATACCGAAAAGGTACATGCTCCGACGGTGGACACCTACTGCTGTCCCTAGTGCGCCAGGCACCGGGTATGAGCCACCGGTTGAAATGCCTCCTCAATCAAAGAAGCAGATAAGGGAGAGAAACATGATAGTGGATTTTCCAAAACTAGCAAAGTTTGCAAGTGGCTCTGATGCAGCACATGCCATTGTCTACAAGCATATGCATGGAGCACGTACATAAATTAGTCACCTCAACAAGTCCAAGAAAAAGAAAAAAACCGCTACTGCTACGGGGCCATCAGATGATGGCAACCCTCGAGGACCTCTTCCACCACCTGGCCATACACGGCATGCTCCGCCACCTCCTCCCCCGCTTGGCCCAACAAGCAGTGCCCCGCCCGCTCCTCCCAATGGACCTACAGGCAGTGCTCAAGGACCTCGTCATACAGGTAATTACCTGCCCCAACTCCCCATCTAACTACATGTATAATTTCAGTTGCACACAACAAGGTGGCCAGTTGCACAGAACAGGCTACTCAGTTGCGCACGCGTGAAAACTCATTCGGCCTACACGCACCACCACAAAAACCTGTTGAGCGAGCTATGTTACTTCGAGAATGAACATGAACCACTAACTTCTTTTTACTGTCTTGGCTATAGGTCATTACCAGCCTACTGCCGTGACGGGCCGTGCTCCTACAGGTTTTCTTTTCAACTTAAGTTGCACACAACACCCACTTAGTTACACAACATGAGCTTTGTGGTTGCACAGAACATCACTCATGGTTGCACAAGACTAACTTTTTGTATAATTATTACACCCCCTACAGGTGATCAAACACAACCTCATGCTGGTCCAGCGCCCGCGCACACTGGTCCAACTGCCCCAATGGATGCTACATCCCCTGCACAAGCCTCTGATGATTTTGTGCCAAGGGATCCCCCAAGGTCGACTACAAAGGGTAGGGCAAGGAGTAGACGGTACAAATATGCGCTGGAGCTACACCCAAAGAAGAAAAATAAATGTGGCCGCTGCTAATCTACAGAGCACACTGCCGGTGGATGCAAACTGAGGCTGCTGTGATTATCTTGCATCATTTGTATGGAAAAGGAAAAGGAAAAGAATGATGGTTTTTGAGCAATGTTGGCTCCAAGGGTACACATTCAGCATCTATGCTTTCTCTTCACTAAGTTGTTTTCCTTGAATTAGTTTATGGAGTGTGTAACGGTTACTATTTGTGATTTTGTTGGCAAAGCTTTTAAAATTTAGTTATTGAACAGTTGTATGCCCAGTGCTCCTAATGTGTCAACAAAGTGATGACAGAATTTGCAACAGAATTAGTACTAGTGTGCAACTACAATCTGTGCAAATTGTGCAAACCAACAAAGCGTTGAAAAAAGGTAGAGCATAAAAAGTACTGACCTAGTCCTTCTCATATCTCAGGAACTTCCTCCATGGGGCGGAGTTGTGCACACTGGTGACCCAATCATATGCCAGCTTCTTCCTGATGTTGAGTACTTCCTTGGGATCATAGTTGGGCAGTAGGTTGCCATTCCAATCAGTGGCGTTCAGCACTGCGAACATCCCACACTCATTGCTGCAGGAAAAAAGAATTGTCATAGAAATTAAAAATCCAAAAGATGATGTATTTTGTTGCACTGTGCAACTAATTATGTGCCACTGTGCAACTACTGATGTTCCACTGTGCAACTGGCTAGATTATCCCCGTGAAAATTATAAAAATGAAGAGATGTATCTATGCAAACTAGTTGTGTGTCTTAAAAACTATAGATTGTACATCTAGAAACAAATAATCATTTAAAAAAAGAAAATTGTACATCTAGAAAATTTTAAAAAACTATAGATTGATGGAAAAAATTGAGAAGAATGTCATGCTTCTTGTCTTACTTCCCGTGCTGCTTCAGTACATCGATGTCAATAATCTGGAAGTGCTCGATGCTGGACTTTGGGTAATGCTTCCTCCATAGCATCCGTACTGCCCCCGCGATGGTACAGGCGGTGTTCATCAACTCAATGTCATCTAGCTTCCTGTTTGAATCAAGAACTTCGAAATGTTCATCCCTCAAGTTGACGTTGAAGACCTAATAGTGCCTGCCTCCTTCGGGGTGGTTTGGACCAGCGCACGCAAGCACTGGCAGCATGACCTGCACACATGAATAATTCAGATACAAAACACACTGTAGGTAAAAACAGTAAAAATGGTGAGGTTAACAGGTTGCCAGAAAGTATTTGTGTTTATGCCAACTAATAGTTGTATCATGTGTAACAGAACATGCTGTGAGTGCCAACTAAGAGAGGGATCATGTGCAGACAACACTGACCATGTCTTGCTTGTCAAGTCGGTTCTTGTATTCGAATTTTTTGTTTATGTCAGACACATTGTAGCTCCCTTGCTGTAATTTGGTTTGCAGAAATGATAAACATGTGGCAACTCCTTGTTAGATAAAAAAGAATCCCTGAATTGGCCAATAAAAGTTCAAGCAAAGTGATACACAGATGAAAAAATGCTATAAAAAGAAGAGGGTAAAAAGTTTTGAAAAATCTTACAGATAGCCTCAGTGGCATAACGTGATGGAAATATGCCCTAGAGGCAATAATAAAGTTGTTATTATTATATTTCCTTATTCATGATAAAGGTTTATTATTCATGCTAAAATTGTATTGATCGGAAACTTAAATACGTGTGTGGATACATAAACAAATACCATGTCCCTAGTAAGCCTCTACTAGACTAGCTCGTTGATCAAAGATGGTTAAGGTTTCCTAACCATAGACATGTGTTGTAACTTGATAACGGGATCACATCATTAGGAGAATGATGTGATGGACAAGACCCATCCGTTAGCTTATCATATAATCGTTCAGTTTATTGCTATTACTTTCTTAATGTCAAATACATATTCCTTCGACTATGAGATCATGCAACTCCCGGATACCAGAGGAATACCTTGTGTGCTATCAAATGTCACAACGTAACTGGGTGATCATAAAGATGCTCTACAGGTATCTCTGAAGGTGTTTGTTGAGTTGGCATAGATCGAGATTAGGATTTGTCACCCCGTGTATCGGAGAGGTATCTCTGGGCCCTCTCGGTAATACACATCACAAGAAGCTTGCAAGCAAAGTGACTAAGGAGTTAGTTACAAGATGATGTATTACGAAACGAGTAAAGAGACTTGCCGGTAAGGAGATTGAACTAGGTATGAAGATACTGATGATTGAATCTCGGGCAAGTAACATACCGATAGACAAAGGGAATTACGTATGTTTTCATAAGGTTCGACCGATAAAGATCTTCGTAGAATATGTAGGAACCAATATGGGCATCCAGGTTCCGCTATTGGTTATTGACCGGAGAGGTGTCTCGGTCATGTCTACATAGTTCTCGAACCCGTAGGGTCCGCACGCTTAACATTCGTTGACGATATAGAATTATATGAGTTATGTGATTTGGTGACCGAATGTTGTTTGGAGTCCCGGATGAGATCACGGACATGACGAGGAGCTCCGAAATGGTCCGGAGGTAAAGATTGATATATAGGACGATGCTATTTGGACACCGGAAGAGTTTCAGGAGGTACCGGGTAGTCATCGGATCACCGGAAGGGGTTCCGGGAACCCCCGGGAGGTTAATGGGCCATATGGGCCAAAGGGGGGGAACACACCAGCCCACAAGGGACTGGCGCGCCCCTCCTAAGGCCGCAGCCCTTGGGGAGAGAAGGAAAAGGGGGAGTCGGCCTGCCCCTTCCTTCCCTCTCCTCCCCTTTCCTTCCCCCCTTGTGCAAACAAGGTAAGGGGGGCGCCACAGGGCAGGAGCCCAAGGGGGCCGACGGCCACCCTTGGGGCGCCTCCTAGCTGCCTCCCCTCCCCCCACCTATATATATGAGGGAGGGGGCGCCACACAAAGACCACAACAATCTCTTGGCCATGTGCGGCGCCCCTCTCCATAGTTTCATCTCTCGGTCATATTTTCGGAGTGCTTAGGCGAAGCCCTGCGGAGATAGCTTCACCATCATCGTCACCACGCCATCGTGCTACTGGAACTCATCCACTACTTCGCCCGTCTTGCTAGATCAAGAAGGCGAGGACGTCACCGAGTTGAACGTGTGCTGAACGCGGAGGTGCCGTACATTTGGTACTTGATCGGTTGGATCGCGAAGAAGTTCGACTACATCAACCGCGTTAATAAACGCTTCCACTTATGGTCTACGAGGGTACGTAGACATACTCTCCCCTCTCATTGCTATGCATCTCCATGGATAGATCTTGCGTGTGCGTAGATTTTTTTTTGTTTTCCATGCAACGTTCCCCAACAGTGGCATCAGAGCCAGGTCTATGCGTAGATGATATGCACGAGTAGAACACAAAAGAGTTGTGGGCGGTGATGGTCATACTGCTTACCACCAATGTCTTATTTTGATTCGGCAGTATTGTGGGATGAAGCAGCCCGGACCAACCTTACATGTCCACGCACATGAGACCGGTTCCATCGACTGACATGCAACTTGTTTTGCATAAAGGTGGCTGGCGGGTGTCTGTTTCTCCTACTTTAGTTGAATCGAATTTGACTACGGCCGGCGCTTGAAGAAGGTTAAAACAACAAACTTGATAATCACCGTTGTGGTTTTTGCGTAGTTAAGAACGGTTCTTGCTAGAAGCCTGTAGCAGCCACGTAAAACTTGCAACAACAAAGTAGAGGACGTCTAACTTGTTTTTGCAGGACATGTTGTGATGTGATATGGTCAAGATATGATGTGATATATATTGATGTATGAGATGATCATGTTTTGTAATACGACAACCGGCAGGAGCCTTAGGGTTGTCTCTTAATTATTGTATGAAATACAAGTGCCATGTAATTGCTTTACTTTATCGCTATGCGTTAGCAATAGTTGTAGTAGCAATAGTTGGTGAGACGATCCCGACGCAACGATGGAGATCAAGGTGTCGAGCCGGTGACGATGGAGATCATGACGATGCTTTGGAGATGGAGGTCAAAAGCACAAGATGATGATGGCCATATCATGTCACATATTTTGATTGCATGTGATGTTTATCCTTTATGCATCTTATTTTGCTTAGAACGGCGGTAGCATTATAAGACGATCCCTTCACTAAATTTCAAGATAAAAGTGTTCTCCCCGAGTATGCACCGTTGCCAAAGTTCGTCGTTTTGAAGCATCTCGTGATGATCGGGTGTGATAGACTCTACGTTCACATACAATGGGTGTAAGACAATTTTGCACATGCAGAATACTTGGGTTAAACTTGACGAGCCTAGCATGTACAGACATGGTCTCAAAACACTGGAGACCGAAAGGTCGAATGTGAGTCATATAGTAGATATGATCAACATAGAGATGTTCACCATTGATGACTACCCCATCTCACGTGATGATCGGACATGGGTTAGTTGATTTGGATTATGTATCACTTAGATAACTTGAGGGATGTTTATTTAAGTAGGAGTTCATTAGTAATTTGATTAATTGAACTTAATTTATCATGAACTTAGTCTTAATAGTTTTTGCATATCTATGTTGTAGATCAGTGGCCCGTGCTACCGTTCCCCTGAATTTTAATGCGTTCCTAGAGAAAGCTAAGTTGAAAGATGATGGTAGCAACTATACAGTCTGGGTCCGTAACTTGAGGATTATCCTCATTGCTGCACAGAAGAATTATGTCCTTGATGCACCGCTAGGTGACAGACCTGCTGCAGGAGCTACTGCAGATGTTATGAACATCTGGCAGACTCAATCTGATGACTACTTGATAGTTCAGTGTGCCATGCTTTACAGCCTAGAACCGGGACTTCAAAGACGTTTTGAACGTCACGGAGCATATGAGATGTTCCAAGAGCTGAAATTGATATTTCAAGCTAATGCCCAGGTTGAGAGATATGAAGTCTCCAACAAGTTCTATAGCTGCAAGATGGAGGAAAATAGTTCTGTCAGTGAACACATACTCAAAATGTCTGGGTATCATAACCACTTGACTCAGCTGGGAATTGATCTTCCAGTTGAGGGTGTTATTGACAGAGTTCTTCAATCACTGCCACCAAGCTACAAAGGCTTCGTGATGAACTATAATATGCAAGGGATGACAAAAACGATTCCCGAGCTCTTCGCAATGCTTAAGGCCGCGAAGGTAGAAATCAAGAAGGAGCATCAAGTGTTGATGGTTAACAAGACCACTAATTTCAAGAAAAAGGGCAAAGGAAAGAAAGGGAACTTCAAGAAGAATGGCAAGCAAGTTGCCTCTCCCGTGAAGAAGCCCAAAGCTGGACCCAAGCCTGAAAGTGAGTGCTTCTACTACAAAGGGAATGGTCACTAGAAGCGGAACTGCCCTAAATACTTGGCGGATAAGAAGGATGGCAAAGTGAACAAAGGTATATTTGATATACATGTTATTGATGTGTACCTTACTAATGCTCGTAGTAGCGCCTGGGTATTTGATACTGGTTCGGTTTCTCATATTTGTAACTCGAAACAGGAGCTGCGGAATAAGCGAAGATTGGCTAAGGATGAGGTGACGATGCGCGTCAGGAATGGTTCCAAGGTTGATGTGATCGCCGTCGGCACGCTACCTCTACATCTACCTTCGGGATTAGTTTTAGACCTCAATAATTGTTATTTGGTGCCAGCGTTGAGCATGAACATTATATCTGGATCTTGTTTATTGCGAGACGGTTATTCATTTTAATCGGAGAATAATGGTTGTTCTATTTATATGAGTAATATCTTTTATGGTCATGTACCCTTGATGAATGGTCTATTCTTGTTGAATCTCGATCGTAGTGATACACATATTCATAATATTGATGCCAAAAGATGCAAAGTTGATAATGATAGTGCAACATACTTGTGGCACTGCCGTTTAGGTCATATTGGTGTAAAGCGCATGAAGAAACTCCATGCGGATGGACTTTTGGAATCACTTGATTATGAATCATTTGATACTTGCGAACCATGACTCATGGGCAAGATGACTAAAACTCCGTTCTCCAAAACAATGGAGCGAGCTAATGACTTATTGGAAATAATACATACTGATGTATGCGGTCCGATGAGTATTGAGGCACGCGGCGGGTATCGTTATTTTCTGACCTTCATAGATGATTTGAGTAGATATGGATATATCTACTTGATGAAACATTTGAAAAGTTCAAGGAATTTCAGAGTGAAGTGGAGAATCATCGCAACAAGAAAATAAAGTTTCTACGATTTGATCGCGGAGGCAAATATTTGAGTTACGAGTTTGGCCTTCATTTAAAACAATGTGGAATTGTTTCACAACTCACGCCACCTAGAACACCACAGCGTAATGGTGTGTCCGAACATCGTAACCATACTTTATTAGATATGGTGTGTTCTATGATGTCTCTTACCGATTTACCACTATCATTTTGGGGTTATGTATTAGAGACAGCCGCATTCACGTTAAATATGGCACTGTCTAAATCCGTTGAGACGACACCGTATGAACTATGGTTTGGCAAGAAACCTAAGCTGTCGTTTCTCAAAGTTTGGGGATGCGACACTTATGTCAAAAGGCTTCAGCCTGATAAGCTCGAACCCAAATCGGAGAAGTGCGTCTTCATAGGATACCCTAAGGAAACTATTGGGTACACCTTCTACCATAGATCCGAAGGCAAGATCTTTGTTGCTAAGAATGGATCCTTTCTAGAGTAGGAGTATCTCTCGAAAGAAGTGAGTGGAAGGAAAGTAGAACTTGATGAGGTAATTGTACCTTCTCTCGAATTGGAAAGTAGCACATCAGAGAAAATCGTTCCTGTGATGCCTACACCAACTAGAGAGGAAGCTAATGATGATGATCATGAAACTTCGGATCAAGTTACTACTGGACCTCGTAGGTCGACCAGAGCACGTTCCGCACCAGAGTGGTACGGTAATCCTGTCCTGGAAGTTATGTTATTAGACCATGGCGAACCTACGGACTTTGAAGAAGCTATGATGAGCCCAGATTCCGATAAATGGCTTGAGGCCATGAAATCTGAGATAGGATCCATGTATGAGAACAAAGTATGGACTTTGGTGGACTTGCCCGATGATCGGCAAGCCATTGAGAATAAATGGATCTTCAAGAAGAAGACAGACGCTAATGGTAATGTCACTATTTACAAAGCTCGACTTGTCGCAAAAGGTTTTTGACAAGTTCAAGGAGTTGACTTAATGGAAACATGCCCTAGAGGCAATAATAAAATGGTTATTATTATATTTCCTTAATCATGATAAAGGTTTATTATTCATGCTAGAATTGTATTGATCGGAAACTTAAATACATGTGTGAATACATAAACAAATACCGTGTCCCTAGTAAGCCTCTACTAGACTAGCTCGTTGATCAAAGATGGTTAAGGTTTCCTAACCATGGACATGTGTTGGTATTTGATAATGGGATCACATCATTAGGAGAATGATGTGATGGACAAGACCCATCCGTTAGCTTAGCATATTGATCGTTCAGTTTATTGCTATTGCTTTCTTCATGTCAAATACATATTCCTTCGAATGTGAGATTATGCAACTCCCGGATACCGGAGGAATACCTTGTGTGCTATCAAACGTCACAACGTAACTGGGTGATCATAAAGATGCTCTACAGGTATTTCCGAAGCTGTTTGTTGAGTTGGGATAGATCAAGATTAGGATTTGTCACTCCGAGTATCAGAGAGGTATCTCTGGGCCCTCTCGGTAATACACATCATAAGCTTGCAAGCAAATGACTAAGGAGTTAGTTACAAGGTGATGTATTACGGAACGAGTAAAGAGACTTGCTGGTAACGAGATTGAACTAGGTATGAAGATACCGACGATCGAATCTCGGGCAAGTAACATACCGACGGACAAAGGGAATTACGTATATTGTCATAACGGTTCGACCGATAAAGATCTTCGTAGAATATGTAGGAGCCAATATGGGCATCCAGGTTACACTATTGGTTATTGACCGGAGAGGTGTCTTGGTCACGTCTACATAGTTCTCGAACCCGTAGGGTCCGCATGCTTAACGTTCGTTGACGATATAGTGTTATATGAGTTATATGATTTGGTGACCGAATGTTGTTCGGAGTCCCGGATGAGATCACGGACATGACAAAGAGTCTCAAAATGGTCGAGAGGTAAAGATTTATATATAGGACGATGGTATTTGGACACCGGAAGAGTTTCGGGATGCACCGGGTAGTCATCGGGTCATCGGAAGGGGTTCCGGGCACCCCCGACAAGTGTATGGGCCTTATGGGCCAAAGGGGGGGGGACAGACCAGCCCACAAAGGGGCTGGTGCGCCCTTCCCTTGGCTGGCCGGCCCTAGGGGAAGGAAATGGGAGGGGTGGCCCCTCCTGCCTTTAGAGAGAAAGGAAAGGGGGGGGGGGGGGCGCCACCTCCTCCTTCCTTCCTCCCGCACTCCAAATAAGGAAGGGGGGCGCCACTTTTGGGAGGACCCCAAGTAGGATTCGGCCTACTTGGGAGCGCCTCCTGACTGCTCCCTCCACCCCACCTATATATATGTGGGAGGGGGTGCCTAGCACAATAGACAACATTGTCTTAGCCGGGTGCGGCGCCCCCTCCACCGTTTACACCCCCGGTCATATTTTTGTAGTGCTTAGGCGAAGCCATGCGGAGATAACTTCACCATCATCGTCACCACGCCGTCGTGCTGCCGGAACTCATCCACTACCTCGCCGTCTTGCTGGATCAAGAAGGCGGAGGACGTCACCGAGCTGAACGTGTGCAGAACGCGGAGGTGCCGTACGTTCGGTACTTGATCGGTTGAAGCGCAAAGAAGTTCGACTACATCAACCGCGTTAACAAATGCTTCCACTTATGGTTTACGAGGGTACGTAGACACACTCTCCCCTCTTGTTGCTATGCATCTCCATGGATAGATCTTGCATGTGCGTAGAATTTTTTTTGTTTTCCATGCAATGTTTCCCAACATGACTACGATGAGACTTTCTCAGCCGTAGTGATGCTTAAGTCTGTCCGAATCATGTTAGCAATTGCCGCATTTTATAATTATGAAATCTGGCAAATGGACGTCAAAACTATATTCCTTAATGGATTTCTTAAAGAAGAGTTGTATATGATGCAACCAGAAGGTTTTGTCGATCCTAAAGGTGCTAACAAAGTATGAAAGCTCCAGCGATCCATCTATGGACTGGTGCAAGCATCTCGGAGTTGGAATATATGCTTTGATGAGGTGATCAAAGCATATGGTTTTATACAGACTTACGGTGAAGCCTTTATTTACAAGAAAGTGAGTGGGAGCTCTATAGCATTTCTGATATTATATGTGGATGACATATTGTTGATTGGAAATGATATAGAATTTCTGGATTGCATAAAAGGATACTTGAATAAGAATTTTTCAATGAAAGACCTCGGTGAAGCTGCTTATATATTGGGCATCAAGATCTATAGGGATAGATTGAGACGCTTAATAGGACTTTCACAAAGCACATACCTTGAGAAAGTTTTGAAGAAGTTCAAAATGGACTAATCAAAGAAAGGGTTCTTGCCTATGTTACAAGGTGTGAAATTGAGTCAGACTCAAAGCCCGACCACTGCAGAAGATAGAGAGAAAATGAAAGTCATTCCCTATGCCTCAGCCATAGGTTCTATCATGTATGCTATGCTATGTACCAGACCTGATGTGTACCTTGCCATAAGTTTGGCAGGGAGGTACCAAAGTAATCCAGGAGTGGATCACTGGACAGCGGTCAAGAACATCCTAAAGTACCTGAAAAGGACCAAGGATATGTTTCTCATTTATGGAGGTGACGAAGAGCTCGTCGTAAATGGTTACGTCGATGCTAGCTTCGACACTGATCCGGATGACTCTAAGTCACAAACCGGATACATATTTATATTGAATGGTGGAGCTATAAGTTGGTGCAATTCCAAGCAGAGCGTCATGTCGGGATCTACGTGTGAAGCGGAGTACATAGTTGCTTCGAAAGCAGTGCATGAAGGAGTCTGGATGACGGAGTTCATATCCGATCTGGGTGTAATACCCAGTGCATCGGGTCCAATGAAAATCTTTTGTGACAACACTTGAGCAATTGCCTTAGCGAAGGAATCCAGGTTTCATAAGAGAACCAAACACATCAAGAGACGCTTCAACTCCATTCGTGAAAAGGTCAAGGATGGAGACATAGAGATTTGCAAAATACATACGGATCTGAATGTAGCAGACCCGTTGACTAAGCCTCTTCCACGAGCAAAACATGATCAACACCAAGACTCCATGGGTGTTAGATTCATTACAATGTAATCTAGATTATTGACTCAAGTGTAAGTGGGAGACTGATGGAAATATGCCCTAGAGGCAATAATAAAGTTGTTATTATTATATTTCCTTATTCATGATAATGGTTTATTATTCATGCTAGAATTGTATTGATCGGAAACTTAAATACATGTGTGGATACATAAACAAATACCGTGTCCCTAGTAAGCCTCTACTAGACTAGCCTTTGATCAAAGATGGTTAAGGTTTCCTAACCATAGACATGTGTTGTCACTTGATAACGGGATCACATCATTAGGAGAATGATGTGATGGACAAGACCCATCCGTTAGCTTAGCATATGATCATTCAGTTTATTGCTATTGCTTTCTTAATGTCAAATACATATTCCTTTGACTATGAGATCATGCAACTCCTGGATACCGGAGGAATACCTTGTGTGCTATCAAACATCACAACGTAACTGGGTGATCATAAAGATGCTCTACAGGTATCTCCGAAGGTGTTTGTTGAGTTGGCATAGATCGAGATTAGGATTTGTCACTCCGTGTATCAGAGAGGTATCTCTGGGCCCTCTTAGTAATACACATCACAAGAAGCTTGCAAGCAAAGTGACTAAGGAGTTAGTTACGAGATGATGTATTACGGAATGAGTAAAGAGACTTGCCGGTAACGAGATTGAACTAGGTATGAAGATACCGACGATCAAATCTTGGGCAAGTAACATACCGATAGACAAAGGGAATTACGTATGTTGTCATAAGGTTCGACCGATAAAGATCTTCATAGAATATGTAGGAACTAATATGGGCATCCAGGTTCCGCTATTGGTTATTGACCGGAGAGGTGTCTCGGTCATGTCTACATAGTTCTCGAACCCGTAAGGTCCACACGCTTAACGTTCGTTGAAGATATAGTGTTATATGATTTATGTGATTTGGTGACCGAATGTTGTTCGGAGTCCCGAATGAGATCACGGACATGATGAGGAGCTCCGGAAAGGTCCGGAGGTAAAGATTGATATATAGGATGATGCTATTTGGACATCGGAAGAGTTTTGGGAGGTACCGGGTAGTCATCGGATTACCGGAAGGGGTTCCGGGAACCCCCGGGAGGTTAATGGGCCATATGGGCCAAAGGGGGGGAACACACCAGCGCACAAGGGGCTGGCGCGCCCCTCCTAAGGCCACAGCCCTTGGGGAGAGAAGGAAAAGGGGGAGTCGGCCTCCCCCTTCCTTCCCTCTCCCATTTCCATCCCCCCTTGTGCAAACAAGGTAAGGGGGGCGCCACAGGGCAGGAGCCCAAGGGGGCCGGTGGCCACCCTTGGGGCGCCTCCTGGCTGCCTCCCCTCCCCCCACCTATATATATGAGGGAGGGGCGCCACACAAAGACCACGACAATCTATTAGCCGTGTGCGGCGCCCCTCTCCACAGTTTCGTCCCTCGGTCATATTTTCGGAGTGCTTAGGCGAAGCCCTGTGGAGATAGCTTCACCATCACCGTCACCACGCCATCGTGCTGCCAGAACTCATCCACTACTTCGCCCGTCTTGCCGGATCAAGAAGGCGAGGACGTCACCGAGCTGAACATGGAGGTGCCGTACGTTCGGTACTTGATCGGTTGGATCGTGAAGAAGTTCGACTACATCAACCGCATTAATAAACGCTTCCGCTTACGGTCTACGAGGGTACATAGACATACTCTCCCCTCTCGTTGCTATGCATCTCCATGGATAGATCTTGCGTGTGCGTAGAATTTTTTTGTTTTCCATGCAACGTTCCCCAACATAACGACCTTCTTTGACCCTTCTGGTAAGTTTTTCATGATGTGTATGATTGCAGTCTCAAGAACCATACATGACAACCATTGAAGAGGCTTCATGGAATTGACTAACTCCTTGGGAGAAATGAAGAAACCATCATACTTGATTATCTCAGGGCTAAAAAAATTTAAAAAATAAAAGGCAAGTTAACTTGAAGGTTCAGAGCAAAAAATATTGTGTATTAAACAAAAAGACAAGAGTGTGCAACTAAAAGCCCTGTTCTGTGCAACATGCTGTGCTTTGGTGTGCAACTAAGTGGGTGCTACTGTGCAACTGAAAAATACGGATATAGGCTGTGTGGAGTTGGTTTACCTGGTTTCAGGATCATTTGCTCCTGGATGATGTTTGACCCAATACACGAGGGCAGCGTAAAGCTTGTTGATTGCTTCAGTGCTGTTGAACGTCTTCTTTCTGTTGTAATCAATGAATGGGGACCTTTGAGATGCTCCGGGCCTTATTACCCTCCTCTGTCTTCGTGCGACAGGTGGTCCTAAAGAACTGCTCGTGCCAACTACTGCTTCTCCGCAAATCGGGGTGTGGTAGCTGTCTGGTGATGCAGCATCTAGCGGGTGAGCTAATCCCTTGCCAGCATCAGTAGCAGCACATGCTTCATTCACTCTTGCTGGATCCAAATCATCCTCATCTATGACAACTAGATTGGTTTCTCCTGTTTGTGCTGCTGGAGCAGGTGCTGCAACAGGCTCGGCATTATCATCTATACCCATGTCAACGCTTGGTGCATCGTAATACCCGTCGCCATGATAACTCTATGAGCTTGATCTGCATATGGGTTGATGGCCCAGGGCATCTCCTTGCGGCACATTCACTGGAGCATTATTAGTTGACTTGGTTTGCAAGAGTGTTGTAGTTGGCGGCCTAGGAGGCTTGCACTTGTTTACAATGTTGAACACCTCCTCTTGTGTTAATGTGCACTAAAAATCAGCTCTTGGTGATGCACTCTTGCTTGGCTGCTGTGTGTTAGCTCTTGGAGATGGCAGTTTGGCAGATTGATCACCTCCTTCCATGTTTGGTAGTTTTCACTATGACCCTGCTGCTAATTGACACTTCAGTTGGTACAGTAGTAGCTGTAGTTGGCATCTTTCCAATCTCAGTTGGCTGCAAGCTGGCTGAACTTGGCACTTCTGCATCGATGTCTGTGACACGTTGTTCTGTCTCGTGTCTGAACCCCACACCTTTTGTGGCCTGTTCCCCCTTTGTGCCCTTGGCAAACTTAATATTCTTTTTCTGCTTAGCTGGTTTAGGTGGGAGTGTTAACAGAGGGGTCTTCCCCTTGATTTGTTGAACTCCTGGAATAGTTGTAGGTAATACATCCATGGCTGTCCCCTGTTCAGTAGTGGTTGGCTCTCTGTTCACATCAGTTGGCGCCAAGTCAGCAGCTGAGGTAGCTTCCTTCTCCACATTTATTTCAGCATCTGCCCTCAACACCTTTGCTTGGTTTCAGGCAACTTCAAATTCTTCTTCATTGAAAGTGTCTTGCGCTTCTGGACCACAGGAGGGTTTGCCGTGGATGTTGCCTTCCTCTTGCTACAGCTTTGATCAGGAATGCTCTCCAAATATTCCTTGTATTTTGCCTTCGAATGACACCAGTCAAGACCCTTTGCTGCTTCCTCCATATCAACTTCGTTCTTTTCACCCTCACTTAAAAAAACAGTTTCTGGTCAATGGAAAAACCGATCTTCTCACACATCTCTTGATGATGAAAGTCTGGGACAGGGAAAGTGGTTGGCAAAGCTGGCTTCAAGTTGCAAAGATTGAACATATCAATGCTTCCTTGAGACTCTGCTTCGTCATTTTTCTTTGACTTTGGTAAATCCTCATCTTTCCAGCAAGTTTTGTCCATCCACAACTATAGTGTGCTCTTGCTGTTCATTGAGTTGCTGCTGCTGTCAGGATTGTCAGTGCTGCTAGTCCCCCTATTTGTGTTGCCGCCTGTACCCCCAGAACCAGGGCCCTTATCATCATCGTCATCGCTGCTATCGCTGTCTCCATTGGATCCCCCCTTTCCCTTGATCATCGCGGTCAACATCCTCGTCTTCTTCCTCATCATCTCCTTTCACCTCATTGCCATCACCTCCTGCACCTTTGCCTCCATCACCCTCTTTGTCCCCTCCTCTTCTTCCTCCTCCTCCTCTGACTCATTATCTCGTTCTTTGTCCTCATCCTCTTCTTTCTCCTCTTCTTCTTCCTCCTCCTCTGAATAATCATCTTCTTCTTTGTCCTCCTCCTCTTCTTCATCCGCCTCTGATTCATCCTCATCTGTGTCATCATCATCTTCAACATCTTGCACTGTTTCCATTTCATCATCCTCTTCTGACTCATCTTCAACAAACTCTTCTTCTTATTGTATAGATGAAACCCGTTTCTTTCTTTTTGGAACACGGCGTGACCTGTCGGTTACCATTGATGGCTACTGTACATAGGGATCAATATCAGGTTCCTCGTCATCGATCTTGACAACTGCTGCAATGAAGTTGCCAACCTGTTCGGTTACTGACTTGCACAGGTCTTGAACCACTTTTGCAATCTTTGCCTTTTTCTGCATCATTGCAAAAAAAAACATGTGGGGGAACACAAAAAGATCAGTACTGATTCAACTAGAAACATCTTAAAAATGTTGCGACTGGATGCACTCTTTTATGGGAAAACTTACCTGCGGATTTGAAAGTGCGTTATATCGACTAGAGGGGGGGGGGGGTGAATAGGCGATTTTTACAAATTCGTCACTGAGGAATTTCAAGGTGAGGAAATTCCTAAGCGACGAACTACTTAGCAGTGGAATGAGTACTCAGATGCAAGCATAACAGAGCAGTGGCACAGTCATCATGATGAAATGAAAACAAGCACAGAGTACAAGTAGCGTAAACACAGGATAAGCAGGCTGAAGACAAACTGACTGAAGAAATTGAACTGAGGAAATTGAGAAAGTCTTCAGTCAAAGTCTTCAAACAGTAATGATCAAATACATAGCAAGTATGCGAGGAAATGAAAGGGTTGAGGAAATAGAACCAGTAGCTCGGTGAAGACACTGATTTGGTAGACCAGTTCCAACTGCTGTGACAGTTGTACGTCTGGTTGGAGCGGCTAGGTATTTAAACCTGAGGACACACAGTCCCGGACACCCAGTCCTGAACACACAGTCCAGGACACCTAGTCCTCACCGTATTCTCCTTGAGCTAAGGTCACACAGACCTCGCCCAACCACTCGTGGTAAGTCTTCAGGTGACTTCCAAACCTTCACATACTCGGTCACTCGGCAATCCACAATTTCCTCTTGGATGCTCTAGACCATGACGCCTAACCGTCTGGAGGATGCACAGTCCTCAAAGGTAACAAGTGTCGGTTCCACACAGGAACAATCTCTTCAGTGATGCTCAATCACTTTGGGTTTGTAGGTGTTTGGGTTTTTGGGTTTTTCCTCACTTGATGATTTTCGCTCAAAGTCCTCGGAGGATGGGATGCTCTAAATGACAAGTGTCAATCTATTTCTTGGAGCAGCCAACCAGCTAGTGGTTGTAGAGGGCGGCTATTTATAGCCTAGGGAGCAGCCCGACATGATAAGACATAAATGCCCTTCAATGATATGACCGTTAGGTGGGTAGATATTTTGGGACAGCTGGCATGTAGCACAGCAACGGTCGGAAATTTGAGTATCAAATTCCTCAGGGCTATCATAATCCTCACTTGTAGGCAATCCGCACTGGCGAATTTCTAACTCCTCAGTCAGAACAAATTCCTCAGAGAACAGAAGAACTTCGTCTCTGTCACTGAAGAACTTGACTAAACTGTATGAGATTTCCAATGGCTTCACTCGAAAGGATTGGGTAGGTGTAGGATTTTGAGTTGAGCATCACTTGGAAATTTTTCCGTAGTTTTACCTCGACCCCCTTTAACAGTACGGTGTTTCCTATGACTCAAGAAGAAGAAAATGAAACTACGAAAACAAAAGTCTTCACGCTTCATAATCCTCGCATGAATATCAAGTCTTCAGGGTCACACCAATTTCTTCACTTTCAAAGTCTTCAAGAAAACCAAAGTCTTCAGTTGAGGACATTCATTTTTAGGGGTCGACATTCATCGTAATTAACAAACTCCTCATAGACTTATAGACCTGTGTACACTCACAAACACATTAGACCCTTAACCTATAAGTCTTCAATACACCAAAATCACTAAGGGGCACTAGATGCACTTACAATCTCCCCCTTTTTGGTGATTGATGACAATATAGGTTAAGTTTTCAACGGGGATAAACATATGAAGTGTAAATACTAATATTGAGGAATTTGATTGCAAGATATAGAGGAACTCCCCCTGAAGATGTGCATATTTGAAGAATTTGCTTTGAAATAGCAAATGCACATTGTTGAGTAATATCATGGAGATCTCCTCCTATATCTTGAAATTCATATGATATGAAGAATTTGAAATGCATGATGAAATATGGTGTCTGACGGAATTCAGCATGCGTGCATTAAGGTACTTGAGGAAATAAGCATGCAGAAAGCAGTTCAAAAGTATCAGACCACCATAGGACTTAAGTTTACAACTCATCAGAGCAAACACCTCAGAAGAGCAAGAGTTGAAACTTAACAGAAATATAGCCCATATATAAGACCCGCTTGAAGACTAAACTCAAATTTCTCCCCCTTTGTCATCGAATGACCAAACGGGACGAAAAATGAGGACTAACGCCCCTGAAGAATATCATCATCATGTCGATGGAGGAGCGCCAGCATTGTTGGGGTTGACTGTTGAGGTAGGGCCTGCCGCAGTGTCGTTCAAGTCTTCAGCTTCATCCGTCTCGCGCGATGAAGAATATGAACTGGCAACAAGCTGAGGAACTTTGACTTTCTTGAATTTCTTCGAAGGTGGCTGGGACCAGTCAAAGTTCTGTTGGAAGCCCATCTCCTTGAGTTCTTCAGCACTATGAAGATTAGACAGAATCGCCCAAGTGCGGTCAAAGACTTCATGCAAGTAGTAGTGATTCTTCTTCACAGTATTTTGAGTGACTGTCATGTTCTGAAGAATTGCACCAAACTGACGCTTGACCCACTTGTGATTTCGATCAACTTTCTAATGAAGACTAAGGAGAAGTTCACGATCAGTCATCACACGCGGAGCTGTGGCTTGAGGATGATGTTCTGAAGCTTTGGCGGCAGAATCTTGAGTTGCAGAGTCATCATTGGTGGAATAGGAAGTAGCTTTGTGAAACTGTCCATCCAATGGACGAGTACCTTCATCAATAACAGCAGCCTTGCCCTTCTCGTCAGCTGAGGAAATAGTCCGTTTGAGGACTTCAATAGGGGGCAAATAGCTGAGATGATTTTGAAAGTCAGCCATGTAATGAATTGAAGACCTTGATCTGATGAATCTCATGATCCAGGGAGCATAAGGCTTCAACTCAAAAGGTGACAGTGCAGCATTGGCCAAAGTCCTCATGAAGAAATCGTGGTAGTTGATAGGAATACCGTGAATGATATTGAACAGCAGATTCTTCATAATGCCAACAACTTCTTCATCATCAGAGTTGTGGCCCTTGATTGGACTGAGGGTTTTGGTCAATATGCGATAGACTGTCCTTGGCACATAGAGCAATTCCTTGACGAGGAATTTGGTCCTTGGAGCTTGGCCTGGCTTCAAAGGCTTCATCAGCACTTGCATCAGATGATCAGACAGTTCAGGTTCAACATAGAGAAGCCTAGCACCTTCAGTGGGAGGACTGACTAGGACGGCATGAAGCAATTCAGAGGCCGGTGCTTTGAAATGAGTATTATCGGTCATCCAGTCCAATACCCATGAATTGACATCATCAACATTTCCAGTAATGTGCAGTGTGGCGAAGAATTGAAGAATGAGTTCTTCATTCCAATCGCAGATGTCGGTGCAGAAATGGAGTAACCCAGCGTCATGAAGAACACTGAGGACTGGTGTGAAGCAGGGGAGCGATTCCATATCTACATGAGGAATTTGCTCATGTTCAAAGATCTTATCCTTATCAACCAACAATGAGGAGTAGAAGTTCATCTGGCTTGCAGTCCAGAAACGCTTGCGACGAAGACGAGCAGAGTCATAGGGATTGTAGTCAGTGAAGAATATGTGCTCATTGAAGAAATCCTCAGCATTAAACTTCTGCTTCTTGGAGTGAGGGTTCTATGGCTTGGGCTGAAGATTAACAGTTGAAGAATTTACAGCCTCTTGAGGTGTAGCCACTGGAGCCACTGGCTGAGGAATTTCAGCAGCAGCCTTGGCCTTCATTTCTTCAGACATATGTACATCAGCGCTAGTGACTGGAACTTCTTCAGGTATAGAGTGAAGTGAAGCTTGACGTTCATCAGAGCCCGTATGAATTTCTTCAGTTTGCACAGGAGACTGAGGAACATGATGTAGAGGGGTTGTCAGAGGTGAATTGGGGTGATGACTTTCCCAAAAGTCATCATTCAGAATAGGTGTTGTAGACCCAATATCCACATCCTCATCTTCTTCAGTTCCTTCGACGCCTGCCTCTTCAGCTGTGAACTGAGGCATGGGCGATGATACCAGTGGGGTTGAAGGGAAAGTATCCACTTCAATTTCTTCATCCATCTGCTCTGTCGAAGCAGCAGAAGGAATTTCTTCATCAGATTTACTTGGAATTTCATATTCCTCACCAAAGGGAATGATCTCCTTTGATGGCATGCTTGATATTGGAATAGCATCAATTGGGTTTTCAGATGAACTCCTCAAAGTCTTCAATTTCTTAGGGGCTGAAGACTCTGAAGATGCAGATGCTTTCCTTTTCTTCACAGCTGCTCGCTCCGCAGCCTTGGTTTTCTTCGCTTCTGATGCAGAAGGAAGGTTGATGCTTGTCATCGGTGCAGGAGGAGCAGAGGAAATTGGTTGAATTTCTTCAGGCACAACTGATGCAGTTGCCCTGGCTTGTTCAGACTCCTCAGGCACAGTAGCAGATGCTTCAACTGGCCTGGATTGCTCTTCAGGCGCAATATTGGAGGTTGCCCTGGCATTTTCTTCAGAGACTGGAATTTCTTCATCAGCTCTGGCGCTTTCATTTTCTTCAGCAGACTGAACAGATGTTCCAGTCTGAGGAAATTTGGGTTGCGATGAAGCTGCAACACTTGGAGTAAATCATTTTGCCATTCTGACGAATCTGACTTTGGCACCTAGCCAATCTGCATGGAATGCATGAAATTCATCACTGAGTGCTTTGATCTCAGCCTGCATAGTCACAAGTTCTTCAGGAGACATTTTCACAACATTGTTCTTCAGAAAACGCTCCTTCTTGTACTGAGCCTTCTTCACCTGCCTGGCCTTTTCAAATTTCCATTTTTCTTCATTTATGAAGGCCGTCAACATGTGACTTTGACCAGGAGTGAGGTTTAATTCAGGCAAAGGTGTGTTAGGGTTCTTGTGCCATAGATCAATAAAATCAAGGATCTTCCTTGGATCCAGCATGAGGGGCACAGCACTGCCTTTGGCTCTAGCGGCCCTTTGTTGTCGATCTCTGATGAGCTCAGCTAATTCTTCATCATCAGCTTCGTCTTCGCTTGACGGAACCTGAAAGGCGACTTGCTTCTTGTGAGGACTTGGCCTTGTGCCTCGTCCAGCAGTGGCCTTTTTCTTTAGCAAGGTCGGAGTTGTTGAAGACTGAGGTGGAGCTGAAGAACTTGCAGAGACTCCTGAAGCAATTGAGATTCCAGTAGTCCTTTGGCATGTGGCAAGATGCACAGGTGCTGAGGACTTTGCAGGAGCAGCTGAGGATTTTGCAACCGAGGGAGTTGGAGCTGCTTTTGAGGAATTTGCTTGAGGAACAGGCCGTGAGGGCATTGCAGCTGAGGAACTTGTCTTAACAGCTGATTTCTTCAGCATAGCCTTCTTAGGCTTGATAGCAGAGGCCTCAGCGGCGGCAGCAACAGAGTCTTCATTGAATTTCTTTACTGCCTCTTTAGCCACTTTGGCCAGCTTGGCTTGACGCTTAGCCCACTCCTGAGGAAATTCCTCACCTCTTCTGATGCTAGTGGGATCAGCTTCTTGGCCAGGAGCCAATGGAGGTCTTGGACATGGAGGGTTAACAGCAAATTTCTTCATGTACTTGGGAGTGACATAGCGATATTCCCTCCATTCTCTTGCCCATCTCCTCTCAAACTTCTGAATGCGCACTTTGCGCTGATTTTTGTTCTCCTTGCCATGAGTTGCTTCATCAGGAGTACAATATTCATCATAGATGTCATCAGGGATCTCAAAAGCAGTATTTGTTTCTGGCCTCTTTCCTCCCTTCTGAGGTCTTTTACCATCAGCCATTTTCTTCACTTGAGGGTTTTGAACAATCGAATTTTCTGATGAGGTGTGCAATTTTTCTTCAAGGAACGCTGCAAATGAGTTAAGTTGATGAGAACCTAGAGATTCAGTAGCGGACATGTGTACCTGTGAACAGAATATAGGTGCGAAGAGTTTTGGAGAGGTCATATGCGTTCTCAGAAGATTTTCAAAAGTATCAAGTTTGAGGAAGAT
>CM022297.1:409260615-409507841 GCA_011799875.1 Thinopyrum elongatum | reverse complement strand
AAAGGGAATGATCTCCTTTGATGGCATGCTTGATATTGGAATAGCATCAATTGGGTTTTCAGATGAACTCCTCAAAGTCTTCAATTTCTTGGGGGCTGAAGACTCTGAAGATGCAGATGCTTTCCTTTTCTTCACAGCTGCTCGCTCCGCAGCCTTGGTTTTCTTCGCTTCTGATGCAGAAGGAAGGTTGATGCTTGTCATCGGTGCAGGAGGAGCAGAGGAAATTGGTTGAATTTCTTCAGGCACAACTGATGCAGTTGCCCTGGCTTGTTCAGATTCCTCAGGCACAGTAGCAGATGCTTCAACTGGCCTGGATTGCTCTTCAGGCGCAATATTGGAGGTTACCCTGGCATTTTCTTCAGAGATTGGAATTTCTTCATCAGCTCTAGCGCTTTCATTTTCTTCAGTAGACTGAACAGATGTTCCAGTCTGAGGAAATGTGGGTTGCGATGAAGCTGCAACACTTGGAGTAAATCCTTTTGCCATTCTGACGAATCTGACTTTGGCACCTAGCCAATCTGCATGGAATGCATGAAATTCATCACTGAGTGCTTTGATCTCAGCCTGCATAGTCACAAGTTCTTCAGGAGACATTTTCACAACATTGTTCTTCAGAAAACGCTCCTTCTTGTACTGAGCCTTCTTCACCTGCCTGGCCTTTTCAAATTTCCATTTTTCTTCATTTATGAAGGCCGTCAACATGTGACTTTGACCAGGAGTGAGGTTTAATTCAGGCAAAGGTGTGTTAGGGTTCTTGTGCCATAGATCAATAAAATCAAGGATCTTCCTTGGATCCAGCATGAGGGGCACAGCACTGCCTTTGGCTCTAGCGGCCCTTTGTTGTCGATCTCTGATGAGCTCAGCTAATTCTTCATCATCAGCTTCGTCTTCGCTTGACGGAGCCTGAAAGGCGACTTGCTTCTTGTGAGGACTTGGCCTTGTGCCTCGTCCAGCAGTGGCCTTTTTCTTCAGCAAGGTCGGAGTTGTTGAAGACTGAGGTGGAGCTGAAGAACTTGCAGAGACTCCTGAAGCAATTGAGATTCCAGTAGTCCTTTGGCATGTGGCAAGATGCACAGGTGCTGAGGACTTTGCAGGAGCAGCTGAGGATTTTGCAACCGAGGGAGTTGGAGCTGCTTTTGAGGAATTTGCTTGAGGAACAGGCCGTGAGGGCATTGCAGCTGAGGAACTTGTCTTAACAGCTGATTTCTTCAGCATAGCCTTCTTAGGCTTGATAGCAGAGGCCTCAGCGGCGGCAGCAACAGAATCTTCATTGAATTTCTTTACAACCTCTTTAGCCACTTTGGCCAGCTTGGCTTGACGCTTAACCCACTCCTGAGGAAATTCCTCACCTCTTCTGATGCTAGTGGGATCAGCTTCTTGGCTAGGAGCCAATGGAGGTCTTGGACATGGAGGGTTAACAGCAAATTTCTTCATGTACTTGGGAGTGACATAGCGATATTCCCTCCATTCTCTTGCCCATCTCCTCTCAATCTTCTGAATGCGCACTTTGCGCTGATTTTTGTTCTCCTTGCCATGAGTTGCTTCATCAGGAGTACAATATTCATCATAGATGTCATCAGGGATCTCAAAAGCAGTATTTGTTTCTGGCCTCTTTCCTCCCTTCTGAGGTCTTTTACCATCAGCCATTTTCTTCACTTGAGGGTTTTGAACAATCGAATTTTCTGATGAGGTGTGCAATTTTTCTTCAAGGAACGCTGCAAATGAGTTAAGTTGATGAGAACCTAGAGATTCAGTAGCGGACATGTGTACCTGTGAACAGAATATAGGTGCGAAGAGTTTTGGAGAGGTCATATGCGTTCTCAGAAGATTTTCAAAAGTATCAAGTTTGAGGAAGATGACCAGGGGTGTCTTGAGGAATTTCACTAAGCATTTTTGACTTAGGTTCCAGAGTTGTGTAGATTGAAAATCCACACAATTGAGGAATCTTGAAGAAAAATGTTGCTTAGAGAAACTGATCAAGGACAGAAGCAAGTTGGTGTTTAAGAACATGAAAGTTGAAGAATAAACACCTTTTGAAGATTTTGTGGAAATCATCAGAATCAACAAGGGCAGTAAAAATAAATTTTATTTACCCTTGACGAAGAACACGACGAACTGAGAGTGGCAGTGGAGATGTTCGTCCGTTCAGATCTTCCACGCCCTAACTTGGCGATGGAAAACCGCTACGGCGGCGGCGGAGTGAGGATTTCCGCGGCCGGCGTGAGTACGACGGCGACGAGTTCGAGGCAGTGAAGCTCTTCCTCACCGGCGACAATGGAGTGTAGCGGCGGCGCTAGGTCTGAGGGCTCGAGCGAGGGAGTAAGATCGAGCGGGGTAAATGAGCTCTGAGGAGGGTGAGGGGTATTTATAGCAGAGGTGAAAAACCGCTCGTTCGAAGAAAATGGACAAACGTGCCCCTGACCCTTCTCATCCTAGCGACATGTGTCACCCACGAACTGTGAAGTGGAGATCGTGTTAGATCGAGGGTGAATAGATAAATCTTATCGAGGGATAAGGAACGGTTTGAACGGCAAAAGCCGAAAATTTAGATAAGAATATTTTAATGTTTCGTTCGCAAATTCTTCAGCTGTCAAGGACACAGTGAAGACTTTGAACGGGTTTCAAATAGAACGCACATGAAGAATTTGTGAACGGACTGGATTGAGTTTAGCATTGAGGGGGAACGGGTCCGATCACATTCACTTAGAAGAAACACAACTTGAAGAATTAGCAATAAGTGAATGCTGTAGAGGACAGAAAACTCAAATATATATATATAGTCAATGAAGAACATAGACGGAAAGAGTGAAGATTTTGCAAAGTTGAAGAATTTGAAAATTTGAAGAATTTGCACAATGATGAAAAACTCAAATTTTGAAGATTTTCAACTTTTTGTGGTGGCGTGACCCACCGTGTAAGAATGATGATTTCAGACACCGCGTACAATTGTCGTAGGGCTCTGAGAATCAAATTCTTCATTAATTTCTTCACACTTAGAGGGTTAGTCTTCATTGATTGAAGAAAAACGTTTCTTCGTGTGTTGCACATCTAAGTCATCAATTTGCATAAGTGTTAGGATGTGTGTCCTTTTCAAAGGACATTCGAAGATTCTACGATATTTAGCTCACACCGCAACTTGCTAAATCTCTTCTCATCCAAGTGTTGGAGTGTGAGCTAGATATCGAAGAATATGTTTCACAGCTTTATAGTGTGATTCCTTTGGTGTAGCTTGAAAACGGGCACACATGCAAACACTAAGCATAATATCCGGCCTAGATGCACATAGGTACAATAAAGAACCAATCATGGAGCGGTATACCTTTTGATCGAAGTCTATTCCATTTTCATCAGTGCATAGATGGCCATTTGTGGGCATAGGGATTTTGACGCCTCTGCATTCTTGCATACCGAATTTTCTCAGAACGTCCTTGAGGTATTTCTCTTGAGAAATGAAAATGCCATTATGTTGTTGACGAATTTGAAGACCTAAGAAGAATTTCAATTCTCCCATCATGGACATTTGATATTCCTCACTCATCATGTAAGCAAATTCGTCACTGTAATGTTGGTTAGTACAGCCAAAGATAATATCATCAACATATATTTGGCACACGAATAATTCATCATCATAGGTTTTGGTGAAAAGAGTTGGGTCGAGTGAACTGGGTTTGAAGCCTTTCTTCATGAGGAATTCCTTCAGAGTATCATACCATGCCCGAGGGGCCTGCTTGAGGCCATAGAGGGCCTTATTGAGTCTGAAGACTTTGTCAGGATGTTTAGGATCTTCAAAACCTGGGGGTTGAGCAACATATACTTCTTCCTCAAGCTTACCATTGAGGAATGCACTTTTTACATCCATTTGATATAAGATGATATTATGATGGTTAGCATAAGCAAGCAATATGCGAATAGCCTCAAGTCTAGCAACAGGTGCAAAAGTCTCATCGAAATCAATTCCTTCAACCTGTGTGTAGCCTTGAGCTACAAGACGAGCCTTGTTCCTCACCACTAGGCCATTTTCATCTTGCTTGTTGCGGTAGATCCATTTGGTACCGATGATATTGTGCTTGCATGGGTCCGGTCGCTTGACAAGCTCCCACACATTGTTCAGCTTGAATTGATGTAATTCCTCTTGCATTGCTTGAATCCATTCAGGCTCCAGAAATGCCTCATCAACTTTGGTGGGCTCTGTGATAGAGACGAAAGCAAAATGCCCACAAAAGTTAGATAAATGTGAAGCTTTTGAGCGAGTCAGAGGACCTGGTGCGTTGATGTCGTTGATGATTCTCTCAATCTGTACTTCATTTGCAACGCGGGGATGAACAGGTTGACGACTTTGATTTGGCTCAGCATTTTCTTCAGAGCCATTTTCTTCAGATGTGCTAGCATGCTGTTCTTCATGTTCTGGAATGATTTCTTCAGCAGATTCTTCGGTAGGAATGACATCCTCAGTAGCTTTGAACTTGATGGTTTCCTCAGGCGTCTTTTCATCTAGCACAGGAGGTAGGTGCTCTCTTTGCGAGCCATTAGTTTCATCGAACCGCACATCTACAGTTTCAACAACCTTGTTGTGATAGGCATTGAAGACCCTGTAGGTGTGCGAGTCCTTTCCGTAACCAAGCATAAAACCTTCATGTGCTTTCGGTGCAAATTTAGAATTGTGATGTGGATCTCTAATCCAGCATTTAGCACCGAAGACTTTGAAATAACTCACATTGGGTTTCTTGTCAGTGAGGAGTTCATATGAGGTCTTCTTGAAGAATTTGTGAAGATATACCCTGTTGATGATGTGGCATGCAGTATCAATTGCCTCAGGCCAGAAGTGACGAGGTGTCTTGTATTCATCAAGCATGGTGCGAGCCATCTCAACAAGAGTCCTTTTCTTGCGCTCCACAACGCCATTCTGCTGAGGAGTGTATGGGGCAGATAGCTCATGAGTAATACCAAGTTCATCGAGATAGTCATCAAGACCAGTATTCTTGAACTCAGTCCCATTGTCACTACGTATATGCTTGATCTTCACGCCGAAATTCGTCGAAGCCCTTGAGGAAAATCGTCTGAAGACTTCCTGCACTTCAGTTTTGTAAGTAATGACATGCACCCATGTGTAACGAGAATAGTCATCAACAATGACAAAGCCATATAGAGATGCTGCATTTGTTAGTGTGGCATAATGAGTAGGGCCAAAGAGATCCATATGAAGCAATTCAAAAGGACGAGAAGTAGTCATGATAGTCTTCGAGGGGTGCTTGGCTCTGGTCATCTTTCCAGCCTCACAAGCCCCACAAAGATGATCTTTGAGGAATTTGACACCCTCGATGCCAATGACGTGCTTTTTCTTCACGAGCGTGTGTAAGTTCCTCATGCTAGCATGACCCAGTCGTCGATGCCATAGCCAGCCTTCTGAAGCTTTAGCAAGTAGACAAGTGGCAGGCTGTGGTCCTGCAGAGAAATCAACAATATACAAGTCTCCTCTCCTAAAGCCTTCGAAGACTTTGGAATTGTCAGATTCCATGAGCACTAAGCAACGATATTTGCCAAAGACAACAACCATATCAAGATCACAAAGCATTGAGACAGACATGAGGTTGAATCCGAGGGACTCGACAAGCATGACTTTATCCATGTGTCGATCCTTTGAGATTGCAACCCTACCTAGACCCAATACCTTGCTTTTGCCTTTGTCAGCGTAGGTGATATTCTTCAAGTGTGATGGAGATAAAGGAGTGTTCATCAGTAAGCTCTTGTCACCGGTCATGTGATTTGTACATCCACTATCGAGGACCCACTCAGTAGCTTTGGGTAAATCATCCTGCAGATGAATTAGTGCATCTTACGAACTCATATACTTCAGAGTGAAGAATATGACATCAAATTCATCAGACATATTTCATCAATTAAAGCAACATATGTATATATAGCAATGTGAGGACATGAGAAATGAATAAATCATTTCTTCATGATTAGCTTGCGTCCTTTCAAGCATTTCAGGTCTCCAGCAAATTCTTCAGACGATTTAGTTCGTCTGGAGACCTGACCCTGCATAAGAGATTAGTTCCTTTTCTTCACCACCCACATCTGGAGGGGTGGCAAAGAGTTCATCATTCTGCGAGCTCCATAAGAGAAAGGTGGCATAGACGCCAGACCACTTCGTTTCACATAAGAGGGGTTAGGATAAGCATATGAATAAGCAGAGAAATTCTTCGAGGACTTATGAACATAATGATTTGAAGAATAATGCATATATTCATAGCCCTTAGGCTTTCCCTGCGAAACAGAAGTGTTAGCATGATGATGTTCATGTGAGGACTTTGATCCATGTGAGGAATTTGATTCATATGAAGAATTTGATCGGGGGTTCTTATTCTTCACAGGTGGTGTCATGAGGACATTCACCTGAAGACTTTCAAGGCACTTTTTGGGAACCCAGATTTTCTTCATAGGGGGACCATTCCTACAGTTAGATCCAACATATCTAGCAAATACCTCACCATTCTGATTTTTGAACAGTTTATAGTTGGAGTCAAATGACTCATCAGATGAATATGAGGATTCACAAGTAAAGCCAGATAAAGTGGATGGATCTACGGGAGGTCCCTTCGCAGCAACCCATGAGGTTTTGGGATACTGCTCCGGTTTCCAGTAGGTTCCATCAGCATTGAGTTTCCTCTCAAAGGCAATACCCTCTTTCCTAGGGTTCCTGTTCAAGATCTGCTTTTTGAGCACATCACAAAGAGTCTGATGCCCTTTGAGGCTTTTGTACATGCCTGTCACATACAATTCCTTCAACCCTGCATTTTCGTCAGTGATACTAGTGGTATCCTCAGATGAGGAATTTGTGACCACAGAGATAGTTGAAGAATTTGCAGCAATGGAAGCATTTGAACATTCAGGTGAAGAATTAGCAGTTTCACGTTCAATGCATTTCAAGCATGGTGGAATAAATTCTTCCTGAGTGGAACTGATCTGTTGAGCAAGCAAAGAATCATTTTCCTTCTGAAGATCTTCATGACTCACCCTTAGCTTCTCAAGATCTTGCTTTCTTTGAAGAAATTCATAAGAAAGCTTCTCATGATCGGCTAGGAGAGTTTCATGACGACCTTGAAGGTTGTCAAACTTAGACTGTAGTTGCTGAAGATTATCAGTCAGTGTTTGAGTTCGATCCATTTCCTCACCTAACAGATCATCGCTTTTGTCTAGCATATTTTGAACCTTTTCCAAAGCCTTTTGTTGTTTAACAGCAATATTAGCAAGTTTGGAATAGCTGGGTTTGAGGTTATCATCAGATTCATCCTCACTTGATTCAGAGGAGGGATATTTGAGTACCTTGGCACCTTTTGCCATGAAGCAATAGGTGGGAGCATAGTCATCGTTGCCATCATCAGCAGTAGCGAGGGCTAGGCTCGCCACACCAGAGTCTGACTCCTTAGATGCCTCCTCTTCCTCATGTTCCTCAGATTCAGCTTCAGAGTCCATTTCCTTGCCAATGAATGCCCGAGCTTTGTTGGAGCTGCTCTTCTTGTGAGATGAAGACTTTGAAGATCTTGACGATGAGGACTTTGAAGATTTCTTCTTCCTCTTAGAGTCATCTGAACTATCATCCTTGTATTTCTTCTTCTTTGATTCCTTCTCCCACTAAGGACAATCAGTAATGTAGTGACCAGGTTTCTTGCATTTATGGCAAGTTCTCTTCTTGTAATCACGGGATGAGGAATCTGATTTCATGTCATCACCTCTTGAGGATTTTCCAAATCGGCCACGTCTAGAGAACTTCTGGAATTTCCTCACGAGCATTGCTAGCTCCTGACTCAGTTCTTCAGGATCACCAAGGCTGCTACCAGAATCTTCATCTTCAGATTCAGAGACTGGCCTTGGCTTTTTCAGTGCACGAATCTACCACACTCGGTCCGTAGAGATCTCTCTTCTCAGCTAGTTGGAATTCATGAGTATTTAGCCTCTCGGGATATCAGCAGGATCAAGTGACTTGTAGTCACCACGTTCTTGAATAATCAGTGCCAGTGTATCGATGAAGAATCGAGTGACCTCAGCAATTTCTTCACCACCTCATGGTCGGTGATGTCAGTGGCACCCAGTGCTTGAAGCTCATTTGAAATGTCAGTGAGGCGATCAAAGGTTTGCTGAACATTTTCGTTGTCGAGTCTTTTGAAGTGGTTGAAGAGATTGCGAAGAACGTCAACTCGAGAGTCACGTTGAGTTGAGACTCCTTCGTTGACCTGGACAGCCTATCCCAGATAGCTTAGCTGTCTCCAAAGCACTCACTCTGCCATACTGCCCTTTGCTCAGATGGCCACATATGATATTCTTCGCTTGAGAGTCGAGTTGCTTGAATCTCTTCACATCAGCAGCGTTTACGGAAGGAGTGACAGAGGGAACACCCTTTTCCACAACATACCAGAGATCGTTGTCAATTGCCTCAAGATGCATGCGCATCTTGTTCTTCCAGTAGGGGTAGTCCGTCCCATCGAAGGTAGGACACCCAGCTGAGACCTTGATCATGCCTGCAGTCGACATAACTAAAACTCCAGGTGGTTAAACCAAAATCACACAGAACAAGGGAGTACCTTGCTCTGATACCAATTAAAAGTGCGTTATATCGACTAGAGGGGGGGTGAATAGGCGATTTTTACAAATTCGTCACTGAGGAATTTCAAGGTGAGGAAATTCCTAAGCGACGAACTACTTAGCAGCGGAATGAGTACTCAGATGCAAGCATAACAGAGCAATAGCACAGTCATCATGATGAAATGAAAACAAGCACAGAGTACGAGTAGCGTAAACACAGGATAAGCAGGCTGAAGACAAACTGACTGAAGAAATTGAACTGAGGAAATTGAGAAAGTCTTCAGTCAAAGTCTTCAAACAGTAATGATCAAATACATAGCAAGTATGCGAGGAAATGAAAGGGTTGAGGAAATAGAACCAGTAGCTCGGTGAAGACAATGATTTGGTAGACCAGTTCCAACTGCTGTGACAGTTGTACGTCTGGTTGGAGCGGCTAGGTATTTAAACCTGAGGACACACAGTCCCGGACACCCAGTCCTGAACACACAGTCCAGGACACCTAGTCTACCGTATTCTCCTTGAGCTAAGGTCACACAGACCTCGCCCAACCACTGTGGTAAGTCTTCAGGTGACTTCCAAAACTTCACATACTCGGTACATCGGCAATCCACAATTTTCTCTTGGATGCTCTAGACCATGACGCCTAACGTCTGGGGATGCACAGTCCTCAAAGGTAACAAGCGTCGGTTCCACACAGGAACAATCTCTTCAGTGATGCTCAATACTTTGGGTTTGTAGGTGTTTGGGTTTTTGGGTTTTTCCTCACTTGATGATTTTCGCTCAAAGTCCTCGGAGGATGGGATGCCTAAATGAAAGTGTCAATCTATTTCTTGGAGCAGCCAACCCGCTGAGTGGTTGTAGAGGGCGGCTATTTATAGCCTAGGGAGCAGCCCGACATGATAAGACATAAATGCCCTTCAATGATATGACCGTTAGGTGGGTAGATATTTTGGGACAGCTGGCACGTAGCACAGCAACGGTCGAAAATTTGAGTATCAAATTCCTCAGGGCTATCATAATCCTCACTTGTAGGCAATCCGCACTGGCGAATTTCTAACTCCTCAGTCAGAACAAATTCCTCAGAGAACAGAAGAACTTCGTCTCTGTCACTGAAGAACTTGACTAAACTGTATGAGATTTCCAATGGCTTCACTCGAAAGGATTGGGTAGGTGTAGGATTTTGAGTTGAGCATCACTTGGAAATTTTTCCTTAGTTTTACCTCGACCCCCTTTAACAGTACGGTGTTTCCTATGACTCAAGAAGAAGAAAATGAAACTACGAAAACAAAAGTCTTCACGCTTCATAATCCTCGCATGAATATCAAGTCTTCAGGGTCACAACAATTTCTTCACTTTCAAAGTCTTCAAGAAAACCAAAGTCTTCAGTTGAGGACATTCATTTTTAGGGGTCGACATTCATCGTAATTAACAAACTCCTCATAGACTTATAGACCTGTGTACACTCACAAACACATTAGACCCTTAACCTATAAGTCTTCAATACACCAAAATCACTAAGGGGCACTAGATGCACTTACAGGATTGTAGGTTAGTGGTAACTTGGATGCCACAAATGCTTTAGCTTGCAAAAGACCACCAAACAGTGGTGTCTGCTCTGTGCCTCTATACTCCTCTATAAGCTGATGTGAAAAAAGAAAGAAAAGAACAAGGTTATCAAACAGATTTGGCGTTGGAAGAAAAAAATGGTTATAACCTGTGCAACTACAAGAATTGTTGGGGCAACTGGAGTCTACATATGTGCAACTACACAAAGCATAAAACTGTGCAACCCACATGACACAAAAAAAGTTTCTGCCAATTTATGTCAACATCTGTGCAACCAGACAAGTAAAACTGTGCAACTCAAACAGATGATGTGCCAATTGATATGAACATGTGTGTAGCTGCCAAACAAAAGCTAAAAACTGTGCAACTACAGGCATTGTTGTGCCAACTGATCACAACTTTTGTGCAACTACTAAAAAGTGCCAAAAGCTAACCTCAAAACATATGTGCAACTACCAATAAAGCAAAAGCTGAGCAGACATGAAATAAACATAAAAAGGCGCTGTTGAAAAAAAGCAAGAGAACTCACTTGTAATTTGCCGAACACACCAGGAGAGACCAAGTCCTTCTTGATCACCTTGGCAATTATATTGCTATCCCATGCATTCGCTCGAATGCCGCAATTGCTTACTGGGATATCATGAACAAGTGGATCAAGGTATAGGATCTGCCACAAAACAAAAAAAAGGAAAAACTTCAGTTATTAGGAGGAAATTTCAAAAACTATAACTGCAGAAAGAAGAAAAACACATGGAAGTACTGATTTTCACTCACCACCAAGTGATACAAGCAGCAGCAAACAATTTGCTTCTCCTTGTCCATGTTCCGGAAAGCTTCATTTATGTGTTCTGCTACAAAGAGGCAGATGTTTGTGTTCTTGAGCATTTGATGATCTAGCACAAGTCCGTAGCACTTTGGGCTCAGCTTCAGGGCCGTTATTGATGCTAGAAAGGTACTGAATGCAACTGCAAGCCAGGCCATAAAGAATGTGTCATCGACTTTTTCCTTCATATCCTTAATGATCTTGCACCATGTACTGATCTTGGCATGAGAATTTCCAGTTATGTTGAAAGCCTCTTTGAATCTCCTAATTGCATCCTTATCAACTACATATTTGACTTTTTGACCCCTGTTTGGGACATCGAATACCCTGTGCACACTGTCAACATCGACACGGATCCTTCCCCTGCCTGGGAACACCATCTTAGAGCTTTCTGGCTTGTAGGACTGCACCAGGTATTTTGTGAGATCCGCTGGAAGTGTCTCTGCTAGGTTCAAGAGACCCCCAAACAACCTTGAACATAAGTCAGACTTCTGCAATGGGGTTAGCGTGCTGTTGAACTTCACAAACCACCCTGGTAATGCCCTTATCCTGCTCGCTTGTGACGGTCGGTCCGCATCTTCCCCTGCATCCCCCTCAACTCCTTAACCGCTGACCTGTTGATGAGAAGAAAAACATTAAACACAAAACAATTAGCCTGAAAAAAAGACAAGGAAAAATGACTTGAATGAATATAGCAAAAAGGAGGGGCAACTGCTTGGTTAAAACTATATAAACAGAAAATGGATGATGCCAACTAATATGATGCTTTTGTGCAACTATGAAAGCTCATGACGACTACTACAGACTACCAGTGTGCAAACTGCAAAAAAAACTAAGAATAGACTTGACCTGACAACTACAAGCTAGGGATTGTGCAACTACAAGCATGATATTGCAAAAAGAAAATAGCAACATAAAAAAAGTTTGCAAAAAACCGTTCAAAAGCTCATAAACCCAAAGATATACCCTCATACCTCAGCATCTGCTGCAGAAGATGAGGCATCTCCTCCAGCAACTCCTGACTGCACACATGGTGGTAAAAACTACATGTAAAACATGGAGCATACCAACTAATACAAAAAATATATTCTGCAACTATAAAAGCAGAGCATGCCAACTCATGTCAACTTCTTCTGGAAAAACTCTTTTTAGAAAAAGATGACTAATGATGTCAACTACAAGATGGTTATTGTGCAACTACAACAAATGGTGGTGCCAATAGCTGTATAATTCATGTGCACCTAAGTGAGAAAAACTCTTATTCCAGGGTCTATTTACCTTAGTAGATGATTCAGCTCCCCCTGCAACTACTGCACGTCTAATCCGCTTTACAACCCGAAACTGATCAATACCCTAAGAATAAAACATGGGCATGGGGAAAACAAAAATTAATTATATGACCCACAAACCAAAAAAGGTGGTTATGTCTTGAGCATGATACTTACCTCAACTTCCTTTCCCTGCTGAACACTACGGGCAGAGCGTGGCTGACGATCAGCAGCACGGTTCGAGTTCCTGCAAGAGGGCCGATTTGCAGAACCCTAATTAAGCAAGCAAAAAAAACATAAAAATAAGCATATAGGCATACATGGACAAGTTGAAAAAATTCAAAGAGACAAAAAAATGAAAAAAATACGTCTTCTTCATTGCCGTCCGCATCTCCTCATATTATAACCATTTTTAGCCTGCGAAAAATAGAAGAAAAAAACAACATTAGTTAGAAGATACGCAAGCAGACTATAAAAAGGATAATCGATTGCTTTGATGTGTAAACCTCTACACAACATAACACAAAATATCATTGCGCACGTCATTGCACACATATAACAAAACAAAAACAAAACAACTTCATGGAATCATGCCAACTCAGCAGGACAACTTGTGCAACTGGACAGTATATGCACAACCAACTATAAGAAACAGAAAGCCACCTAAGAAGAACAACTAGTGCAACTGCGCAACATATAGACAACCAACTAGTATAGTGATGCAGCCAACTGATAGTTTATTCTCAGTTAGAAGAAACGCAGTCAGACTAAGAAAAACAGAAATAACTGGACTAACATGTCAATCATGTACCAACTGAATTTAATAACTTGTGCAACTCTAAAAATGAATAGCCAAATAGTTCAGACAGGAAGTCAACTGAGTACAACACCTTGTGCAACTGGACTAAAACAACTAACCAGATAGACCAATCAGGTAGCCAACTAGGTACATCAACTTGTGGAACTGGACTAAAAATACCTAGCCAACTAGTTCAAACATATAGCCAACTAAGAACAACAACTTGTGCAACTGGAACACAAGTGTCTACCAACTACACATCAACTTGTGCAACTAGAACACAACTAAGGACAGCAAGTTCAATGAACCACAATGCCTAGCCAACTAGTTCATAAACTTCCCGCAGCGGCGACCAGAACATGGTATATTGGGCGCACCCGTACCTAAGCCTCAACCGCAAAAATCCCAACCACCACTCCGCCATGACCAATGAACCACTCGGCAATGAATCCCCACCACCACTGCCCCTTGCAACCGCACAAAATCGAAGCGTACGAAGGTCGAATCGAAGCAAGCATAGCACGAACCCTATGAATGACAGCCTGCCACATCCGCCACCGTCGACCTGGACACGACCTCGCCCCCGGCGACGAGACAGAGAGAGGGAGGACAGCAGAAGGCCGCCGCGGACGTCTGCCTCGACCGCAAATCCCAACAACCACTCCACCAACACCAACGCACCCTCCCCCCATGAATCTCCACCACCACTGTCCCTTGCTGCCACAAAAATCCAAGGACACGAGAGTCTAACGGAAGCACACATGACATGTCTACACCAAATCGACCATACGAGACAGTTGATGCCATAGGAACCCTAGGAATCCCAACCTGCCATTTCCGCCACCGACGACCTCAACATGACCTACACCCCGGCAAGGAGACAGAGAAAGGAGGGACAATAGTGGGTACCTGCAACGCCGACGTGGGCCAGCAGCGAATCCCCCCGGGGTCGAGCAGCGAATCCGCCGGCGATTTGAGAGACGCGGTGCAATTTCGCCGCAGTTGTGGGAGCGATAGAGAGAGAGAGAGCGAGAAGGGAGGAGAGGAGCGGAAATGGGGGAGAAAGGGAGAAAATGGGGGAGAGAACGGCTCGCGTTTCGAAACTGCCGCCCATGATGTCCCTCTACCGCTTACACGTGGGTCCCGTCCTTGTCCGGATAAGGACAAGTCACCCACGACCGCGCGGTGCGAGGCCTCACGACAAGGCGGCATCTGGCGCTCGCACGAGACGATTGCGACGCGATCGTGCGGCCAGGAAGTGGCTGCCCGTTTTCTCCATTTAGTGCGCGTGCACTTTTTAGATTTTAGGTTCTTCTTTTAGGGTAATAACAATGCCCTTAACTCATTCTTCCTTAGAACAAATTATACTAGAGTGAAAATTGAAGTATTATATGCTTATTATCGCATATTGTAAACAAAATAAAATTTTTGTGTTGATTTTGTGCAGGTTGCGTCATCTTTTTCTTTTTTTGTTTATTTTCTATATTCTTTATTGGTAGTACCAATACTACTAACTTATTCCTTCTACTTCATTTTTTGATATGGTGCACTATTATATTCTTATTCAATCATATTATATTTTTTTTGCAAATATTCATCATTTATTTGAAGTTTATGTTTTTATTTCCTTTCTTCTTTAATGGTAATACCAATGCCACTAATTCATTCTTCCTTAGAAAACTTTATTTTTATTAGTTTTAGTATATAGAAGGTGGATGACGAACAAACATGGGAATAAGAAGGATGGAGGAATAAAAACAGACAGAGCCTTTGGATCTCGATAGAACAATGACGAGTGATTTGACTGGACCGTAAAAAACCCAGTTATATATGCAAGTAATATTAATATATAATTGTTGTGACATATTTTGGATCAACGCAAGTTCTATGCATTTGGTGTGCAAGTATTTGACCTTTTTACTTAATTATTTCTTCATGTAATTCTTCTTTTACGGTAATAATAGTGCCCTTAACTCATGCTTCCTTAGAATAAATTATACTAGATTGAAAATTGCACTATTACATGCTTATTATCACATATATTTTAAAAAATACAATTTCTCTGCAATTTTGTGCATGGTTGTGTCATCATTTTTTAGTTTTTCCATTTTCAATATTCTTTAACGGTTATACCAATGGTACTAATTTATTCTTCCTTAGAAAACTGTATTTTTGATATGGTGCACTATTATATGCTTATTCTTGCATATTATAAAAAAAATGCAAATTGTGTGCAAGTTTTAATCACCATTTTACTTAACTACAAAGAAATATTAAATAAATACAATGTGATGAAGTGCCCCCCGGGGGGGGGGGGGGGGGGAGGGGGAGGGACACGTGCCCACTGTCCATGTTGATTTTGTGTTCTTCGAATCAATTTATTTTTATATGTTTGAAGTATGTAAATACTAGGCCGTTATTTAAGATGGACCCTAGGAGGAGATAGCATTAACCTTTGTCTCCTCCTAATTAAGCACGACGAGCGCATGGAGGCACGATGAGCGCACCGCGGGGGCGGTGCAGTGCTGCTCGACGGCGGTCCAGGCGATCGAGGAGCCCGTGGGTACGGTGTGAGCCCTGGTGCGACGCTTCGACCGGCCGCAAGCGTACAAGCACTTCATCTGGAGTTGACTACTCATGGATGGCGACGATGGCACGGTCGGGTCAGTGCGCGAGGTGCGGGTGGTGTTGGGCGTCCCCGCCACCAGCAGCCACAAGCGGCTGGAGATCCTTGATGACGAGCGTCGTGTGCTGAGCTTCCATGTCGTCGGCGGTGAGCACCACCTCTCCAACTATCGGTCAGTGACCACCATGCACGAGGCCTCATCATCAGGCACATGCGCCGTCGTGGTGGTCTCCTACGTGGTGGGCGTGCCCCCGGGAACACCGCTGATGAGGCGCGCACCTTCGTGGACACCATCATGCGGTGCAACCTCCAGTTGCTGGCGCGCACCGCCCAACAGCTCGCCCTCGCCGCTTTGGGCATGCCAGCGTCCATCGGCTCGCAAACGTGTTGTGTTTTACAATTCATGTGTTTGGTTATATATACTTCAAATGAATTGTTTTACTACATGTTATAATACCTTTGGTGGCATTACATGATGTGCCACTGAGAATCGTCTCTAGCAGAGCCAGCCATAGGCCATGGAGAAATGTGCGATGACCTAGGGGCCATCTTAAATAAGGGCCTAGTATTTATCTACTTAAAAAAAAGAAAAAATTGATTCGGAGAACATAAAATCAGCATGGCCAGGGGGCACGTGCCCCCTCCCCCCTGACGCACTTCATCACATCATATTTATTCAATATTTCTTTACATGTATCTTATAATAATCACATAAAGATGGTTGTAGGATCGGAAGTATGTTTAGAGGGGGGGGGGGTGATTAGACTACTTGACCAAATAAAAACTTATCCCTTTCCCAATTTTAGTTGTAGGCAAGTTCTAAAAATTCTATCAAGTCAAGGACACCCTACACATGCAAGTCTAAGAGTTTTTTTTGAACAACAGAAGGCGGTCAAGGTGCAAAATTCATTCATCTCAGTAACAATGTACAACGCGAATTGCAAATTCCTAATCCTGAAAGTTGGAAAGAAGAGATACAACGGGACAGGAAGTATGCCTATGAGCTGAAGCAAAACAACAAACTTCAGGTTGAACATGTGAATGCAAAACCTGTTGAGCTACATTGTGTGCTATGCCATTTATTTCTCTAGAAATATGAAATACTTGAGACTACAAATTGGTAGCATGTTTGAAGAAAGTAGCCAAAGCCTTGCGAATGCACCAAGGAGTGGGAGATTCTATGATCCTTCCAATAGCAGCCACCGACGATAATGAAAGGCAATCCATGAGAAAGGTTGGCCGAAGAATATTGAGCTTACTAGCCACTTGAGCAGCAAAAGAGAGAGCCAGAGCTTCAACATGTAGAGGAGAACTTGTAGGAGGAGCAGAAGCTTGAATCTGCACATTGATTTCAAGCTGATCTTGAGGCAAAGAAATATACATTCCCACTCTAGTTGCAACTGCTCGTTGTGATAAACCAGGAACTTTCCGACTTCTGAAAGCTGCATCAGAGTAAATTTTGGGGCCCGTAACAAGCAAATCCAACCTGAGGGTTCGTCCTTGCATATGAAGCTGATCAGGAGAAGTTGTACTTGTGGCATCATGATATGTCTCCAATGTATCTATAATTTTTTATTGTTCCATGCTATTATATTATCAATCTTGAATGTTTTATATGCATTTGTATGCTAGCTTATATCATTTTTTGGGACAAACCTATTAACCTAGTGCCAAGTGCCACTTGTTGTTTTTTGCCTGTTTTTGGTTTTCCAGAAAATCAGTAACAAATAGAGTCCAAATGCAACGAAACTTTTATACGATTTTTTTTCTGGACAAAAGAGACCCTAGAAGCTTCGGCAGGAGACCAGAAGGCAAATGAGGAGACGACAAGGCAACAAGGCGCACCCTGGGGGGGCGCTCTAATGCCTTGTGGCCCCCTCGAGGCTCCGTCTGACCTAATTGCACCTCTATAAATTCTCTAAAATCAGGAAACCGACAGAGAGCCACCCAAAACACTTTTTTCGCTGCCGCAAGCTTCTGTTCTTTTGTGATCCCATCTGGAGGCCTTTTTAGTACTCTGTCGGAGGGGGAATCAATCGCGGAGGGCTTCTACATCATCCTTGCTGCCTTCTGATGATGCATGAGTAGTTCACCACAGACCTACAGGTCCATAGCTAGTAGCTATATGGTTTCTTCTCTCTCTTTGATCTTCAATACAATATTCTCCTTGTTCTTGGAGTTCTATTCGATGTAATCTTCTTTTGCGGTGTGTTTGAGATCCGATGAATTATGGGTTTATGATCTGAATATTTTATGAGAAGTAATGGTGTCTTTTCTGAACTTTATTATGCATGATTGTTATAGTTTTGTATTTCTCTCTGATCTATCCATTTGGTTTGGCCAACTAGATTGATTAACTTGCAATGGGAGAGGTGCTTTGTAATTGGTTCAATCTTGCGGTGCTCTATATCCCAGTGACAGAAAGGGACAAGCCACGTATTTGTATTGTTGCCATTAAGGGTAAAACGATGGGGTTTATTCATATTGCTTGGATTTTCTTTGTCTACATCATGTCATCTTGCTTAAGGCGTTACTCTATTTTATACTCCCTCTATAAACTAATATAAGAGCATTTAGATCACTAAAATAGTGATCTAAATGCTCTTATATTAGTTTGCGGCGGGAGTACTTAATACTCTAGATGCATGCTGGATAGCGGTCGATGAGTGGAGTAATAGTAGTAGATGCAGGCAGGACTCGGTCTACTTGTCTCGGACGTGATGCCTATATACATGATCATTGCCTTGCATATCGTCATAACTATGCGCTTTTCTATCAATTGCCCAACAGTAATTTGTTTACCCACCGTATGTTATGTGCTCAAGAGAGATGCCTCTAGTGAAAACTATGACCTTCAGGTGTACTTTTATCATATATAAAAAAAATCCTAAAATACATTGCTGCACTTTTTCTATTTTATTTTATTTTATTTTATTTTCTCTTTCCAATTTATCTATCTACCACTACAAGATTTAATCCTTGCAAGTAACCGCCAAGGGGATTGACAACCCTCTTATTTACATTGGGTGCAAGTATTCGCTTTTGTGTGTGCATGTGCTGCTAACGAGGTTCTGTGTGGTTCTCCTATTGGATTGATAAACTTGGCTCTTAACTTACGGAAATACTTATCTCTACTATATTGCATCTCCTCTCCTCTTCGAGGAAATCCCAACGCAGCTCACAAGTAGCAGGAAGAATTTCTGGCACCATTGTCGGGGAGACATCACCAAAACCTATCAAGTACCTTCGCACAAACTATCATCTACTTGCTCTTATTTTATTTTCCTTTTTATTTGCATTTGCCTCTTGTTTGCATTTACCTTTTTTACAAAAACACAAAAAATATTTTTTGTTTTCTTGCTTGAAGTTGCTATCATGTCTGAATTTGTTATTGCTAAGAGTGATGATGGTAAAACCTCTAAAGAAGAAATTCCTGTAAATTTGGATACTAAATTTTTTGTGACGGGAAGTGGGGCAATCATAGGAAAAAGCTTTATTCGGGAATTCTTTACTTGTACTGGAACCTTGGTTTGCAATCATATCCCTATTCTTAAAAGAACCAATAGTTATTCCAAGCTATTTCTGTACTCGTTCTTAAACTTGAAAGAAGATTTTTCCGTATTCACCCTACTTTGTAAAGGTTGTTCTATGAACTACCTGTCATAAGCGATCCTAAAGTTGAAAAGATAGCTACGCTTATTCTCATGAATGAATTTGATTATATTGTGCGAGAAGCCAGATAAAATTTTGACTTTTACAATGTGAGTTATGAACGTCCTATGATTGATAAAATTTTATACGATGATGATCTTATGAGAAGGTATATATTTTGTGATTACCAAACTTTTGATAAAAATGCTAAAAAGGAAGTCCCCCCTTTACATATTATCCAACAATATTTCAATGGTATTAATCGGGAATATTCTTGGACCGTAAAAGGGAATAACCAAGGATTTGAAGAAAGTTGCCTTAAAATGCTAAAATTTTAATAGATGATGTGTTCACCATTACTTTTGAAAAGCCTCCTGATAAAAACACATCTCAAGATGTGGAAACTAAGGATGATAATACTTGAAACTTTGCCTTACGCCTAGGTCGGGGCGTAAAACAATAGCGCTTGTTGGAAGGCAACCCAATAGTTATCTTTTTTTATTTTCTGTTTTTGAGTGTCCACACAATTATGCTACTTTTATGATTGTGTTTTTATGTTTTAATTGGTGTGTTGTTGCCAAGTAAAACCTTTGGGATGATTTGGTTGATAGTTGACTTGATTCTTTGAAAAAACAGAAACTTTTGCGCTCAGTCCAGGAATTCTTAAAAATCACTGGAACGTGCTTTTGATCTGAATTCTTTACACATGATTTATATGCAAATTTCCCATGTTGTCCTAATTTTTTTAGATTTTTTGGAGTTACAGAAGTATTTTGTTTGTTCATATCATTACAGACTGCTATTTTTTAGACATATTCTATTTTTTATTGCATAGTTCTCTTATTTTGATGATGTTATGCATTATATCGGGGGGTATAAGTCACGGAGAAGTTGGAATACAGTAGCTAATTTGCAAGATTAAAATATGAATGGGTTCATAACAGTACCTAAAGTTTACGATTTTCTTGTTATACTAACGGATCTCACAAGGTTTCTGTTGAGTTTTGTGTGCTGAAGTTTTCAAGTTTTGAGTGAGATCGCGATGGATGAAGGAATAAGGAGCGGCAAGACCCTAAGCTTCGGGATGCCCAGGGCAACCTAAGGTAATATTCAAGGATACTCAAGCATCTAAGCTTGGGGATGCCCAGGAAGGCATCCCCTCTTTCGTCCACAATCCATCGGTATACTACTTGGAGCTATATTTTTATTCATCACGATATGAGTTTTTCTTGGAGTGTCGTGTATTATAGTGGTCTTTGCTTTGTTTGCTTTTTAGTTTGCCACAATCATCTTTGCTGGGCACACCTTTTGAGAGGGACACACATTTATTTGTGATTTGTTAGAATACTCTATGTGCTTCACTTATATCTTTTGAACTAGGCAGTTGCTCTAGTGCTTCACTTATTCTTTTAGAGCATAACGGTGGTTATATTTTAAAGAAATAGTTGCACTCTCATGCTTCACTTATATATATTTTTAGAGTCTCATTGTTAGTAATGGCAATATGCACGGGTTATGAAATTGATCCAAATATGATAGGTATTCAAGAGGGATATAATAAAAAAAATCATGTAGATCACTGAATATGATAAGTTTGATTCCTTGCATTAGTTTTGCGATATTAAGATGGTAATATATGGGAGGTACTAGTGAATGATTGTGGTTTAGTAAGAATATTGGTGTTAAGGTTTGTGATTCCCGAAGCATGCATGTATAGTCTCTAGTTATGCTGAGAAGTTGGAGCATGATTTATTATTGATTGTCTTCCTTATGAGTGGCGGTCGGGGACGAGCGATGGTCTTTTCCTACCAATCTATCCCGCTAGGGGCATGCGTAGTATTACTTTGCTTCGAGGTCTAATAAACTTTCGCAATAAGTATATGAGTTCTTTATGACTAATGTGAGTCCATGGATTATACGCACTCTCACCTTTCCGCAATTTGCTAGCCTCTTCGGTATCGTGCATTGCCCTTTCTCACCTCGAGAGTTGGTGCAAACTTCGCCGGTGCATCCAAACCCCCTAATATGATACACTCTATCACACATAAGCCTCTTTATATCTTCGTCAAAACAACCACCATACCTACCTAATATGGCATTTCCATAGCCATTCTGAAATATATTGCCATGCAACTTCCACCGTTCCATTTTTATGACACACATCATCATTGTCATATTGCTTTGCATGGTCATATAGCTGACATAGTATATGTGACTCAGCCACCGTTCATCATTATCATACATGTTATGCTAGCATCATTGCACATCCTGGTACACTGCCAGATGCATCCATATAGAGTCATATTTGTTCTAGTATCGAGTTGTAATATTGAGTTGTAAGTAAATAGAAGTGTGATGATCATCATTATTAGAGCATTGTCCCAATGAGGAAATAAAAAGAAATAAAAAAAGAGGCCAAAAAGAGCCCACCAAAAAAATGAGAGAAAAAGAGAGAAGGGGCAATGTTACTATCCTTTTCCACACTTGTGCTTCAAAGTAGGACCATGTTTTCTCATATAGAGAGTCTCCTATGTTGTCACTTTCATATACAAGTGGGAATTTTTCATTATAGAACCTGGCTTGTATATTTCGATGATGGGCTTCCCCAAATGCCCTAGGTCTTCATGAACAAGCAAGTTGGATGCACAACCACTTAGTTTTTAGTTTGAGCTTTCTTACACTTATAGCTCTTAGTGCATCCGTCGAATGGCAATCACTACTCCTCGCATTGACATCAATTGATGCGCATCTCCATAGCCCATTGATTAGCCGCGTCGATGTGAGACCTTTTTTGTCTTCCCCTTATTAATCTCTATCACCGCATTCTATTCCACCCATAGTGCTATATCCATGGCTTGCGCTCATGTATTCGTGGGGGTTGAAAAGGCCGAAGCGCCTTAAAAAGTATGAACCAATTGCTCGGCTTGTCATCAGGGTTGTACATGATAAATACTTTGTGTTAAGAAGATGGATCATGGCAAGGCTATATGATTTTGTAGATATAGCATTCTTTAGCATTTTTGTTCTGAAAGACATGATTGTTTGTTGGTATGCCTGAGTATTGATGTCTTTATATCAAATTATAGACTATTGCTTTGAATCAATTGGATCTTAATATTCATACCCTAAGGGAAAGATTACATGATGAACATGTTAGGTAGCATTCCACATAAAAAATTCTATTTTTATCATTTACCTACTCGAGGACGAGCAAGAACTAAGTTTAGGGATGCTTGATACGTCTCCAATGTATCTATAATTTTTGATTGTTCCATGCTATTACATTATCAATCTTGGATGTTGTATATGCATTTGTATGCTATTTTATATCATTTTTTGGGACTAAACTATTAACCCAGTGCCAAGTGCCAATTCCTGTTTTTTGCCTGTTTTTGGTTTTCCAGAGAATGAGTACCAAATTGTAACACCCCATCTATTAAGCTACAGTAATCCCCCTTTTTGATAATGCCAAGTCAGCATGATTAACAGTGCATAATCATCATTTGCATCATATTGCATTTCAACTCCTAACTCAAATATTCAAATTAAATAAAAGTTGTTCAAACACAGAAACTGAAATATTCATTAAATAATAAATATTCCAGAGACCATACTAAAATTATAACCAACAATTAATAAATTAATTAGGTGACTCTAACATTACCAAAACAGCAAGGTTTAATACATTTTATTTAATATAAAGATTGTGTGAACTCCGTTTGTCTCCAAAACAATTTTTGGCAGTAGTAAATAATGCCTAACATTTAATGGTGCAAGTCACATGTTTTGCTAAAGTCATTTGGTGGCCTAACTATTTACAAAACAGAAAATATGAGAAAAGAAATAAGAAAAAGGAAATAAAACAGAATAAAAGAAAAACAAACCCCTCCCCCTCGGCCCAACTGGGCCACGGCCCAGCCAGGCCGGCCCATTTCCCTGGCCTATATGGCCTCGCACCGATCGGCCGAAACCCTAAACCCCCACCCCGATCCCCCCCGATCCCCTTCCCCCCTGGATCTAGCGCGCCGCCGTCGCCACCCCGCGCCCGACGCCGTCACCGGCTCGTCCACCTCGCTGGACCCACCGACGCCGCCCGGAGCAACCCCTTCCCCGTCGTCGTCCACGCCGGCACCCGAGCACGGCGATTCGTCGCGACCCCCCCTCCGACCGCGCCTCGCCGCCAACCGGAGCTACCTCGCAGACCTCGACGCCCAAGAGCCGCTCGCCGTTGCCGCCTCTTCTTCATCTCCTCCCTGACGACGTCATCGTGCCTCGCCGGCATACCACGACACCGGGGGTGAGCCACCCCCTCCACCTCTCCTCTTGCCCCGCGTGCCGCTGCCACCACCGCCCCGCCTGTGAGCTGCGGCTGCTGCTGCTGCTGGTCGTGCCCGGCGACGCCTCCAGCTCGCGTCCACGCCCCGCCTCGCTCGCCTGCCCCGTCCCCTGCCCTGCAGCCTCGCTCGCCAGCCACCGCCGCCCCGCAAGCATCGACCAGCCCCGCCCGTGCCTCCTTGCATCGCACCTCGCGCCGCCCGCCCGCGCCGGCCACCGCTCGCCGGGCCTCGCCCCTCGCCCCGCGTCACCCATCTCCGGCCGCCGCAGGCCCCAGCCCGCGCCCCGCCATGGCCACGGCCATCGGCCGGGTCCGCCCCGACGGGCGCCCCGCCCGTGCCTGTTAAGCCACCCGCTCCAGTGGCCTTCTGTGCCACTGGCAGTCGGGCCCCACGCCCTGGAAAATGATTAAAAAAAGATTAAAAAGAAAAACAATTAAAAATAAATAAATAATAATTAATTAATAGTTAATTAACTTAATTAACTCTGTTTTATTAACCTAATTATCTAGTTAATCTAACTAATCTGTAATTAGTATAATTAGCCTGACGTGACATTGACAGGTGGGACCCACTGGTCCTGATGTCATAGTGACATCATGATGATGTCACCCTGCTACTGTTTTGGATAATTCGAATTTAAATAATTAAATAAATTCCAGAAATTAATAAAAACTTTAGAAAATCATATAAAATAAACCGTAGCTCGGATGAAAATACTTTCTACATGAAAGTTGCTCAGAAGAACGACGAGACGAATCCGAACACGTGGCCCGTTCATCTGTGAGATACCCCTAGATACCTGAACATGGAACTTTTTGCCTGTTTTCGATAAATGAATAGTGCCTGGCTTTATAAAATAAATCCAATCAAATTCCTAAAATAACTAAATGACTTAGATATGTCTTTAGGCAACCCTGCACTGCACGTTAGCTTAGCCTGCTCTGTGTTGCATATGTTTGCGGTGTATTTATACTGTTTCCTCCCCCTCTTCTCTCTCGTTAGACCCCGACGCAGTTCCCGGTTCCGACGCAGCTCCGGAGACCGACGACACCGTTGACGACCTTGCCCTTGCCGCCGAGCAACCAGGCAAGCACCCCCCCTTTGAGCATACTGATATCGCCTATTCTTTCTCTCTCATGCTTGCATTAGAATTGCTGCTGCTACTGCTTTACCTATTCTGATGCATAGCCTGTTTACTGTAACCTGCTGTTGATAATTACCTGCATATCCTAAACTGCTTAGTATAGGCTGGGTAGAGACCTATTAGTGACCCCGCTAGCCCCGACTGCCCCGCTGGATTATCAGAAGACCCGATCAACGGGATTGAAGACCAGGCCCCGGCACCGCACATCACCCCCCCCTTAGTTGTAATGACACTGCAGCGTTACTATCAAGTGCCGAGGGTGAAACCTCTTGTAGCACTTTTGATGTTAACTCTGTAGAGAAGCTGTTCGGTCGTGGTCATCGAGGGTGATTCCTCCTTCACCGCTTCCGATAACGACGCTGTCGTACAACACCACAAGTGTGAACCCAGCGAGGGTCATTCCTCCGAGTTCACCTTGACGGATACATCGAGTGGGAATTCAACGAGGGTGATACCTCGGATTCCCCTGATGTTATGGACACACGGATACTTGGACTTTACACTGTTACTTGGATAGGCGGGTCAACCATGAGGGGTACCCGCGTGCGCCTAAGTGGCGAGTATTGTGAAGACGGGTTGCCGGTATGGTGCCCGAGTGATGAATACGAGGCGTGGCCGGGCATTCTTGGCCCTTGCCGCAAGTCCTCGAGATGGGGCGACGGGGTCACATCTTTCGTGAGTCTCTGCTCGTTACCGCAAGCCCCTAGTCCACTAACGATTTGGATATTTGATCCAAGAGGGCCTCTTGCCTGATAGCACTAACCATCACGTGGGCATAGTATGGGCGTTCTGCATCGTAGCATCAGCCGAAAGCTCTGTCAGACGTCTAGTTCAGCCTGGCGGCCGGGCTGGGCCGGCACCATCCTGAGGGGTGGAGCCTGGTTCGCCCGGCACGCAACGACCCTGAGGGCAAGGGGCGATGGCCAAGACCCCCTTGCACTTAGGATGTTGACCGACGGGGACCTCTCTGCTGAGCTGTAGGTAGGGTTGCGGTGTGTCGTTTGGCTGAGGCCAGGCATGACCCAGGAAAGTGTGTCCGGCCAGAGTTAATCGAGCGTGTTGGGTAAGTTGGTGCACCCCTGCAGGGAAGAACACATCTATCGATAGCCGGTCCTACGGTAAAGGACACTCGGAGTTGTATCCCGATCGACACAACTAGACCTTGAGATGATACCTGGATATATGGCTCTGGGATTGCTTCTCGCAGGGAGTCAAGAAGGGATCTCGGGATGAGGTTGATGACTGTATGGCTCTGGGATTGCTTTCTCGCAGGGAGTCGAGAAAGGATCTCTGGGTGAGGTTGATATCATTACTGCTACATTATATTCTACTGTTCTACTCTCTTCTATTGCTGCAAGACCGCTGAAGATGCTATTCTTCGATAGGACTAGGCCTTCTCTCTATTCTGGCATTTCTGCAGCCCAGTCCACATATACAGCCTCTCTTTGAAAATGTTGCATATGTAGTGTAGATCCTTGCTTGCTGAGTACTTCGGATGAGTACTCACGGTTGCTTTGCTTTCTTTTCCCCCATATCCTTTTGATGCAACCAGATGACGGAGCCCTGAGACCGCTACCCCGATTGACGACTTCAGCTGCCACTTCCACCCCGAGGGTGGCTGCTACTACGAGCTGGCCGACTACCCGGAGTAGGATCGGAGGGTCCCAGGCAGGGGGCCTGCGCCTTTCGATCATAGAGTTTTCTTTTGCCCTACCTTCTAAGGGCTTATCTGTGTTTTCTTTTATATCTGTACTCAGATATCTGATGCTTCCGCTGATGCTTGTACGCAAGCTTATGTATTCGAGCCCTCGAGGACCCTGGCTTGTAATATAAAGCTTGTATGACTTTATTTATGTTCTAGAGTTGTGTTGTGATATCTTCCCGTGAGTCCTTAGGCTTGATCGTGTGCATTTGCGTGTATGATTAGTGCACGATTGAGCTGGGGGCGTCACAAGTTGGTATCAGAGCCGACTGACTGTAGGAACCCCCTTTCCAACTCCTTGGCCGAAGTTGAGTCTAGTGGTCCAAAACTATTTTACTAACATGGCTGTGTGGCTTATGGGCCCACGTCGCCAATTGGGTGGTATTAGGATCTTTTACTCCTCAACCTTTACTCTGGTACTCTAATCTCTCTTCCTTTCGGGTTAAAATTTTACTAACTCCAACATTAGGATCTCATGATCACATCCACCCGGTGTTCTGAAAATTTCCCCCCTTCCTTCAAGATTGCAGGACAGGTTCCGCTTACAGGATCCTTTTATCGAGGGCACCCTGTGTTGTCACTTGCAGATTCCTCGCTCCAGCAGTTTTCTCCGATGTGGATGTAGCCTTTGCTATGTCTCATTGTGTGCTTCCTTACCGCGTGCCTGCGCGCCGCCTAGTTTGTCTAGCCGCGTGCATTTCCGAACTCCTACCGTCATTTGTGTCCAATTCCGTGCAACGTTCTGTATGTCTTTAGTGACTACTAATATGCATCTAATGCCTTCTTGTTCATCACTCCTGTTACATCATGAATAACTCCATACACCTATAGTTTTACTTGCTAAACTGCCCTTGTTGATTTGGCAGGATGGCTGACGATCCCCCACCTCCACCTTATATTGCCGCAATGATGCAGCAGTTTGAATTGAACCGTCAGGTTATGACCGGGATATTGGCTCAGTTCCCAAACCAGAATGCTCATCAACAACCTACACCAGTAACTCTGCCAGAATTTGTGCGCCTCAATCCATCCGTTTTTCGCAACTCCACCAATCCTATGGATGCTGATGATTGGCTTCGTGACATCCTGTTTGAGATGGAGTCCGCTAATGTTGCCCCTGACAGTTACGTCACCTTTGCGACATTTCACTTGAAGGGCCCAGCTACTCAATGGTGGGAAAGCCACAAGGGTATGTTGCCTGCAGAGACTGTAACCAGTTGGCAGTAATTTCAGTCAGCCTTTCATGCACGGTACATTCCACAAGGTCTGATGGACCAAAAGAAGCAGGAATTCCGCAAACTCACCCAAGGAGCAATGACTGTGGATGAATATCAGAGGAAATTTCTCGAATTGTCCCGCTATGCTGTAGATGACGTCTGCACTGACGCACGCAAGCAGGAGAAATTCCGTGAAGGACTGCGTACTGATATAAACCTTGTGCTTGCTATCCATGATTGCACAGACTTCGCAACGCTTGTCAGCCAATCTTTCCGAATTGAAACTGCTCTAGCTAAGCACCAGGAGTCGCTCAAGCGCACTCATGAAGCTGGCTCAGCCTCGGGTTAGCCTGTTCAGAAGCGTCAAGTGTGGATCCCGCACAATGTACATCACCGACCTGCCCCTGCACCGAGACCGTCATATGTTGCACCTCGTCTGTCTTCACCACCGAGACAGCTGACGATTTAGGGTGGATAACCCAATGTTGAAGCTCCTCCCCATAATGATGGTTTATGCCGCAAGTGTGGACAGCCAGGGCATCGTGCTTTCAACTGTCCTCAGGTTCAGCCTCAGAATTCATCATGTTGTTCTGTTGACCGTAAAAAGGGCCGACGAAACCATCCTAGCAGAAATCGTAATGCTAGACCACCTGCTAGTCAGCTTGTTCATGTTAACCATGTCAAGACTGAAGAAGCTCGACAGGACACCAACATTGTGATGGGCACCCTTCTAGTGAATTCAATCCCAGCTTCTGTACTCTTTGATTCTGGAGCATCGCACTCCTTCATGTCCGAAAGTTTTGCACGAAGTCATGATATCCCTTTCGAGAAGATGTCCACCCCTTTGGTAATTCAGTCACCCGGGGCTAATTGGCAAACTACCAGGGTAAGCCACGGTAATCACATTGTGATTGGAGGATTGATGTTCCCCGTTTCTCTCATTGCCCTCAAGACCTCCAACATAGACATTATTCTGGGTATGGACTGGTTGAAACCTTATAAAGCTTTGATTGACTGTGCCACTGAATCAGTCCGGCTCACTCACCCTTCTGGCCAGAAAGTACAATACTCAGCTCGAACAGTTCAGAATGCTGAGATCCAGATATATGCTCTGAATGCATTGAATGCCCCACCCCTTGAAGGCATCGAGAACGTTCCAGTTGTTCGCGATTTTCAAGATGTTTTTCCAGAAGAACTTCTAGGAATACCCCCTGCTAGAGCTGTTGAGTTCGTCATCGACTTGAAGCCTGGCACTACCCCTATTGCGAAGTGCCCTTATAAGATGCCTCCACACCACCTTCTCGAGCTTAAGGAAGAAATCGACAAGTCACTTAAGAAGGGTTTCATCCGCCCCAGTTCCTCTGCTTGGGGAGCACCTTCACTCTTTGTTAAGAAGAAGGATGGAACTAACTGATTGGTTCAGGATTATCAGCCCATTAACCAAGCCACAATTCAGAATAAATATCCGCTTCCTCGGATCAATGATTTGTATGATCAACTTGCTAGATCATCGATATTCTCTAAACTTGATTTAAGGTTGGGTTATCACCAGATCCGTGTTCGTGAAGAGGATATTCCCAAGATTGCAATTACTAGTCGCTATGGCTCTTATGAGTACACTGTAATGTCATTTGGCTTAACAAATGCTCCAGCCACATTCTCCCGTCTGATGAATTATATCTTCATGGATTACCTCGACAAGTTCGTCGTGGTTTACTTGGATGATATTCTGGTCTATTCTAAGAATAAAGAAGAACATGCTGAACACCTCCGTCTTGTACTGGAAAGGCTCCGAGAACACCAGTTGTATGCCAAATACTCCAAATGTGAATTTTGGCTTTCTGAAGTAACCTACCTTGGTCATGTGATCTCCAAGGATGGAATTGCTGTTAACCCGGAACGAGTTTAGGCTATTCTGGACTGGACTCCTCCGAAGAACGTCAAGCAAGTGAGAAGTTTTCTCGGCCTTGCAAGCTATTGCCATCAATTTGTCGAGAACTTTTCCAAGATTGCTAAGCCCCTGACTAATCTGCTTCACAAGGGCGTTAAGTTTGAGTGGACAGAAAAATGTCAGGAGAGTTTTCAAACACTCAAAGACAAGCTAACATCTGCCCCAGTACTTGCACCTCCAGATTCTCACAAAGATTTTGTGATTTATTGTGATGCCTCCCGTGAAGGATTAGGCTGTATCCTAATGCAAGAGCGTAAGGTGATTGCTTACGGCTCTCGTCAGTTGCGCCCACATGAAGAGAATTATCCGGTACATGATCTAGAACTAGCTGCTGTCATCTATGCACTACAGTTGTGGCGACATTACCTTCTCGGTAATCATTGCGAGATATACACGGATCATAAAAGTCTGAAGTACTTGTTCACTCAGCCATCTCTAAACCTCCGTCAGCAAAGATGGATGGAGGCCATTGCGGATTATGATTTGGGTATTTCCTATACCCCTGGCAAGGCTAACGTGATGGCTGATGCCTTAAGCCGCAAGTCCTATTGCGACAACCTCATGGTTAGGCGAGCTCAACCTCGCCTTTTTGAAGAACTGCGCAAGCTGAATCTGTATATTGTTCCACAGGGTTCTCTTAATAACCTTGTGATACACCCAGATCTTGAGAAAGCTATTAAGAGTGCGCAAGCTAAAGATGCTGAAGTTGATCTGATGAAATGCTTGAATTGCAAAATGATCTATCATATAAGGAGCATCCGATCCGCATTCTCGATGAAGTTGAACGTTGAACCCGTCAGAAGGTTACCAAGTTCCTGAAAGTGCAGTGGTCAAATCATACTGAAGATGAAGCCACTTGGGAATGCGAGGATAATCTTCGTGCGGAATACCCCGAACTTTTTCTTTCTACCTCTTAATTCTCGGGACGAGAATTCTTGTTAGTGGAGGAGATTTGTAACACCCCATGTATTAAGCTACAGTAATCCCCCTTTTTGATAGTGCCAAGTCAGAATGATTAACAGTGCATAATCATCAATTGCATCATATTGCATTTCAACTCCTAACTCAAATATTCAAATTAAATAAAAGTTGTTCAAACACAGAAACTGAAATATTCATTAAATAAAAAATATTCCAGAGACCATACTAAAATTATAACCAACAATTAATAAATTAATTAGGTGACTCTAACATTACCAAAACAGCAAGGTTTAATACATTTTATTTAATATAAAATTTGTGTGAACTCCGTTTGTCTCCAAAACAATTTTTGGCAGTAGTAAATAATGCCCAACATTTAATGGTGCAAGTCACATGTTTTGCTAAAGTCATTTGGTGGCCTAACTATTTACAAAACAGAAAATATGAGAAAAGAAATAAGAAAAAGGAAATAAAACAGAATAAAAGAAAAACAAACCCCCCCGGCCCAACTGGGCCACGGCCCAGCCAGGCCGGCCCATTTCCCTGGCCTATATGGCCTCGCACCGATCGGCCGAAACCCTAAACCCCCACCCCGATCCCCTTCCCCCCTGGATCTCGCGTGCCCCCGTCGCCGCCCCGCCGGTGGAAGGGAGTCAAGAAGGGATCTCGGGATGAGGTTGATGACTGTATGGCTCTGGGATTGCTTTCTCGCAGGGAGTCGAGAAAGGATCTCTGGGTGAGGTTGATATCATTACTGCTACATTATATTCTACTGTTTCTACTCTCTCTATTGCTGCAAGACCGCTGAAGATGCTATTCTTCGATAGGACTAGGCCTTCTTCTATTCTGGCATTTCGCACCCAGTCCACATATACAGCCTCTCTTTGAAAATGTTGCATAGTAGTGATCCTTGCTTGCTGAGTACTTCGGATGAGTACTCACGGTTGCTTTGCTTTCTTTTCCCCCATATCCTTTTGTGAACCAGATGACGGAGCCCTGAGACCGCTACCCCGATTGACGACTTCAGCTGCCACTTCCACCCCGAGGGTGGCTGCTACTACGAGCTGGCCGACTACCCGGAGTAGGATCGGAGGGTCCCAGGCAGGGGGCCTGCGCCTTTCGATCATAGAGTTTTCTTTTGCCCTACCTTCTAAGGGCTTATCTGTGTTTTTTTTATATCTGTACTCAGATATCTGATGCTTCCGCTGATTGTGTACGCAAGCTTATGTATTCGAGCCCTCGAGGACCCTGGCTTGTAATATAAAGCTTGTATGACTTTATTTATGTTCTAGAGTTGTGTTGTGATATCTTCCCGTGAGTCCTTAGGCTTGATCGTGTGCATTTGCGTGTATGATTTGTGCACGATTGAGTGGGGCGTCACAAGTTGGTATCAGAGCCGACTGACTGTAGGACACCCCTTTCCAACTCCTTGGCGAAGTTGAGTCTAGTGGTCCAAAACTATTTACTAACATGGCTGTGTGGCTTATGGGCCCACGTCGCCAATTGGGTGGTATTAGGATCTTTTACTCTCAACCTTTACTCTGGTACTCTAATCTCTCTTCCTTTCGGGTTTAAAATTTTACTAACTCCAACATTAGGATTCATGATCACATCCACCCGGTGTTCTGAAAATTTCCCCCTTCCTTCAAGATTGCAGGACAGGTTCGCTTACAGGATCCTTTATCGAGGGCACTGTGTGTTGTCACTTGCAGATTCCTCGCTCCAGCAGTTTTCTCCGATGTGGATGTAGCCTTTGCTATGTCTCATTGTGTGCTTCCTTACCGCGTGCCTGCGCGCCGCCTAGTTTGTTAGCCGCGTGCATTTCCGAACTCCTACCGTCATTTGTGTCCAATTCCGTGCAACGTTCTGTATGTCTTTAGTGACTACTAATATGCATCTAATGCCTTCTTGTTCATCAATCCTGTTACATCATGAATACTCCATACACCTATAGTTTTACTTGCTAAACTGCCCTTGTTGATTTGGCAGGATGGCTGACGATCCCCCACCTCCACCTTATATTGCGCAATGATGCAGCAGTTTGAATTGAACCGTCAGGTTATGACCGGGATATTGGCTCTCTCAAACCAGAATGCTCATCAACAACACCACCAGTAACTCTGCCAGAATTTGTGCGCCTCAATCCATCCGTTTTTCGCAACTCCCACAATCCTATGGATGCTGATGATTGGCTTCGTGACATCCTGTTTGAGATGGAGTCCGCTAATGTTGCCCCTGACAGTTACGTCCACTTGCGACATTTCACCTTGAAGGGCCCAGCTACTCAATGGTGGGAAAGCCACAAGGGTATGTTGCCTGCAGAGACTGTAACCAGTTGGCAGTAATTTCAGTCAGCCTTTCATGCCGGTACATTCCACAAGGTCTGATGGACCAAAAGAAGCAGGAATTCGAAACTCACCCAAGGAGCAATGACTTGTGATGAATATCAGAGGAAATTTCTCGAATTGTCCCGCTATGTAGATGACGTCTGCACTGACGCACGCAAGCAGGAGAAAATTCCGTGAAGGACTGCGTACTGATATAAACCTTGTGCTTGCTATCCATGATTGCACAGACTTCGCAACGCTTGTCAGCCAATCTTTCCGAATTGAAACTGCTCTAGCTAAGCACCAGGAGTCGCTCAAGCGCACTATGAAGCTGGCTCAGCCTGGGTTAGCCTGTTCAGAAGCGTAAGTGTGGATCCCGCACAATGTTACATCACGACCTGCCCCTGCACCGAGACCGTCATATGTTGCACTCGTCTGTCTTCACCACCGAGACAGCTGACGTTTAGGGTGGAAACCCAATGTGAAGCTCCTCCCATAATGATGGTTTATGCCGCAAGGTGGACAGCCAGGGCATCGTGCTTTAACTGTCCTCAGGTTCAGCTCAGAATCATCATGTTGTTCTGTTGACCGTAAAAAGGGCCGACGAAACCATCCTAGCAGAATCGTAATGCTAGACCACCTGCTAGTCAGCTTGTTCATGTAACCATGTCAAGACTGAAGAAGTCGACAGGACACCAACATTGTGATGGGCACCCTTCTAGTGAATTCAATCCCAGCTTCTGTACTCTTTGATTCTGGAGCATCGCACTCTTCATGTCCGAAAGTTTTGCACGAAGTCATGATATCCCTTTCGAGAAGATGTCCACCCCTTTGGTATTCAGTCACCGGGGCTAATTGGCAAACTACCAGGGTAAGCCACGGTAATCACATTGTGATTGGAGGATTGATGTTCTCCCGTTTCTCTCATTGCCCTCAAGACCTCCAACATAGACATTATTCTGGGTAGGACTGGTTGAACCTTATAAGCTTTGATTGACTGTGCCACTGAATCAGTGCCCGGAGCAACCCCTTCCCCGTCGTCGTCCAGCCGGCACCCGAGCCCGGCGAGTCGTCGCGACCCCCCCTTCGACCGTGCCTCGCCGCCAACCGGAGTTACTTCGCCGACCTCGACGCCCCAGAGCCGCTCGCCGTTGCCGCCTCGTCTTCATCTCCTCCCGACATCGTCATCGTGCCTCGCCAGCGTACCACGACACCGGGGATGAGCCACCCCCTCCGCCTCTCCTCTTGCCCCGCGTGCCGCTGCCACCACCGCCCCGCCTGCGAGCTGCGGCTGCTGCTGCCGCTGGTCGTGCCCGGCGACGCCTCCAGCTCGTGTCCACGCCCCGCTTCGCTCGCCTGCCCCGTCCCCTGCCCTGCAGCCTCGCTCGCCAGTCACCGCCGCCCCGCACGCGTCAACCGGCCCCGCCCACGCCTCCTTGCGTCGCACCTCGCACCGGCCACCGCTCGCCGGGCCTCGCCCCTCGCACCGCGTCAGCCATCTCCGGCCGCCGCAGGCCCCAGCCCGCTCCCCGCCATGGCCACGGCCATCGGTCGGGTCTGCCCCGACGGGCGCCCCGCCCGCGCCTGTTAAGCCACCCGCTCCAGTGGCCTTCTGTGCCACTGGCAGCCGGGCCCCACGCCCTGGAAAACGATTAAAAAAAGATTAAAAAGAAAAACAATTAAAAATAAATAATTAATTAATAGTTAATTAACTTAATTAACTATGTTTTATTAACCTAATTATCTAGTTAATCTAACTAATCTGTAATTAGTATAATTAGCCTGACATGATATTGACAGGTGGGACCCACTGGTCCTGACGTCATAGTGACATCATGATGATGTCACCCTGCTACTGTTTTGGATAATTCAAATTTAAATAATTAAATAAATTCCAAAAATTAATAAAAACTTTAGAAAATCATATAAAACCGTAGCTCGGATGAAAATACTTTCTACATGAAAGTTTCTCAGAACGACGAGAAGAATCCGAATATGTGGCCCGTTCATCTGTCAGATGCCCCTAGATACCTGAACATGGAACTTTTTGCCTGTTTTTGATAAATGAATAGTGCCTGGCTTTATAAAATAAATCCAATCAAATTCCTAAAATAACTAAATGACTTAGATATGTCTTTAGGCAACCCTACACTGCATGTTAGCTTAGCCTGCTCTGTGTTGCATATGTTTGCGGTGTATTTATACTGTTTCCTCCCCTTCTTCTCTCTCGTTAGACCCCGACGCAGTTCCCGGTACCGACACAGCTCCGGAGACCGACGACACCATTGACGACCTTGCCCTTGCCGCCGAGCAACCAGGCAAGCACCCCCCTTTGAGCATACCGATATCGCCTATTCTTTCTCTCTCATGCTTGCATTAGAATTGCTGCTGCTACTACTTTACCTATTCTGATGCATAGCCTGTTTACTGTAACCTGCTGTTGATAGTTACCTGCATATCCTAAACTGCTTAGTATAGGCTGGGTATAGACCTATTAGTGACCCCGCTAGTCCCGACTGCCCTGCTGGATTATCAGAAGACCCGATCAACGGGATTGAAGACCAGGCCCCTGCACCGCACATCACCCCCCCCCCCTTAGTTGTAACGACACTTCAGTGTTACTATCAAGTGCCGAGGGTGAAACCTCTTGTAGCACTTCTGATGTTAACTCTGTAGAGAAGTCGTTCGGTCATGGTCATCGAGGGTGATTCTTCCTTCACCGCTTCCGATAACTACGCCGTCGTACAACACCAGAAGTGTGAACCCAGCGAGGGTGATTCCTCTGAGTTCAACTTGACGGATACATCGAGTGGGAATTCAATGAGGGTGATACCTCAGATTCCCCTGATGTTATGGACACACGAATACTTGGACTTTACACTGTTACTTGGATAGGCGGGTCGACCCTGAGGGGTACCCGCGTGCGCCTAAGTGGCGAGTGTTGTGAAGACGGGTTGCCGGTATGGTGCCCGAGTGATGAATACGAGGCGTGGCCGAGCATTCTTGGCCCTTGCCGCAAGTCCTCGAGACGGGGCGATGGGGTCACATCTTTCGTGAGTCTCTGCTCGTTACCGCAAGCCCCTAGTCCACTAACGATTTGGATATTTGATCCGAGAGGGCCTCTGGCCTGATAGCACTAACCATCACATGGGCGTAGTATGGGCGTTTTGCATCGTAGCATCAGCCGAAAGCTTTGTCAGACGTCTAGTTCAGCCTGGCGGCCGGGCTGGGCTGGCACCATCCTGAGGGGTGGAGCCTGGTTCGCCCGGCACGCAACGACCCGGAAAATGTGTCGTTTGGCCGAGGCCGGGCATGAACCAGGAAAGTGTGTCTGGCCGGAGTTAATCGAGCGTGTTGGGTAAGTTGGTGCACCCCTGCAGGGAAGAACACATCTATCGATAGCCGGTCCTACGGTAAAGGACACTCGGAGTTGTATCCCGATCGACACAACTAGACCTTGAGATGATACCTGGATATATGGCTCTGGGATTGCTTCTCGCAGGGAGTCGAGAAGGGATCTTATGACGAGGTTGATGACTGTATGGCTCTGAGATTGCTTTCTCGCAGGGAGTCGAGAAAGGATCTCTGGGTGAGGTTGATATCATTACTGCTACATTATATTGTACTGTTCTACTCTCTTCTATTGCTGCAAGACCGCTGAAGATGCTAGTCTTCGATAGGACTAGGCCTTCTCTCTATTCTGGCATTTCTGCAGCCCAGTCCACATATACAGCCTCTCTTTGAAAATGTTGCATATGTTGTGTAGATCCTTGCTTGCTGAGTACTTCGGATGAGTACTCACGGTTGCTTTGCTTTCTTTTCCCCCATATCCTTTTGATGCAACCAGATGACGGAGCCCTGAGACCGCTGCCCCGGTTGACGACTTCAGCTGCCACTTCTACCCCGAGGGTGGCTGCTACTACGAGCTGGCCGACTACCCGGAGTAGGATCGGAGGGTCCCAGGCAGGAGGCCTGCGCCTTTCGATCGTAGTGTTTTTTTTTGCCCCGCCTTCTAAGGGCTTATCTGTGTTTTCTTTTATATCTGTACTCAGATATCTGATGCTTCCGCTGACGCTTGTACGCAAGCTTATGTATTCGAGCCCTCGAGGCCCCTGGCTTGTAATATAAAGCTTGTATGACTTTATTTATGTTCTAGAGTTGTGTTGTGATATCTTCCCGTGAGTCCTTAGGCTTGATCGTGTGCATTTGCGTGTATGATTAGTGCACGATTGAGCCGGGGGCATCACAAGTTGGTATCAGAGCCGACTGGCTATAGGAACCCCCTTTCCAACTCCTTGGCCGAAGTTGAGTCTAGTGGTCCAAAACTATTTTACTAACATGGCTGTGTGGCTTACGGGCCCACGTCGCCAATTGGGTGGTATTAGGATCTTTTACTCCTCAACCTTTACTCTGGTACTCTGATCTCTCTTCCTTTTGGGTTAAAATTTTACTAACTCCAACATTAGGATCTCGTGATCACATCCACCCGGTGTTCTAAAAATTTCCCCCCTTCCTTCAAGATTGCGGGCCAGGTTCTGCTTACAGGATCCTTTTATCGAGGGCACCCTGTGTTGTCACTTGCAGATTCCTCGTTTATGATCTGAATATTTATGAGAAGTAATGGAGTCTTTTCTGAACTTTATTATGCATGATTGTTAGCTTTGTATTTCTCTCCGATCTATTCGTTTGGTTTGGCCAACGAGATGATTTATCTTGCAATGGGAGAGGTGCTTTGTAATGGGTTCAATCTTGCGGTGCTCTATATCCCAGTGACAGAAAGGGACCAGACACGTATTTGTATTGTTGCCATTAAGGGTAAAACGATTGGGTTTATTCATATTGCTTGGATTTTCTTTGTCTACATCATGTCATCTTGCTTAAGGCGTTCCTCTATTTTATAATTAATACTCTAGATGTATGCTGGATAGCGGTCGATGAGTGGAGTAATACTAGTAGATGCAGGTAGGATTCGGTCTACTTCTCTCGGACGTGATGCCTATATACATGATCATTGCCTTGAATATCGTCATAACTATGCGCTTTTCTATCAATTGCCCAACAGTAATTTGTTTACCCACCGTATGTTATGTGCTCGAGAGAGAAGCCTTTAGTGAAAACTATGGCCCCCGGGGTCTACTTTTGTCCTATATAAAATCCAAAAATACCTTGCTACACCATTACTTACTTTATTTTATTTTATCTTTGCAATTTATCACAAGTGGAAAAAGTGCTAGCCACAACTTCTGTTTGTGGCGCGCCTTTTCTAACGAACGCCAGCACTATTTTTTTAAATAGTGGTGGCGGCAATTTGGTACGACATAGATATTGTGTTATTGCTGGCGTAGGAATAATAGAGAACGCCACATGTAAGTTGGTCCCAACGTTCTGCCATGTCCTAAATTAGAGCTGGCGTAGCCAAAGTGCCCTATGCCAGGACTAACCATAATTGCTATGGCGTCGCCGAGTAAGTTACGCCAGCAGTATATTTTGCGAGCCCATCCATTTTTGAGCCAACATAACACCGGTGTAGGCTTTACCCGAACGCCAGGGATACAAAGGATTCTAATGGCGTTCGCTAGTTTTTCCACGCCAGTAATTACTTCACAACACTATTCACATTTGACCTATAGCAGCGGCGTCGGGGGACGCGGACGCCGTTGGGAACATGACCGGCATGGGCGGTGCTGTCATCGTTCCCCCCGCGACCGAAGCAGGAGCAGAAAACGCTGGAGGAGGGCGACATCAACAGCATTCCGACGGCCGTGCTCCACAATGCATGGGTGGGGAGAACGTTTAGTCTGCACCTCCCCACGTGCCGAAGGATGCAGCCACAGCGACAACGCTCGCTCTAGTGTGAACCGCGACCCCCTGGCTATCCCTGCAACGGGCGCAACGGCGGGGCAAGCACCTCCCCCGGGGCGGGGTAACCAAGACGAAGCGCCGAACGGGTCGTCAACCCCCAGGCGAACCTTTCCCGCCACCGTACCGCCATGGCGGCTGGCTCGCGGCGACGAGAGCACGCCGCCGCCACCACTGGTACTGGCAGGGGCCGAGCGACGTCACGGTCTGCATTGTCGACTATGCAAAGTACCGCTTCGGAAGCCATGGCGCAAGCCCAACTCCTGATGAGATTCCCACCAGCGGCCGATCAAATGGATGAGTGGAGAGCCACCATCCAGAGTTTGATCGGTTTTGCTGAAGCAGAAGGATCACTTCGGACGGATCCGCCACGGTATCCGCAAGCGACAGCCATGGCCCGAGCTGCTGACCATGCTGAGGGGGCCACTCCAACGGTACAGTCCCCTCCGCGACAGCCAGCGCAAGGACCACAACCAGAAGCACACAACCAGGAGCCCGACGAGGTATCAATGGCTTCATCTGACCCTCGGGCCCATCGAGATCAGCGGCAGGTCCTGGAGTATCGGCGGAGGGAGGACGCGCGTGTCACCATAGAACGACGCCACAAAACCCGCCGCCAATCCGACAGGCGCAATGGCCCAGACGTCGACGAACCCGTGCCTAGTGAAGGCAGATATTTGCCTTTCGAGGTTGGGTGCCCTGCCTTCACTCACGAGCTGCGGCAAGTCCGTTGGCCATGTGCCTGCGTTTTCAAGCCAGAAATACCTGAGAAGTGTGATGGGAGGTTGAACCCGGCGGAGTTCTTGAGCATCTACACTATCGCTGTCCAAGCTGCTGGAGGAAGAGATGAGAAGGTGTTCGCCAATTACTTCCCTTTTGGCTCAAGCCAAATGTGAGGTCATGGCTGATGCACCTTCCGGAGAATACCATCTCATCATGGGCTAACCTGTGCAATGAGTTTGTTAGCGCCTTCACGGGCGGCCATCAAGAACCAGGACGGCCCAGCGATCTGCAACTCCTTCTGCAAAAGGAAGGGGAGAGCTTGCGGAAGTACATGCAGAGATTTAGCCGGGTGCATAGAAACATTCCAGACATCCACCCGGCAGCTGTGATTGCCGCGTTCCAGTCCAACATGCGCAACAGGAGGATACGTTCCAAGATGAATGTTCGGTTGCCCAAGACTGTGAATGAGCTGTACACCCTGGTGGATAAGTGTGCCCGAACAGAGGAAGGGAGGCGGCTCCCTGGGGAAGAGGACGACGTCGAAGTCGACTCAGAGTATGACGACGATGCCATTGACCCGAAGAGGAAGAACAAGAAACGCAATAAGAAGCGCAAGGAAAAGGCAGTATTGGCTGTTGAGGGCTCTGGCACTCCTAGTACCGGCAAGAAGGCTAAGACCGAAGCCCCCAGCAAGGAAGTTACCACGTGCACTGATTGCCGGGAGGCTGCAGCGGCCGAAAAGGCTGGGAAAGCTGACGGGCCATACTGCAAGATCCACCGGACCAAGGGCCATGATCTCCAGGAGTGTCAGCAAGCTGAGCAACTTGTTAAGAAGCAGAGAGCTGAGTACGAGAAGCGTGACAAGGAAAAACACCAAGAAGGTGTTGGCCGGAAGGGCCGAGGCGGCAGAGGAGGCCGCCGCGGCAAGGTTCCCCAGCATCCGGAGAAACCCGCAAGAGGCCGTGAGAAGAAAGAAGGCGATGGCAAAAGTGATGAAGGGGATGAAGAGAAAACCAGTGAGCAATAGTTCCAGAAAGTCATTGAGGCCCTGTGCGTTGACAGAGGTGCATCTTTGTACTCCTCTCACCGCCAGCTTAAACAGTGGGCACGTGAGGTCAATGCCGTAGAGCCAACGGTAGACTCCCAGAAACTGCTCAAATGGTCCCGCACGCCCATCATCTTCGACGAAGAGGATCACCCTGACCGCACCACCGCGGTAGGGTGCTTGCCATTGTTGGTTTCACCAACAATCCGCAACCTCAAGGTCACAAAGATGTTGGTTGACGGCGGGGCTGGGTTGAATTTGATTTCCCCCAAGGTACTCAGCAAGCTTCAAATATCAGATGAAGAGCTCAAGATCACTGGCACTTTCCAAGGGATCAACCCCAGCAGGAGTCGTCCTAAGGGAAAGATCACACTGCCGATGACGTTTGGAGGAGAATTAAACTACCGGACCGAGAAGGTTGTGTTTGATGTGGTTGATCTCCCCCTCCCGTACAATGGGATCCTTGGTCGTCCAGCCCTGGCAAAATTCATGGCGGCATCCCACTATGCCTACAACACACTGAAGATGCCAGGGACAATGGGCATCATTTCCATTCCGTCGGACAAGAAGGACGCAATCATATGCGTAGATAAGATGTACCGAGACGCAGTCGCTGCTGAGGCCGCGGAAGCTGCAGCTCCCGCCAAGGAAAGCAAGAAAGGGAAGAAAGCTAGCAAAGATACCGGCAAGGAATCCGGGAAGCGCACCTCTTCAGATTGTGCTGCACCCGTCGATGATTTGCCGGAGAGCTCCGCTAGCAAGAAACCCAAGGCTACCTCACCTGCGGTGAAGAAGGTCCCGGCAGGGCTAGGTGGCGCTGGTGGTACGTTCACCATCAGCTCCACCCGTGATGACAAATAGTAAAGCGCGCTCGTTGCCTTCCTGCGGGCGAATGTAGATGTGTTTGCCTAGCAACCATGCACATCCCCGATGTTCCCAGGGAGGTAATCGAGCACCACCTAGCTGTCTGCCCTCATGCCTGGCCCGTCAAGCAAAAAGTCAGGAAGCAAGCTTTGGAGCGGCAATAGTTCATTGCCGAGGAGATCAAGAAACTTGAAGCAGCTGGTTTGGTCAGAGGAGTGTTGCACCCAACATGGTTGGTGAACCCGGTGGTGGAGCCCAAAGCGAACGGGAAATGGAGGCTTTTTATAGACTTCATGGATCTGAATAAGGCATGCCCGAAGGACCCATTCCCCTTGCCGTGCATTGACCAGATCATAGATTCCACTTCCGGGTGTGATCTACTTTCCTTCTTGGATGCATACTCTGGGTACCATCAGATCTTCATGTCCAAGGAGGACGAGGAGAAGACCACGTTCATAACCCCGTGTGGCACATACTGCTTCATGCAGATGCCCTTCGGGTTGAAGAGCACTGGATCCACTTTTGCAAGGGCAGTGCAAATTGGTTTTGAGTCTCAATTGCTCAGGAATATTGAAGCTTACATGGATGACATAGTAGTCAAGACCAAGGACAAATCAACTCTCATTCAGGACTTGGAAGAGACCTTTGTGAATCTGCGCAAGATCAACTTGAAGTTAAACCCTGAGAAGTGTGTGTTTGGCGTTCCCTCCGGCAAGCTACTTGGTTTATTTGTGTCCCACCAAGGGATAGGGGCCAACCCCAACAAGATCAAGGAGATCGAGCAAATTCAAGCACCCAAGACAGTCAAAGACGTGAGGCACCTGACCGGATGTGTTGCCGCACTGAGTAGGTTCATTTCCAAGTCTGCCGAGTGCGCCTTGACGTTCTTCAAAATTTTGAAGAAGGTAGGGCCAATGAAGTTGACCCCGGAGGTAGAAGCAGTGCTGCGAGACTTGAAGACATATCTTTCCTCTGCTCCCAACTTGGTCGCTCCTAAACCACAAGAGCCGTTGCTGCTATGCTTAGTGGCAACCAATCAAGTGGTTAGTGCAGCGTTGGTGGCGCAGTGGGAAGCGGATAAAGGAGCAGCTGTGGCTACTGTCCCCTTCGGAGAGGAAAGTGAACCCATCTCGGCAAGGTCTGGTGCAGCTCAGGAGAAAGAAGAGCAGGATAACGGAGACAATTCCAAGACCACGGCAAAGAAGAAGGTGGTGCAGTGGCCGGTGTACTTTGTCAGCTCCCTATTGCAGGGGGCTAGATCAAGGTACTCTGGCATGCAAAAGTTAATCTTTGGCCTCATCATGGCCTCGAGGAAGCTGCGCCACTACTTCCAAGCCCACGAGATCACGGTTGTCACTCGTTTCCCTTTGCAACGTATACTGAGGAACCCGGAGGCCACTGGCAGAATAGTGGAATGGGCATTGGAATTGTCAAGCTTTGGTCTGAAGTATGAGAGTACGTCAACCATTCAGAGTAGAGCATTGGCAGAGTTCATCGCTGAATGGAGACCAACCCCAGATGAGGAGACCTTGGAAACAGTTATCCCCAGCAAGGAGGCCCCCCAAGAGTGGATCATGTACTTTGATGGTGCCTTCTCACCGCAAGGTGCAGGAGCTGGTGTGCTCCTTGTCGCACCCACTGGAGAGCACCTCAAGTATGTGGTCCAAATGCATTTCCCCCGGGAGAAAGCTACCAACAACACTGCGGAATATGAAGGACTCCTTGCCGGGCTCATGATCGCAGCAGAGTTGGGAATTAAGAAGTTGATCATTCGTGGAGACTCACAGCTTGTGGTGAGACAAGTAAACAAGGATTACCGGAGTCCAGTGACGGAGGCATATGTGGAGGAAGTGAGAAAGCTGGAGGAGCATTTTGATGGATTGCAAACAGAGCACGTGCCACGTGCGGAAAATAATGTTGCCGATCATCTATCAAAATGCGCTGCACAAAAGCTTCCTGTGGAACCAGGGACTTTTGTTCTCCACCTGACTCAACCCTCAGTATCCCCGATAACAATGGCCAGAAAGAGGAGGAAACTGGACTCCAGCAAGCCTCTCCCAGCAGAGATTCCCAAAGCCCCCGGCAGAGAGGTTGGCGGGAACAACTCCACTTCGCCTGGTGAGCAGCACCCTCCCGCCAAACTATCAGCTCTTGCGGTTGAGATATGCGCTCCCACGAATGAGAAGGTGCCATTGATCCTTGTTGCCGAGCCTTAGGCTCCAACTTGGGCACAACACATAGTCCATTACCTCCAAATAGGAGAACTTCCCGAAGAGCAAGATGAAGCTGAAAGAGTAGCCCGGAGGGCCAGTATGTATCAGTTTGTCGATGACACGCTGTACAGAAGGAGGCCCAATGATGTGAAATTAAAGTGCATTTGCCGGGAAGAGGGGAAGGAACTGTTGACAGAGATACACAAAGGCATGTGCGGCTCCCATATTAGATCAAGAGCCTTGATTGGAAAAGCTTTCCGGCAAGGTTTCTGCTGGCCCACGGCCCTCCAAGATGCAATCGAGCTAGTCACCAGATGTGAAGCCTGCCAGTTCCACTCCAAGAATATCCATCAACGTGCTCAACCTCTTCAGGTGGCGGCAACAACATCTGCCTCGGGGATAGCAACTGGCGAGAGCGGCACAACAGCTGTCCGTTCCACAGCGGTGGCCTTAGCCCTGATGGAGGCCGCCCATGTCCATGTCGAGGCCACCCACGCCCAGCTCATGGCGGTCACCGCACAAATCGAACGAAGCTTCTCCGACAATGGTCGGCAACCCATGGCCGAAGAGTTGGCAATCGCCGAGTGCGTTCGAGCAGTCGTCCATTCCTGCGCGGCATACCTTGCCACGACGGAGCCCGCCCAAGCCCAGATCGCGGCCGCCCATGCCCAGCTCGTGGCGGCCTATTCCAAAGATATGGCGGATGCGGATGGCGAGATGCTTGCCGAGTATGGTGCGATTGATGCCATGGAACCCCTTCCCCCAGGAGATCGTCGGGCGCGAGCTGGACATGGAGGAGGCGGCGGAGATCGATGAGCACAGCCGTAGTAGTACTCTTTGTTTTGTTTAATTAAGAGCGATGGTCTTTAATTTGTTAGAGTAATGTTTAGGTCAGCTAGCTCTGTTTAATTGCTGAACTTGCTCGATTAAGAAGTGTGGGTGTGCTGTAGTCTCCTTTGTGTACCCAAATTATGCAATGACGTGGATGACCACTATAACCAGGGAAATTTGAACCAAAATTTTTGACGTTCAAACTCATCACACACGGGTTAAGCTATATGAATCGTTTGTGATGTTCACATATCGTACACAGTGCTGAATAAGGGACCGTGTCTGATGACACTTTGCGCGCCAGTTTTTTCGATGCACCGATCCAAAAATTTTGGCTTCCGTGGAAATATCTACCTCCCCGCTCCCTCCCCCTTACCAAAAGCCACATTTCCCCTGTTTCCGCCTTCCTTTCCAAGTTGAAACCTTCACTCCTTGCTTGCAGCGCCGCCTCCTCACCGGCGACCCTCCTTCACGGTGCTCGGCCTCATCGATCCAGGCAGGTAATCCACACCCGACCCCCATCCTTCTCCTCCTTCCACATCCCACATGCCCCGACCGGCGGCGCGACACCTTTCCCCCAAATCACCGACCCCTCCCCCAAATAAGCGCCGCCCTAAGCCATGGTGCACGCAGTATAGCCAGGAGCTCAACGAGCATTTGGCAGCGGAGAAGCAAATCGCGGCCGCACGCGCGGATGAGGTCGCGATGGATGCCATTCGTGCCGACCCCCAGATCTTGGAGGAGCACCTCGCCGTCGAGGCCACCGTCGACACCTCGCGCGCCGACGCTGCGACGCGGTTGGCTGCTTTAAACGATAGTTCGTGGTGTTTTCTCGAGGCCACCGTCGGTGCCTTCGACGAAGACTACGAGGTATTTTCTCAGCGTGCCCGTGCTTACCTTAACTCGAGAGCCAGCAGGTTGGTGCCCGGAGCGTCTCAGGCAACTCACCACTACGACAAGGGCACCCACGTTGTGGAGGCCTCGCCCTCTTCCATGTCCAAGGAGCCAATCATCATCGATATCTCCGACGATGAGGAGTAGCTTGTCTTATTAGCTCACTATAAGGACCTATGTTCAGTTTGCTAGCTACGCTGGTTAAGCATGCTCGGTTTACCCGTTGCATGTGCTGCTCCTGCCTTTCCTTAACAAATTCTAGTGAATTGTCCTATCTACTTTTACCATGCAATCTGTTGCTCTAGTGTATATGTTCTATATGTCGTGCAATGTGGTGCTCACTTATTAACTGTTTGGTTAATCAGTTGTCGTGTTCAGTTAACTGTTTGGTTCAATTCTGCAAATGTGATGTTCAATTCTTCAGGGTGCAATTTTGTATTATCTTCCATATAAGAAATAAATCGAATTTATCTTTACAAAATACATGAGAAACAAATACAATTGCTATTTTTCCAAGTTGTCAAGCATGCTTGGTTTGGTTAACTGTCTGATCTTCTAGTATGTTACACATTGTGCAATGTGGTGCTCAGTTAACGTTTGGTTCATTTGTTGTGGTGTTTAGTTAACTGTTTGGTTCAATTCTGCAATGTGATGTTCAATTGTTGTGGGTGCATTCTGTTATTGTATACCATGTGAGAAATAAATCGAATTTGGTTGTACTAAATACATGAGAAACAAATACAATTGCTATATTTCTAAGTTGTTAAGCATGCTTGGTTTGGTTAACTGTCTGATCTTCCATTAGGAGTATGTTATATCGTGCAATGTGGTGCTCAGTTAATGTTTGGTTCATTTGTTGTGGTGTTTAGTTAACTGCTTGGTTCAATTCTGCAATGCGATGTCCAATTGTCGTGGGTAGAATTTTGTATTGCTGTGCATGTGAGGAATAAATCGAATTTGGCTGCACTTAATACATGAGAAACATATACAATTGCTATATTTCCTAGTTCTTAATCATGCTTGGTTTGGATAAATGGGTTTTCCATGTGGCTTGAATTAATCTGATGAATCTGCAATGTGCTTATTTTTCATCAACATATTTTACTGATAGCATGCGAACCCTCACTTAACCTAATCACTAACTACCTTATATGTGTTGGAGGGAAACTATGGGAAGCACTAAGGTTTACAATCGAGGTTTGTACATGCATGGTCCTTTGTCTAATAGCACATTATTGTGCAATTGTAGGAAATATTCTAATATTTAGGTTTTTAACAATTTGGTCTTGCACATGTAGGTCCTGTTGTCAGAGGTTTTGACCCACTGTTTGACCCTTTTTACATATAGGGAAATGACTTGTCCATGAATATCAGTCAAGTCAAGAAACTTAGAAAGATTGTTAGGACAAAGAAATTAGCGACAAAAAACAACAAGATCTTTGTTTGCACAATGAAGAAGACATCAGTTCACTACAGGATGGTACTAACTATTATACCTTGCCTTTTTTATTCCTTTGCCCCATTTCCAATATAGAGAAGATATTTATGCCCATCCTTGTTTTCAGGCCTTTCCAAAGCAATTCACTGATGATTACCTCTCAAACCACCTGTATGGTCAAGAGGTGAGGAAGGTATTCATACAACACCCATGGTTCAATATTCAAGTGTTCCTGAAGAGGACGAAGGATGGACGGTCAATCATCCACAGGCACTGGCATAAAGTTGCAAAGACCTTCAACATCAATGAAGGCTCAATATTCGCCTTCCGCTTCAGCAGTTTTCCAGATGAGATTCATCTGTCTATGTACCGTCTATGATGCTAATTTCGAAAGGTTATAGATGTTGCATGTGAAACTTGGTGCTGGTGCAGTTGTGTAATTTGGTTGCTGAGTGCTGAAGCTATATGATGTTGTACTCTGATGTATTTCAATTATGAAATCATACTTCCTTAATATGAAAATGAAATATATTATGTGCTTAATATGAAATGTCAATTAGATTAATAAATGGATTATTAATAATACGACAATTTGCCCGCTAATGGCCAATTAGCCTGCTAATTGGTTTTTTCTATTGCAAACGGTTATTGAGAAAACACCGTGGCCGATGATCTCAGGCAACGCACACAGTTTCAAGGAATAAACCATGTTGGATCAATGAACAATCACACATGATATTCTCTTGAAAACTGTTTGCGTTAGGCCACCTTGCGCAAACGTTTACCACATAAAAAGTGTGTGTGATGGACAGCCTTTACCACACAGTTTCTTCTACGCATCGTGTGTGATGCATTCAATAACGCAAATGATAAAATTGTTAATATCGTGTGCAATGGCAATGCTATCACAAACGATTTAGTGGGGAAAATTGTGTGTGATGCACCTGCGAACGGAAACGTTTTTCTTGGAGTGACTATGTGGGATGTATATACGAACGGAAACGTACTTCTTGGATTAACTGTGTGGGATGTACATACTAACGGAAACGTATACCTCGGATTGACTATGTGGAATGTACATACGAACGGAAACGATTAGCCGGGACTGACTGTGTGGGATGTACTTACGACCGGAAACGATTTGGCCTGTATAATTGTATTTTTTTAGCACAATTGTACGTATAACCATATTTGATCGCTCGCCCGTCGCACACGACCTCACTTTGCCGAGCGTGTGTGATCAGAGGGCCTATCCCCGACGGTTTCTGGGTCGTGTGGGAAGGACCCCCCTATCGCAGTCACTCACTTGCCGACGGTTCAAAACGTCATCGCGGAAAGGGGTTAAAAACCGTTTGTATAGCACCTCGTTGTACCAGTGGTGGTGAAGGCAATTCCAGGGCCACGACAAAGAAGAAGGTGGTGCAGCGACCAGTTTACTTTGTTAGCTCCCTATTGCAGGGGGCTAGGTCAAGGTACTCTGGAGTGCAGAAATTGATCTTTGGCCTCATCATGGCCTCAAGGAAACTGCGCCACTACTTCCAAGCCCATGAGATCACAGTTGTCACCCGTTTCCCTTTGCAACGCATACTGAGGAATCCTGAGGCCACCGGCAGAATAGTCGAATGGGCATTAAAATTGTCAAGTTTTGGTCTGAAGTATGAAAGTACCTCAACCATTCAGAGCAGAGTGCTGGCGGAGTTCATTGCAGAATGGGCACCTACTCCAAACGAAGAGACGCCGGAAACAGTTATCCCCAGCAAGGAAGCCCCCCAAGAATGGATCATGTACTTTGATGGTGCCTTCTCATTGCAAGGTGCAGGGGCTGGCGTGCTCCTCGTCGCGCCCACCGAAGAGCACCTCAAGTATGTAGTCCAAATGCATTTTCCCCGGGAGAAGGCTACCAACAACACTGCAGAATATGGAGGGCTCCTTGCCGGGCTCAGAATTGCAACGGAATTGGGAATTAAGAAGTTGATCATCCGTGGAGATTCACAGCTTGTGGTGAGACAAGTGAACAAGGATTAACAGAGTCCATTGATGGAGGCGTATGTTGAAGAAGTGAGAAAGTTGGAGGAACGTTTTGATGGATTCCAAACAGAGCACGTGCCACGTGCGGAAAACAGCATCGCTGGTCATCTGTCAAAATGCGCTGCGCAAAAGCTTCCTGTGGAACCAGGGACTTTTGTTCTCCACCTGACTCAACCTTCTGTATCCCCGACAACGATGGCCAGAAAAAGGAGAAAGATGGACTCCGGCAAGCCTTTACCGGCAGGACCTCCAGAGGTCCCCGGTAGAGAAGCTGCCGGGAACAGCCCCACTTCGCTTGGTGAGCTGCACTCTTCCACAGGACCACAGGTCCTTGCGGTCGAGGTAGGCGCTCCCACGAGTGAGGAGGTGCCATTTGTCCTTGTTGTCGAGCCTCAAGCTCCAACTTGGGCACGACACATAGTCCACTACCTCCAAACTTGAGAACTTCCCGAAGAGCAAGAAGAAGCTGAAAGAGTAGCCCGGAGGGCCAGTATGTATCAATTTGTCAATGACACATTATACAGAAGGAGGCCCAACGGTGTGAAATTGAAGTGCATTTGCCGGGAAGAGGGGAAGGAACTGTTGGCGGAGATACACAAAGGCATGTGCGGCTCCCATATTGGATCAAGAGCCTTGGTTGGAAAAGCTTTCCGGCAAGGTTTCTACTGGCCCACGGTCCTCCAAGATGCAGTTGAGCTAGTCACCAGATGTGAAGCCTGCCAGTTCCACTCCAAGAATATCCATCAACCTGCTCAAGCTCTCCAGACGATCCCTTTGTGATGGCAATTTTCGGTCTGGGGGCTCGACATCTTGGGCCCCTTCCCCCGTGCTACCGGGGGCTTTGAATTCTTGTACGTTGCAATCGACAAGTTTACAAAGTGGCCGGAAGTGGAGCCTGTGAGAAAGGTGACCGCACAATCAACTATCAAGTTCTTGAAGGGATTGGGGAGTACCCGCCAGAGTCATCACTGACAACGGCACCCAATTCACAAGCCGTGCCTTCATGCAATACGTTCAAACCCTCGGAAGCAAGGTTTCATTCACCTCTGTTGCTCATCCCAGGAGCAATGGACAAGTTGAGAGGATGAATGCTGAAGTGTTGCGAGGACTCAAGACAAGAACTTTTGACAAGCTACAGAAGTGTGGCAGATGCTGGATCGACGAGCTGCCGGTGGTTCTTTGGTCCCTCCGTACGACACCAAATCAAGCTACCGGCCAGACTCCCTTCTCCCTAGTCTATGGGGCAGATGCAGTGGTCCCCACGGAACTCATATACGGGTCACCTCGAGTATTTTCCTACGATGAAGTAGAGCAAGAGCAGCACCGGCATGACGATGCCATGCTCCTTGAGGAGAACCGTCTCCAGGCTGCTACGCGTGCTGCATGCTACCAGCAAGCCCTGCGTCGCTATCACAGCCGCAGGGTTCATGCCCGGAGCCTTGAGGAAGGTGACCTTGTCCTTAGGCATGTTCAGTGCACCAAGGGTGCAAACAAGTTGACGCCTAAGTGGGAAGGCCCTTACCGGGTAGTACAAGTCACCAGACCCGGCACAGTCCGTCTAGAGACGGGAGATGGCATTCAATTGCAAAACTCATGGAACATTGAGCATCTTCGTAAGTTCTACCCGTAAGGCGCGGCTGTCGGACCCTGCCCGGCAGCCACCCTTTTGTACAAGCCTTGCCGATGCGCATGTAACCCTTTGTACAAAGCTAGGTGCAGACCCTGAGCACAGACAATAAAACAAAGTGCTGGGGGCCCCCAAAAACTTGCATACATGCATAGCATCACATGAACATGCCATGATCATGTAGATGAGATCATATGTTGCTTTGTTTTCCTCTGCACTAACTGCAGGACTCTTGTCGCGAACTCGGTCCCAAAAAGAAGAAACGGAAACAAGGTTACATATTGATCCCCGACAAGCCAAACAGATAAGTTCCTTTTTATCCATACATGTCTCTATAAGAAGAAAACTTATGAATAGAGAAACCTCGTCACCTTCGAAGCATTTGTGCTCCCATCCTTTGACCCGAACGTTGCTTCGGTCAAGATGGTTGTAGTGGCTTTTGACGAAGAAGGTTCGATGAGGGGCCGGTCCCCTTCCATAGTTTTGAGCCTGGCAGGCCCAGCCCCGCGGCAACAAATGGAAGGCGCCCCGCAGGATAGCTTGCCAGAGAAAACTTGTTTACTTAAAAGTATAGAGGCGCTCCTCCTATGCATGGATATAGTACATGCACAAGTACCCGGCAAGACCGTCTTTTTTCATTAATATGCAGATAAACGAGTACAAAGCTTACAGAGTACAAACATGGATAGAAGAGATTACATATTTGAAACTAAAGTTTGGCAAGTGCCTACGTATTTTGAATTGAAAAAAGATAAGTGCCCCGTAATCCCTTTCTTATCCCTCTCCTGCTAGGAACTACACTGGGAGGCGAAGAGGGCAAAAGGAGTGCCTGGGCAGAAGCCCAGCCTGACCCCGCCAAGACCTGCAGGACGCAGCCTGACAAGATCGAGAGGGCACGAACGAAGGTGATGGATGGGAAGAGCGGCTAGGAGATGCCCTGGTCAACGCCACTAGGGCCAGCAGGAGACGGCAGGGCGGACGAAGCCGGAGTCCACAGGGAAGCTTGCCGGGGTCCAGCTGGAAGACTGTTGGAGGAGCCGGAGCCACCATCCACACCCAGCACCTCGACAAATCGCCTTGCCGGGGAAGAGATGCAGGTGCAGATGGTGGTGCCGCCGGCCTCCCGCTGACGGTGACGGTGCGGCTGGCGTTCAGCTGGAGTCGGAGCCGTCGTCCTCCCCATCGGCGCCGTCGTCATCACCGTCACTGTCCTCCTCGTCGCTATCGCTCGAGGAGGAGCTTTCGTCGTCAGTCGAGCTTTTCGCGCAGCACCCTAAGCGAGCACCCGAACGCCCGAAGACCTTGACGGAGTGTAGGGTGGCGTCCATTAACTGAAAATGGAGAACGTGCCCAGCCGCCAAGATATGGGCACGGGCGAAGGTCTTCCAACCACGCCGGAGGAGCATGACATGAGGGGCAGGAAACTCCACGTTCACCCGCATGCTGTCGTTGCAGCAGCCCCTCATGTGCAGCCTCAGCCCCGGCGGCTATTCGACCTCCATCACCCTTACAAATGGGGTAGGAAGCCGAAGATGGCTGCGCGGGGGCCCGCGCAGCTTGACAATAAACTCCAGCTGTGGTCCCCGACGTGGCCTTCGTTGGGCCCTGAGCGGCCGGAGGAGGTGCAATCAGAACGCCGCCCCATCCTCCTCGACCCCGAGCGCCACGACGACCATGTCCGCGTCCTCTCCCGCCCCCTCTCGCGGCGGGCTCCGCCCCTGCATCCCCAACCGGAGGAGGGAGGCGTTGTTGAGTAGAAGCCCTCGTCGTCACTGCTGGGGTGCCACTACGCCCTCTCCCCCTCGCCATGGTGGAGAGGTGATATCAGAAGGATGGAGGAAGGAATAGGTGTGAGCCAGCACCTCGCCCACGTTCCCTTTTATAGGCAAACAAGGCCGGCGGCTGGCTCCTCACCCAGGGAGCAACCGCCTCGATCCACCAATCCAACTCCTCTGCGTCGCCAACAGTGCGCAGAATCAAGACCGACCCCCTGCGCCTATCCATGGTGCCTGGCTTTCTGCCCTGGCACTCATTCCCGTGCCCCCCACGTCCGTCACCGACCATGCGCAATGCCTGTGTTGTACGTGGCAGAAACGACAGGTGCAGGGGAGTTAGTGGAATGGCAGTTACCGCCCCGTGAACGTGGGATGTGTGTGACCCATGGGTCATGGCATAAATCTCCCCCACGACATCTCGCACGATGCACGGGAAAACCGGGAACTGACTCAAGCACAGGTTAATGAAGAAGCAAAAAAAATCAATGAAGAAGAGAATATCAGTGCAAGACCCCTGCCTATGTACCCGATAGGGCCTACCCCAATGATGCTCGGTAGCACGTTTGGACCAGGCCCTGGGGCTCCTGTCGGTGCAACAAACCTTCACGTATGTTGCCCAGACTGTACACAGGTTCAGTAGCAGAGATGCGAACTCCACCAAGCATTCAAGACAAAACCAAGCCAGAGAGAGCTCTTTGAGAAATCAAAGGGCGGATCAACAAGACCAAGACAAGCCAAGACAGCAAGATATCACCAAGGGAAAGACTCCCTTGCCGGGCAGGCGAGCCCGATCGGGTCGAGGCCGCACCAAGGACGAAACCAGTTTCTCCCCGGCAGGTTTATCGGGGCCGCTGGCGGCTTACGTCCCCGCCAAGACTCCACCGCTCCATCGCTCCATGGCATCACAATGCAAGTCATCCATCGATGCGGTGTCGAGTGCCCAAATAACTAAGTGGCTGTCATTTGGCACATGGCAGCCATTTAGAAGGAAGATCACCTCCATACGACACTCGTCCAGAGGCGTGTCAAGCAGACAAGCGGAAGATGACTAAAGTGGCGCGGCAGGCCTGCCAGGCCGCATCCACAGCGCGACACATGGCAGTGCATTTAATGCACTTTGTCCTAACTGCCAGAGTTAGCTATGATAGCACTGTTAGCTATCTAATCACTGGATAATGACCATTTTTCCATTGTGGTAACCCCTTAGCCTATAAAAGGAGGACCGTGGCAACCTTAGAAAGGATTCGGACCCTCATGTACTCATACGCGCGTAGCTGCTCTCCCCAAGGCGACCTTGCCAGGCTTGAGCGCCGCGCGTTCTTCACAATCTTTCCATCAATCCACCAAAGCAGGAGTAGGGTTTTACGCTTCTCAGCGGCCCAAACTGGGTAAAAACCACCAGCATCATCACTGTCGTGCTATCCCACGGCCTCTGCTCTTTGTGCAATGCGTCCTCCCCCCTGCCGAACCACAAAGGGGCCGATGGCCCCATAGGTGGCCGTGTTCAACCACGACAAGTACCCTCAGGAGGCATGCATGCTTGCGATCTTCCTTCTGCGTAATACGCGAGCATGGGCTGGACACGGTGCCTACGCTTGGGTCAGATCCAGCAGCGCCACCAAGCCCAAGCGATTGAGCTCTGGCTCGCGGGCCTGCTGCCGTGCAAGTCACCTCACCAAGGTCCTTGGTGCTTATCTCCTCGCGTGGTACCCACAAGAACTTCATGAGCGCGTGCCGCCTCATTATTCGCAAAAATTTGGCGGTCTCACTAATGCAGGGCACCAGAGGCCTTAGGCGCCCTGTCCCCTCCTCGGGCGGCCCCGCGGGCAGCACTCCGCGACAAAGGGGGATTCGCGGGCAAGCATCCCTAGCAAGTCGTGCCCTGCGGAGGGCATCGTGTTGTGTTGCACCACGGTAAGCTAAGTCTAGCGCGCTGTGCTGCGCGGGCCAGTTGCAGCATCTCGTAAATCCTTCCCCCTGGGAGCGCTAGTTTTTCTCCTCGCGCGAGCCGCTTGCACGTCAAAGGGGGGCTCTCTCCTGAGCGTCACGCCTTGGAAGCCTTGACCAGCCCTACACCCTTTGGCCTTGTCTAGGCACGCGCCCTAACATACCAGCAGCGGCCGTAGCTCGCTCGGGGGCTGGGCCCTGACGACGTAGAGCACCAAGGCAAGCAGGAAAAGAAAATTAGGCCTCATGAGGGGCGTGACGTACAGCAGGGATGTCAAGCGCTTAGTACATGTTTTCGTTGAGGCACCATCTTCACGCCCCCATGGGGTTACGTTGGTTCCGGCACAGGAACAGGGGAGCTCACCTCCTAGGCACGGAACTCCAGTGTGTCCATCGCGTCATGGGCAGCACCTCCCGAGGCCATGATCGCAAGGGCTCGAGAGGTTTCAGGAGCACCTCCCTCAGGCGGCTTCAAGAGGCGGCCGCCACACTGCCATCAAGTCCTGCCAGGGCCTCGCGGGAGGACACCTGTCGCGAGACGTGACCCGCGGAAGAAACCACACCAAAGAGCTAAGTCTAATGTGTCACGAATGCCGACCACGGCACCTCTTAAGTTCCTCCCCTTGCAGCCTCGCGGAGTGTCAATTTCTTTTCTTTGTCTAATCCGCTTGCACGTCAAAGGGCGGCTTCCTGAGCATCACGCCTCGGGAGCCCCTACCTCCTCTCGAGGTCCTACACCCTCTGGCCTTGTCTAGGCATGCTTCCTAACATACCAGCGAGGGTCGTAGCACGCTCGAGGGCAGGGCCTGATAACCCACAAGTATAGGGGATCGCAACAATTTTCGAGGGTAGAGTATTCAACCCAAATTTATTGATTCGACACAAGGGAAGCCAAAGAATATTTGTAAGTATTAGCAGTTGAGTTGTCAATTCAACCACACCTGGGGATTAAATATCTGCATCACAGTGATCACTAGCATAGTAATCTGATAGTTTTGATAGCAGTAGTAACAGTAGCAATTGTAACGATAACAGCAGTAACAGTTTTGTAGCAGTTGTAACAGTAGCAATAGCAATAGTAACTTAGCAAGAACAATATGTGGAAAACTCGTAGGCATTGGATCGGTGAATTCGTTGGATGATATTCATCATATAACAGTCATAACCTAGGGCGGCACAGAACTAGCTCCAGTTCATAAATATAATGTAGGCATGTATTCGGTAAATAGTCATACGTGCTTATGGAAAAGAACTTGCATGACATCTTTTGTCCTACCCTCCCATGGTAGCGGGGTCCATAAGGAAACTAAGGGATATTAAGGCCTCCTTTTAATAGAGAACCGGAACAAAGCATTAACACATAGTGAATACATGAACTCCTCAAACTACGATCATCACCGGAAAGTATCCCAATTACTGTCACCCTAGGGTTTACGGATAATAACACGTAATAGGTGCATATGACTTGCAAGATTGGATCTAGAACATAGATATAATGGTGAAAACATAAATGGTTCAGATCTGAAATCATGGTACTCGGGCCCTAGTGACAAGCATTAAGCATGGCAAAGTCATAGCAACATCAATCTCAGAACATAGTGGATACTAGGTGAGGGAGTCATGGACTAAGGGGTCCTCGGGGCGCCGGCCCATTGAATATGGGCCGAACTGGAGAAGTCGTATAGTGACGGGAGATCTAGGAAGCTGTGGTGTGCCCTCCAAGTCAAGGATAGGCAGGATCTCTTTATCCCTTATTGTAATCTATTTCCGGTAACCCTAACCCTACCGGTGTCTATATAAACCGGGGGTTGTAGTCTTTAGGGCTAGAGCTATATTCATCACCTCATCACCTTAGGGTTTAGCTCATACTGACCTCGAGGTAGATCTACTATGTAACCATACTATACATCCAATACAATCAAGCAGGACGTAGGGTATTACCTCTTCGAGAGGGCCCGAACCTGGGTAAACATTGTGTTCATCGTCCCTTGTTCCCCATCGAACACACTCTGCAGTAAGTATTTCTTACCATTTGCAATTTGCCCAACTTGGCGGAGCTCTTCCCGGACACCTCGCGCTTCAGTCCTCGCCTCCTGGAGCTCCTTCTCTGCCTTGGATAGCTGGGAGGATCACTCCCCCTGTTCCTTCTCAATGGCTTCAAGCTTCTTGTTGGCATCCTGGAGCTCCACTTGCACCTCGGTTACCCGAGCCTCGTGGTGCTCACCAGCGAGCTTGGCCTGCTCGAGCTCGGCCACCGCCTTGTCAGCAGCCGTCTTCTTGGCAGCCGCCTCTGCCTCGGCTTTCTTCAAAGCCTCCCTCAAGCCCTCGACTTCGGTGGCGGCAGCTGCAAGATAATCACAATAAAAGATCAGCATACAGTCCGGATCGTCAATATCCGGCATCAAGCAGTTGTACATCTTATCAAAGGGCTTACCTTGCGCCTTGTCAAGCCATTTGTTGACAAGGTCAAGCTCTTTATCGTAATGCTTGAGCTTCGGATCCATCTCCTCCAGCACCGCAGCATTAGGAGTTTCGGCCAGAGAAGACACATGTGACATTCAAAAATTCACATCATTTCAGACAATGGCCTGTAGAACGAGATCCTCCGCAGGTTTTTCTTCGCAAACCTTGCAGAACCTCGGGGGCTACTACAGATATGGCATACTTAAACTAAGGACAAAATCCAATTTATGAGGAAAGAGCATTAATTGACTTACCTCAAAGCCTGTTAGCAGGCCTTGAACAACGTCGTGCAGTCCGGAATGAAGGGACCGAACACCCTGTATAACCGCACTCATAAGAGTGCGGTGCTCGTCGACGACGGCGGAGTTGTTCACCAACTCCGGTAGCGCGTCCGGCCAGCACACCGCCGCCCGAGTGGAGGTGTTCGGCGTGGGCGTTGGGCCCCCAACACCTTCCCCATCGAAAGGAGGTATTGGCTCCCTTGGGGGCTCAGGAGCCGAATTTGGTAGGGGTTCTGATGATCCGGATACCCTCCCCGTGGTAGCCAGGAGGGACGCATCCCTCTGGTCTTCAACGACCAAGGCGTCAGCCTCAGCCATGGTGGCATCGACCTCCTCCCCGGTGTTCGGAGGAGGAGGGGTCTTTCGTGACACCACCTCCCCAACTTCTTCGGGGATTAGAGGAGGTGCAGAACACGAGCCACTATCCGCCAGTTCGGTGGGCAGGGACGTCCCTGAAGAGGTCTCCTCGGCGGGGTGGCCACGCGGAGGGCTGCACCACCAAAAAACAATCAATCTACGTTCCACCAGGGACTACTAAAAGGATAAAGCAATTGAAAATGTCGCGATACGTACCTGGCCGCATGGGGCTTGACCCTGGGTTCCTTCTCCGGAACCTTTTCAGACGCTTCGGACTCCTCGTCGGACTCCGAGCTGTCGGACAGGACCTGCTTAGGCCGGCACTGTCTCTTCCAAGCCTGAGGAGGTTGAACCTCCTCGACATCGCTGGACGCCGCCCTTTTTTTAGAGCGCGCAGAGGCGCTTTCCTCCTCGTCCTCGTCCCCCTTCTGTGAGGATTGGGTCGCGGTGTCTCCGGACCTGCTGTCCGGACAGGCTCTGCGACGGAGGCCCTCTCGGGCCTCCGGCACCTCCGTCTTCTTGCCCTTCTTGTCGGGCGCCTTGTAAGGCACCATGACCAACATCTTATCTAGCTGCTCGAATCGGGGCCCTTCTGGCAGCGGCGCTGGGCCGCTGATCTTCTCGGCCTTGGCAAGCCAGCCCTGCAAAGTCCACATAAAGAGGTTCGGATCAAATCGTATGGTGCTAATATTCGAATTCATAATAAGACAAGTGTCGCTCACCTTCCTCGGAGGGTTCGCAGCGTCGATGCCGATGTCCTCCCCCTCGACCGGCCACTCCTTCTGCGGTTTGAATAGCAGACTCCACACTTTCTTGTGGGTCGTGCTGAAGAGGTGTTGCACGGTGGCCGGATCTTCGGGGTCATACTCCCACATTGGCTTGGCCCTCTCCTGGAAGGGGAGGAGTCGACGATGGAGCATGATCTGAATCACGTTGACCAGCTTCGTGCCGGTCTCCATTACACTGACGATGCGCTTCTGCAGCGCCTTCAAGTCGTCAGCGGACCCCCAGTCCGGTCTTTTGGTGATCCATGTGGCCAGCCTGGTGGGGGGTCCGGATCTGAATGTAGGAGCCGCCGTCCAGCCGGCTCCCCTTGGCTTGGTGATATAGAACCATTCCTTCTACCACATTTTGATGGTGTCGACAAAGTGGCCCGCCGGCCACTGGACCCGCGTCAGTTTGCTGATCATGGCCCCGCCACAGTCCGCGTGATCGTCGCCGACCACCTTGGGCTTGACGTTGAACACCTTTAGCCACAGGCCAAAATGTGGCTGGACTCGGAGGAAGGCCTCGCAGAAGATGATAAAGGACGAGATGTGGAGAAGGGAGTTGGGGGCTAGATCGTGAAAATCTAGCCCATAGAAAAACATCAACCCCCTCACAAAGGGGTGCAGGGGAAATCCAAGCCCCCTAAGGAAATGGTGGAGGAATGCGACCCTTTCGCCCGCCCTGGGTGTGGGGATGATTTGGCCCTCTTCGGGGGCCCGACGAGCAATGTTGGCCGACAAGTAGCCGGCCTCCTTCAACTTCATGATGTCACCATCGGTGACGATGGAGGCCTCCCACTTCCCGTTGGCGCCGGATCTGGCCATGGCTGAAGGAGACGAGGTGGGATTTGCTGTGGGACCAAGGAAAAGAGGCGCTAGAGCTCTAAAGATCTGCGTGGGCGGAAGGTGGAAGAAGGCGTGGGATGCAAACTGTTGTCGCTCCCCCTTTATAGGCTGTTGACAAGCCACGAGTTCCTTTTTTCACCCCGTTGGCTTCTCCACTTCCCGATACGCTCGCAATGTTATGTGCGGGGTGGATAATCGAAATCATTGATCATATCCCCTGAAAGGCGGGGCACGATCCCCACCTTGATGAGGCATGTCAAGCGTCGGTGGGCCTCGAGCCACGCCCTGAGAAATACCAACCGCTCGGCGTTATGGCTGGAGGCGAATCTTCGTTGAAAGAAAAAAAGTTGTCAGATGAAGGCAATATTTAAACTTGAACGGTTTTTTTTGTTATTGCCTTCGTTGTTAAGTAAAACTGCCGTTTTAGATTCCGGACACCATTTGGCTCCGAACATGAACCAAGCATACTGAAGAACTTGCCTCGCAAGCCGAACATTGTTGGGTGAGCGGATGCCGGATACAAGCCATGGCCGGATTCGGGGGCTACTGAGGGAGTCATGGACTAAGGGGTCCTTGGGGCACCGACCCATTGAATATGGGCCGAACTGGAGAAGTCGTATAGTGGCAGGAGATCTAGGAAGCCGTGGTGTGCCCTCCAAGTCAAGGATAGGCAGGATCTCTTTATCCCTTATTGTAATCTATTTCCGGTAACCCTAACCCTACCGGTGTCTATATAAACCGAGGGTTGTAGTCTTTAGGGCTAGAGCTATATTCATCACCTCATCACCTTAGGGTTTAGCTCATACTGATCTCGAGGTAGATCTACTCTGTGACCATACTATACATCGAATACAATCAAGCAGGACATAGGGTATTACCTCTTCGAGAGGGCCCGAACCTGGGTAAACATCGTGTTCATCGTCCCTTGTTCCCCATCGACCCTAGATCCACAGCTCGGGACCCCCTACCCTGAGGTCTGCCGGTTTTGACACCGACACTAGGGATCAAGCCCTAACAAAACTAACTCGATTACATGATGAATCTCATCCAACTCCTCACCGACCAGCGAGCCTACGAAGGAATTACTCACTCCCGGTGGGGAGCATCATGGAATTGGTGATGAAGGAGGGTTGGTGATGACGAAGACCGAAGATTCCCCTCTCCGGAGCCCCGAACGGGCTCCAGATCTAGCCTCCCGATGAAGAACAGGAGGTGGCAGCGGCTCCGTATCATAAAACACGATGAAACTTCCTCCCTTATTTTTTCTCCGAATATAAGATTTTATAGCGTCGAGATTAGGGTCAGCTGAGCCCCGAGGGCCCCACCACCCACCAGGGCGTGCTAGGGGGTGGCGCGCCCTGGTGTCTTGTGGGCAGCCAGGGCACCCCCTTCGGTGGCTCTTGGTTCCAGTATTTTTTATCTATTTTGAAATAAATCTCCAAAAAGTTTCGTCCAATTCCGAGAACTTTTATTTTTGCGCAAAAACAACACCATGGTAGTTCTGCTGAAAACAGTGTCAGTCCGGGTTAGTTTCATTTAAATCATGCAAATTAGAGTCCAAAACAAGAGCAAAAGCATTAGGAAAAGTAGATACGATGGAGACGTATCAACTCCCCCAAGCTTAACCCATTGCTTGTCCTCAAGCGATTCAGTTGACAAACTGAAAGTGATAAAGAAAAACTTTTATGAACTCTTTTGTTCTTGTTTACATATATATGCTTAAGTAGCACCCAGGTTATCAGCAAAGATCATGACTAACCATGTCAACAATAACTCTTAAAGATTATATTAACTCATATCAATGGCATAATCAACTAGCAAGCAATAATAAAATATCTCATACGCCAACACTTTGTCAAAACAATCATGATATAATATGACAATAGTGGTATCTCGCTAGCCCTTTTCTAAAACCGCAAAACATAAATGCAGAGCACCTCCAAAGTTCAAGCAGCGACTAAACATTGTAATTCATGGTAGAAGAGATCCAGTCATGATGCATTCAACATTAACTAAACACAATGCATGAGGATGACAATAGTGCTCTCAGGTCTGGTGCTTGTTTGAGAAGGTGATGACTCAACATAAAAGTAAATAGATAGACCCTTCGCAGAGGGAAGCAGGGATTTGCAGAGGTGGCAGAGCTCAAAGCTTAAATTAGAGATTAATATAATTTTGGGAGGTGCACCCTTCCTGTCAACGTCACGACCAAGAGTTTTCAATATCTTCCATGCTAAACAAATTAGCGGCGGTTCCTAAGCGGTAAAAGTAAATGTTTACTCCCCTCCACCAACAAACACAAGCCATGGCTAGCCGAATCCACGGGTGCCGTCCATACCAACAACAGTCCTGGGGGAGTTTTGTTTAATTATTTACAATTTTTTATTTCAGGACTGGGAATCCCTATTACCGGCCCCTCTCGTGCAAGGACGAGTGAATAAACACTCATCATGAGAATAACCCGCTTAGCATGGAAGATACTGACCACCCCCTGTCACTCCAAGAGCGGTCCAGGCACACAAAACAGATGCTCATTTGAAATTTTAGAGGTGGCACATGCAAATTTACTTGGAACGGTAGGGTAATACCGCATATAGGTAGATATAGTGGACTCATCTGGAATAACTTTGGTTTAAAGATTTTGATGCACAAGCAGTATTTCCGCTTAGTACAGGCAAAGGCTAGCAAATAGATTGAGAAGCGGCCAGCTAGAGGGCAAAAATGGTCATGAACATGCATTATGAATAATCGACATTGAATACTAGCATGAGTAGGATATAAACACCATGAACATAAATATCATGGAGGCTATGTTGGTTTTGATTCAACTACATGCACTACAAAAAAAATACACTTCCGTAATGATATGTGTTTGTCACTCACAGTAGGTCACGTTTTCTGGCCTGCATGTACATCCATGACGATTTTATGACAGAATCAAGATAGTCATACCTGTGCTGTCGTAGATGTGTTCCATGACAATACCAAAATTATCATCACGGAAGTGTCCACTTCCATGACAATAAATGGTGCTTCATGGAAGTGCTTTCGTCAAGGGTAACCGACACATGTCATCCACCGTAACGGGTCACCGTTAAGCTATCAGGTTCCGGTTTGGATCCGATAACCCGTTAACAGCTGGGACCAATGAGGATTTTCCATGTGTAAAATTCTCATTGGCTATAGCAACCACGTGTCAGCACCACGGAAGGACAGATGTCAACCGCCCAATGGACAGGAGGCGCCTATGATACATCGACATGTGGCAAGGCCCAACAGCGGCCCGTTTAGGTTAAAAAGGCCGGCCCAGCCAAAAATATCGGGCTAGCCCATTAACGGCCTACTTGCAGACGGCCCATTCGCAGTTAAGGCCCGTACGACTAGTGTCAAATCGGCCCGTCAATGGCCCATTCTAGACTTGTCATCATTGCAGCCCATGGTCACTTCTAGCCCATTAACAGTCCTCTAAGTGTTTGGGCCGAACTACGGCCCGGTGTGTTCCCGGCCTGTTAAAGGTCCTGCTTCATTTCGGCCCATTTATTGGCCATTGAAACTTTCGGCCCATAAACTACCGTGAAGGAATTGGGTCATATTTGGTCATGTCTGACATTCGGCCTGTTAGAGGCCCACTGTAGATTTGGGCCACTTCCAGCCTGTTGTGTTTTTCGGCCTGTTAACGTCGGACGAAATCCATGGGCCATATGTGGCCCAGCGTCGCATCGGGCCTATTAACAGACCATATAAAATTGATACTAATCAAGCCCGACCACACTTCCAGCCTGGTAATGGCCCATGTAGTAGGTCGGCCCATTTTCGGCCCGTCTGAATTTCGGCCTGTGAACGATCCGCATTGTAAATGGGCCACCATGAGTTGAGATACATTTCGGCCTGCTAATGACCAGTGGGTTATTTGGCACAATCAGGGCCCAATCTCACTTTCGGCCTATCAAAGGCCCATGTTTAGGTCTGTTAAAGGCCCACTGTGGGCACAGGCCTACCAAAAATAAGAAAGCTTATGCTGATTTAGGCCCAGATATTTTTAGTTGGCTACATGCAAATTACGGCCCATAATCGTTTTTAGCCCTTGGAATTGTGGGCCCGATGAATGTTGGCACGTTGGGCTCCTACGAAGCTTTCGGCCGAATACATTACTAAGATAAACCTACACTATACAAAAATAGCGTCGTAATTTCTACAGCCTTTGGCAACACGATAAATGTTGTATCAGAACAAAATAAATTCCAGCCACACAACAAAAGGCCTGCTGGCATAAAGTTTACAGTCCTTGCAGATAAAAGCACCATCAGATGTATAGAAGCACAGATCATTTGACCTGAGTGCTAATGTTTCAGGCTGTAGAATCTGATGGAGCAGCATGATCTTCCCCTTTTTTCTGCCATTGCTCTTGAATAACGAAGCAAATGTCTGATAGTCTGGTTTCAAAACCATTCATATCTTGACGACATTTGTCAACCGCTATTCTTGTTTCCGAAACGACCTCCATTAGGGATTGGACTTGTATCTGGAGCACAGATATATCACTCTGTCTAGCTGGAAGATTTTGTTCAGTAGGCGATTTGGACGAGGTTACCTTGACAACCAACCCAGAATTATGCAGGAAGGTTCTTTTTGTACTGTTAGTGGAGAGATACTGACGCACTGCAGCAAGAGGTGACATTGTGCCTGTGGTAGCCTCATCACCTTCAGGTGGTTGTGGCTGTTCAATCATTTGTTCCATAGCTTGCTAAAAGTTTGAACTTGTAGATTAGTATACCAGATAAGTTACTAATGAGAAAAAACAAACAAAGTAGGTTTCACGTTTAAACGTAACTTATTTTGGTGAACTACTGTAATACATTAGCATGTATTGTAGTGCCAACTACATAATAAAATCACTTTCAGAACATATGTCCATGTAGCATGCCTACAGTATTGTCTATTTCCTCACATTTGTTGACATCTAAGGATAAAGAGACATGGTTTAAAGTAGGATGAACATAGTATGACATCATTCATATCATGGGCAAACAGATATTAAACAAATAGGCTATTGTATCATTGTGTGGGCACGTGAACATCACAACTAGATTACAGATCAAGACCAAAAGAATATCCTTCCTCTCTTTTAAACTGTGTAAGGTGAAATGATATGTTAAGACAACTGTGTATAAAAGTGAACAGAGTAACCGACATTGGCTGCAAACCAAGCAGTTAAATGAACACGTCACAGTAACAAGCAGTTCAAAGGCAGGAGGAGTAAGCACTTACAACAGCGGCTTGAACTGGTGTGCTCATGCCCTTCATCTTGCTGGTGTGGCAATCCTTGAAGATTTCCACTGCATTCGGTTCAGGTTCTTTTTGGTCCGCACGGGCTTTCCTCTATATTTGGAACAAGTCAATATAGGTACGATAATATGGCACAGAAAAAAGAAGGAAGTAGCAGCTATTTACAAGAGCCTCGCAGTGTGCAATATAGCTACGAGATCATGTTGTCTGTTGGAATTTCACTTTAGAACGGTTGGTCTTGTTCTTCAAACAGTTAGCCTAAAAGAAGATACACTTGTAAGGCACATACGTAAATACGAGTTCAATATGTGATCTGATCAAATATATATACCCTACCTGATACTTTGGATCAGACCAGTATTTAACAAGGGCTGTCCAGTCTTCATCTGTAATATATTCCACTTGAGAAGTTTGGGCGATTTCATTGTTAGCCTTGCCTTCAAAGTGAGTTTTTCTAAGGTGATACCGATACTGTCGCAGAGCAGACTAAAAAACATGAGTGCATGTTTTTTAGTTACATCATCTTTCGGATCCAACTTGAACCTCATCTGTTGAAAAAAGAATGTGAGTCTTATTAGGAGGAAGCTAGAAAGTATGGGACAAAGCAAGACAATATTACAAGATGAATAACATTACTTACGGATAAATGGTCAAGGAAGGTGTTAAACTGGGTATCGTATTTCTCATTCCTGTACTAGATCCATGTTGGGAGGATACGTGCATGACACCTAATGGCAACGGCTGCCTCTAATACTAACTTGGCTGACTCTGTAGCATCACGTGGCCTTTTTAAACCTGCCTCAAAATGGATCTCCATTCTTCCTCCTTTAGACTTTGTTAATCTGTCTAGCATTATCCCTGATGTCTGTTTTCGCTTGCGCCATGGTGCTAGTTCAACAACGAATATGGAAAGTGTTAGTGCACATCAAACTGTGAGAGTACATATAAAGGAGCATGCAACTGCAACTTGACTTGGTCAGGTACCGTCTTGGTGTTGATTCTCATGAGGTTCATCTAATCTTGTGAAGTCCTGCTGTGTCAGCAGTGCTTCAGAAGTAGTGTTAGGTGTGAAGGCAGCTTGGGAACAGGCCAGTTGCGGAGCAAATGAACGAGTAACTCGTTGAGATGCCGGTACAGTTGAAGGGGATGCTGTAGCTGGTGGAGCAGGTGATACTGTGTTTGTAGATTTAGCCGGTGATACTGCACTATAAGTACAAGCAGAATCTCGAGGGAAGAACCTTTTCCGTTGCACCCGATGAGTAACACCATTCCCTACTATATTCTTTTCCTTGCTCTTTTTTGACTTTGCCATGTCAAGCCGTACCGACAACACAAAAGAATAAAATCGCTCTTCAGAACTCATTGATGCATGATACAGACAAGCAATACTTTGATGTAAGACAACCGTATGAGGAGGATGTAATATGTAAGAAAAATAGGACGGTGTGACATATTCACAGCTACCATGTGTAAACTAAGCAGAAGGATTTTCAAGAAAATAGAAGTAATGCAAGCTAGACATCATATGAAGATGCAACCAATATCACTCTGCCAAGTTAAAAGTGTCTTGTCATAAGTGGCATTTCAAAAAATTAGAAGCAGTACAACCTAGAAATCAATGCAAGATGCAACCACTATCACACTGCCAAGTTAAAAGCGTCCAATCATGAGTAATTGATGCAGGATACACAAAAGCAGTACTTTGATGTAAGAACATGGTATGATAGATAGATGCAGTGTATTCTAGACACAGAAAGGCATGTCATATGCACATGTATAACGTATAAACTCAGCAGGTGCAATTTAATCAAAATAGAAGAAATACAAGCTAGACAACATATGCAACATGAAACCAATTATCACACTGTCAACTTAGAGCAAGCACCTGCGATGGTGGAGTAGGGGAGATGAACTCATCATGTAGACTTGGGACTTCAACTGCATTAGCAGTAGCAGTGGCAAATCTAGAGAGTCTCCGTTTGCGTCGGTCCGAAGGACCACCAACATCCCCTAACTTACACTTTTCCTTCCTCTTTTTTGATATTGCCTTCTGAAGTCAAAACCACAAGAAGATGAATAAAATTAGCTCTGCATAACTGGTTGATGCATGATACAGACGAACACTACTTTGATGTAAGGCAAGCACATGATAGGAGGATGGAATATATACAAAAAAATGACAGCATTGCATATTCACACATATGATAGGAGGATGGAATATGTATGAAAAACAGTAAGCAGAAGGCATTTCAACAAAACTAGAAGAAATGAAAGCTAGGCACGATATGAACATGCAACAAATATCACTACCAGGTAAAAAGTGTCTTGTCATAAGTGCCATTTCAACAAATTAGAAGCAGTACAAGCTAGAAGACAATGCAAGATGCAACCTACATCACACTCCCAAGTTAAATGTGTCTTATGGGTAAGCGATTGTTGCAGGTATAAGTTGTAAGCTACGCAGATGCAATTCAACAAAATTAGAAGCAATACAAACTAGACATCATACGGAACACGCAACCACATATAACAGTGTCAAGTTAGAGCAAGCACCTGTGATGGTAGAGTAGGGGAGATGTGCTCATCATCTACACAGCTACATTGACTGTCCAGCCTTGTGTTGTCTTGCGAATCTTGTTGGGAGGATGGCGGAGTAGAATCTGTAGAGACCCTCTATTTGAGTTGCTCTAAAGGACCACCATCATCCACTGCCTTACTAATTTCCTTTAGATGTATTGATTTTGCATAGTGAAGTCAAACCGATAAGAAAAAGGAATAAAATTCGCTCTTCAGAACTCATTCATGCATGATACTGACAAACACTACTTGGATGAAAGGCAAACACATGATACGAGGATGGAATATGTACGAAAAACAGGACGGCGTGACATATTCAGACCTATGATGTGGTAACTAAGCAGAAGGCATTTCAACAAATTAGAAGCGCTGCAATCTAGACACCATATGAAAGATGCAACCAATATCACTCTGCCAAGTTCAAACTGTCTGGCGTTTCAACAAATTAGAAGCAGTACATGCTAGAAATCATATGCAAGACACAACCAATATCACAGTGGAGACTTAAAGGTGCCTCATCATAAGTGACTGATGCAGGATACACAAGAACAGTAGTCTGATGTAAGAACATGGTGTGATCAGATATAGTATGTTCTAGAAACAGGAACACGTGTCATATTCACAGGTATGATGTGTAAAGTAAGCAGATGCAATACAGCAAAGTTAGAAGCAATACAAGCTAGACATCATAGGCAACATGCAACCACATATAATAGTGCCAAGTTAGAGAAAACACCTGTGATGGTGGAGTTGGGGAGATGTGCTCATCATCTACACAGCTACGTTGACTGTCTAGCCTTGCGTTGTCTTGCGAATCTTGTTGGGAGGATGGCGGAGTAGAATCTGTAGAGACCCTCCGTTTCAGGTGCTCGGAAGGACCACCATCATCCAATGCCTTACCAATTTCCTTCCGCTTTATTGATTTTGCATTGTGAGGTCAAACCGACAAGAAAAAGGAATAAAATTCGCTCTTCAGAACTCATGCATGCATGATACTGACGAACACTACTCTGATGAAAGTCAAAGTCATGATACGAGGATGGAATATGTACGAAAAACTGGACGACATGACATATTCACACCTATGATGCGGTAACTAAGCAGAAGGCACTTCAACAAATTAGAGGCACTGCAAGCTAGACACCATATGGAAGGTGCAACCAATATCACTCTGCCAAGTTAAAACTGTCTCGTCATAGGTGGGGTTCATCAAATTAGAAGTACTACATGCTAGAAATCATATTCAAGACGCAAACCAATATCACAGTGCCAACTTAAAGGTGTCTCATCATAAGTGACTGATGCGGGATACACAAGAAGAGTAGTTTCATGTAAGAACATGGTGTGATAGACATATATAGTATGTACCAAAATCAGGAAGGCGTGTCATATTCACACATATAATGTGTAAGCTAAGCAGATGTAGTTTACACTAATTAGAAGCAATACAAGCTAGACACCATATGCAACATGCAACCAGATATCACACTGCCAAGTTAGAGCAAGCACCTGGGATGGTGGAGTAGGGGAGCGGAGACATGGAACTTGTAATGCACTAGCAGTACGAGGAGAATCCGTACAAATGCTCCATTTATGTTGCTGCAGAGGACCACCATCATCGCCTTCCTTACTCTTTTCCTTCCTCTTTTTTGATTTTGCCTTGTCAAGCCAAACCCACAAGAAAAAGGAATAAAATTTGCTCTTTAGAACTCATTTATGCATGATACTGATGAACACTACTTTCATGTAAGGCAGCCGCATGATAGGAGGATGGAATATGTATGAAAAATAGGACGGCATGACATATTGACATGTATGATGTGTAAAGTGTAAACTAAGCACAAGGTGTTTGAACTAATTAGAAGCAATGCAAGCTAGACACCATGAAAGATGAAACCAATATCACTCTGCCAAATTAAAAGGGTGGCCTCATAAATGTATTTGACCAAATTAGAAGCAATACATGGCAACATGCTAGAAATAATATGCAATATGCAACGAATAAAGGTGTCTCATCGTAAGTCATTGATGCAGGATACAGAAGAGCGGTAGTTTCATGTAAGAACATGGTTAACAGATAGATGTAGTAGGTACCAAAAATAGGAAGGCATGTCATATTCACAGGTATAATGTGTAAACTAAGCATATGCAATTTACCCTAATTAGAAGCATTACAAGCTAGACACCATATGCAAGATGCAACCACATATCACACTTCGAAGTTAGAGCAAGCACCTGTGATGGTGGTGTAGGGGAAATGCGGTCTTTAAGTACAGTGCTACGTTCAATATCTTCATTTAGACTTGCTATTTCTTGAGAATCATGTGGGAGAATGAAACTGCACTCTATATAAGAGTAGTGCGTCTCATACTAACCCACGGCGTGACTGTCTCATCATAAGTGATAGATGCAGGATACACAAGAACAGTAGTTTGATGTAGGAACATGGTGTGATAGGCAGATGTAGTATGTACCAAAAACAGGAAGGCGTGTGATATTCACATGTATAATGTGTAAGCTAAGGAGATGCAATTTAACAAATTAGGAGCAATAAAACCTAGGCACCATATGCAACATGCAACCAGATATCACACTGCCATGTTAGAGCAAGCACCTGTGGTTGTGGAGTAGGGGAGATGAGATTTGGAACTTGCACTGTAGTAGGAGTAGCAGGAGAATCTGCAGAGATCATCTGTTTCAGTTGCTCCAAAGGACCATCACCATCCCGTGCGTTCATCCTTTTAGATTTTGCTTTGTCAAAGTCAAACACACAAGAAAAAGGAATGAAATTCACTCTTCCAAATTCATTGATGCATGATACTGACGAACACAACTTTGATGTAAGGCAACCACATTGTAGGAGGATGGAATATGTACGAAAAACGGTAAGCAGAAGGCATTTCAACAAATTGGAAGCAATGCAAGCTAGACACCATATAAAAGATCCAACCAAAATCACTCTACCAAGTTAGAAGTGTCTCATTATAAGTGGCATTTCAACAAATTAGAGGCAGTACATGCTTGAAATGATATGCAAGATGCAACCAATATTACACTATCAATTTGAAGGTGTCTCGTCAGAAGTGATTAATGAGGGATACACAAGAAAAGTAGTTTGATGTAAGAATATGGTTAATAGAAAGACGTAGTATGTACCAAAAACAGGAAGGCATGCCATATTCACAGGTATAATGTGTTAACTAAGCAGATGCAATTTACCCTAATTAGAAGCATTACAAGGTAGACACCATATGCAACATGCAACCACATATCACATAGCAAGGTAAGAGCAAGCACCAGCGATGGTGGTGTAGGAGAACTGCGGTCATCAACTACAGAGCTACGTTGACTATCTTCATTTAGCCTTGCTGTTTCTTGAGAATCATGTGGGGAGGATGACACTGCACTCTTTAAAAGAGTAGTGCGTCTCACAGTAACCCACTTGGGTGACTGTCTCATCATAAGTGACTGATGAGGGATACACAAGAGCATTAGTTTGATGTAAGAACATGGTTAATAGACAGATGAAGTATGTATCAAAAATAGGAAGGCATGTCATTATCAAAGGTATAATGTGTAAAGTAAGCAGATGCAATTTAACCAAATTGGAAGCAATACAAGCTTGATAGCATATGCAACATGCAACCACATTTGACAGTGCGAAGTTAAAGCAAGCAACTGGGATGGTTGTGTGTGGCAATTGAGATCATCAACTGCAGAGCTACGTTTACTCAAATGTTCCACGTGATGCAACTAGTGTTAAACCGTTAGCGCACGTAACCATGGGGCCCACCTGTCAGCACGTATATGAAATAAAGAAATGGTAGCTTTCATCTGTACTGTGTTAATAAAATACATTTTGTGGTGATCATACGGTCACTGGCTCACCATATAGCTCCGCAATTTTTTGATGACATGATCAATTGACCAGTCAAGCGGTCCACGTTCATCAGCGCATATTACCATAGGGCCCACCTATCAACGCGTATATGAAAGACAGAAATGGGAATAAATTAGTGGTCGGTGGGGATTCGAAGTCGTGAGACCTCTGGTTGGCAGCCCGCGCGCCCTAACCACACTGGACAAGGTCGCCTTGTGATGATATGCTGAGCCGGATATTTTAATTGCATGCACGCACGAGCCACTATGGTGAATACAAACTCATCACACATGCGCACAAACACGCCCGCAACACCTGCATGCATGCATGCAATACTCACACGTACACATGCACGCACGCAACACTCACACGAACACACGCACGCATGCAAGCGTGCAACACTGACACGTACACATGCACGCACGAACACACGCATGCATGTAACACTGAAACATACACATGCACGCACGCAACACTCGCACGCCTGCATGCACACAGCACACTATGCAAGACACACGCTCAACCTATACGTGCATGCACCCTTTCTTAAGGACATGGATTGTTACATGTATTAATCAATCTTATCTGTGATAAACAGAACATTGATGTTTGCAGCGGTGTTTATGAATCACAACGTATCGAATGGGCAATCAACGTATATATGAAAAAAAATTAAATTCTCTTACATTATATAGTAGGCTTATCAACCTACATGAATTAGATGACGTCACACTCAATGAACAATCATCATTTTATGAAATGCCCGCTTCTCACCGCGCTGGCCCACCAAAAGCTCCTCTGCCGTGCGCTGCCAGCGTTGGTTCACTGACATGCAGGCCAGGTACCCAACGAGCCCACACGTCAGTGGAAGAACAGAGCGGTGTCGTACGTCAGAGTCGAGGGCGCCGCTCGCTGCACGCCCGGCTGAACACGCCTCCTTGCCACATTCAAACGCCTTCATGAAACCCTTGTGGAAGCCGAGAAACCCACTCCGGCCACACGTCCGTTCATGACCGGGCCAGCATTAAACGCAACGCCGGCCGAGCTCCTCCCATCCACCGTCTATTTAATCTCCTATTTAAACGAGGCCAGACGCCGGCCAAGAATCGCACACCTCCGTCGCTCCCCTATCTCCTTCTTCACCATTTTCTCAACTCTTACAATGGCTTACGAAGAGTAGTTATCCTGCATCCAAGCCGGCTAGGTGGCCCACCAAGCCCGCCGGATACGAGCTATGCACCTCGCTGATCCACCTCCCTCCCCTCGCCCGACGGAGCCAGTTGCCGCCCAAGCCGGTGCATGGTTCAGCAACTCGCTGCTCCAAGCCAGCTCGACGAGGAGCGGGGAGCTACTCCATGCCAGCACGGCGGGGAGCACGGGCATCGTCGCTGCCGTCCATGCCGCTGCCTCGTACCGCGCCTCCCGTGTCTGCGACCGCGTCTCCCGTGTCTATGGCCGAGACTCCCATGCCTGCAGCCGCGCGATGCAAGCAGAGACAGAAGCCGGGTGCGCGGAGAGCGACGAGTCGGTGGCCAGTGCCTCCGCGTCCACCGCCTTCATCGAGGAGAAGTAGAACACGGGAGGCCACCGCCGCTTGGGTCCCATGAAGGCCACCGCCGAGGCGACGCCGGCGTACACAGCAGGTGTCTTGCCGGATCCTTCTGTTGCCGACAAATGGATCCGCGGGCGACCATTTAGGCTAGGTATTATTATTCCTGTGCTGTTCAGGAGTAGCACCGCTTAGTTGATTTAAATCTAATGAAATCCGTCATGTTTATATGAAAATCCGGTATTTTATATGAATTCCTTCATTGTTTATATGAAATATCGCCATGTTTGCATGAATTTCATCCGGTTGGTTGAGTTGCTATCAGAATGTGTGCGGCTACGGTTGGATGGCGTAATTTGCGGGTCGCCAGTCGGTCTGCGACCAGCTCGGGCGGCGAGGTGGGACAAAAAAAGCACAGCTCGTGCGAGCTCATCTCCAACAAGTGTGCTGGAGGATGCGTGAGCACCCGAGCTCTACCTCGTTCATCAGTGGCAAAGGCACGGGTGGAAAAAAGGGTCGCCAATATTTTGGCTACCCCGGGCAAGATCCAAATAGCCCCTTCCAGCCCCACCCCTCCCAGCACATTCAAATCCCTCGTTCGCCTTGAAATTTTGCCATGTGTTGTTTTCATGGATATTTTGCTGTGTGAAAACAAATTTAAATATGAACGAATAATCGGTGCCCACGGTCTTCTGCCGGGACACAGATCGATGGCCTCATAGTAGTAGTAGTGTAGAGTACTAGTACTACTAGATAGTGAGTGTTTACTACTGTATCATGTACGTACTAATTGCAACGCATGCATGTGTTAACAGTACAATGACCACGTACGAATTTGATGGTATGATTTGTGTAAGTTGGATGTCATATTATTGCTCTAACATGTGGTCAAAGTTAGCCTCCAAAACGCATTTTAGACCCTATATGGATTGAGGGAGTACATGCATTGTTGAGGTTTCTCTTAATCCTTGCATGCAACATTTTTATTGAAGCTTGAAATGTGAACATGTGAATGGGAGGGACTACTACAACCCTTCCAAAAGAACTGTAGTACTAATGGTATCGTACTCCCTCCATTCACCATCTCACATGCTCAGTACTTTTGCGAACTATGGAAGTAACAAATTTATTCCACCACTCAGCATCTATTATGGTTAGGAAGATTTCAAATTGAGTCATATAGACCGGAAAGTAGGCACTTAGGGCATCCACAATGCAAGCTTTTTGTTGCCTCTAAGCCCTCTTTCTCTTCTTAGAGGCAGGCATCTATACATTGCATGAACTGCCTCTAACAAAAAATTGGCTAGCATTGCGTCTAAACTTAAGAGGCTGCCTCTAACAATGTAACAATCCATCTGGTCCCACTTGTCAGCCTTAGGAAGCATAAGAAAGTACAAGAGAAATATTACTGATTGGATAAATGTGGTGCCAATCAATACTTTTTAAATTTCTGCTAGGGCCCACCTTAGAGGCTGGTTAGAGTCTCTATACATTGTGGTTTTTTCATTTGATAAGAGGCAAACCATGTGGGGCCTACCTTAGAGGCAAGACTCTATGCACTGGAGATGATCTGCAGTACTACTTTTGATGTGTCCCGTCAACTCGCAGAACGAGGAGAAGCTTGCTTTGTACGCCCTCTCCCACGCCCACGGGTGCGGTGGCTCGCAGAGTCACAGGACGAGGAGAAGCTTGCTTACTATGCCTACGCCCACTCCCTTGCCCACACGCGCGGTGGCTCGCAGGAAGAGGAGAAATTTTTACTACTCCCTCCGTTAGGCTGGTCATAGTGGGAGTAACATAGGTAGTAACATACATGCCACATAAGCAAAGAAGATGATGTGTTAAGCAATTAATGAGGAGAGAAGCAATTAGAGTAACATAATATGTTACCATCACATAGCGCTTCCCAATGCAAAATGAGTCTACAAAGCAATAAATGAACATGTATATGTTATCACACTTATGTTACTACCCACTATGAATGTAGTAACATAGACTAGTAACATGTGCATGTTACTACTCTAAGTTACTCCCCACTATGACTAGCCTTAGACATATACTCCTCGTCCCTACCTTGGTTAGAGAGATTATCATATTGTTTGAAATATATGTCTTTTAGTAGTAGGAGTACTACAGTGGTAGGAGTAGTACTACAGCAATTTCCTTGGAGTCCGTGCTGCAGCAAGCTACCCTAGGCTATGTTACTACTCCCTCCTTTCCGGTTTATAAGGCCCAATTTCAAAATCTCTCCAACCAAGGTAGACGGTGAGTGGTGGAATTAATTTCGTAGTTTGCACAAGTACTTAATTAGTACGCTCGTTTTTCTCAAAAAGTTATGTTTACCGATGCATTAATTACAACGAATGCATGCATGACCACTAAATTTCCATGAACTTCTACATGCATTGGTGAGTAGTAAGTAGTACTACCTCCATAGTGGGTACGTACTCCGTAAAATCAGATTTTCCCAAAACTAAGTCGTTCAACCTTTATTTGCTTGTTTCCCTTCCTGCCTCGTTGCCTCAAATAGACTATATGCCAGACTCCCCTGCCTGCCGCATTGGAAAAGACCCACCCTCGCCTTTTTTAGTCCGGGTTTGTATTGATGGATCGCACGAAGCAGCAAAAACCAAGCCGTGTCTTGTACTCCTCCGTCGTACTGAAAGAGTAGAGACGCTCGCTTAAATGAATGATGTACTTCCTCTCGCCGACAAGTGGCACATATAGCAACCGGGTCGACGTGTCATGCACCAAATAACAGTGCAGAACTGCAGGGGGAAAGCACCCCAGTCGTAGCGCCCCAGTAGTAGTAATGAGCAATGAGATGTCAAATCACAAACCCACACCTTTCCCCAGACGGACGAAGCAACCATTATTTCACACTACGCTGAATCCGCTTCTCCATCATCTCCTTAAAAAAACCAGGTATTGCTTTTGCCATTGTTCTGCCTCAAGAGGGACGCGCATCGCCTTGGTACATCATGACACGTGGGACCGCATGACAAGCCATGCTCCCCCGCCCACCGCTCAGTAAAATCACCTCATTTTTACTAATCTGGATACTATCTTTTTAGATAAATACTAGCAAGATGCCCGTGCGTTGCACGGAACATCAAGATGCATTTGTATGAGTAGTTTATCTTGTGGGAGAAAATGATGAACGAGGGAAGGCCTTATTTGCAAATGTGGAGAGGGGTGCGGGTATCTTTTTGCAAAATTGCCATAGTTTCCTTCCTATCCGTCAGATATAAATCGGACGGCCTATATTGCAGGATGGCAGGAACACCATCATCACCAACTCTGTTTTTATAAGAGTAGAGATAGTCGGGATTCACCAAGGAGCAAAACCAAGTGGTAGGCTGCTCCTGTCGCGTTGGCGTAGCAACTCAGCAGGGTCAGTCCGCACACGAAATGGCGACACACTTACAGGACCCCTTTGGCCGACGTGTGGCTCATCCACCGTATTGTTCCACCGTCGAGTTCGGAGCAGCGGTTGGACTTGGAGCCACCCCGGTCGTAGCGCCGCAGTAGTAGTTAATGAGCGATGAGGGGTCAAATCACAAAGCCCCACCTTTCCCGCATTAAGCTGGACGGACGAAGCAACCATCATTTCACTCTAGGGCGCAAGAGCATAAAGAAAAAAGAAAACCAATGATGCGTGCGGCAGCTACCTAGGGCGCCCTAGGGTAGGAGCCTCCGCTACAGATCCGCTTCTCCCTCATCCTCTTGAAGAAAACCGATGATGCGTGCGGCGGGTAGGGTTTGTAGGAGAAGGATTGAGGGGCCACGTCGTAGTAAACGGGAGAGGAATTGAGTTTGAGTCGACGCCTTAATACGGGTGGGCCACTCGGTTTTACCGGAACGAGGCAGAATTTTGGGTTCGGGGAGCAGTGGAGAAATACGTACAAAAAATTGTGGACGTAGGTTCGACCGAAAGGCAATGATGCATGGGCCCCGCATTTTGATATACCCGCGACCGCGTGAAATTTGCTACTCAAAATAATGCATAAAAGTTCCTCTCCAAAAACATTTATAACTAATGGGAAGTGAACGTATGCTTAAAATGAAAATGTAATACAAAGAGAAAAAATGAATTGCAGTTAAAAGAATGACATTTCTAACAAAAATGTGAATGTGAACTACATATGTGTGCACGTGACCTACACATATATTGTCAATACAAAATCTAATGCAAGAAATAACTTATGAGTAACATGCATGAATTGATGGTGTGTTGCTTGCATGCATTGAGTACAAAAACAATGTGATTTATGACTTGCATGCATGACGTGTTCATGTGCCGTAGTTGCATGTCCAGGAAAAAAGCTAGTGGGTTGTACTAGCTATTTAGGAATAGAAGATGTATATATGGAAGTTGTAGGGAAAGAGGTGACATGTATCTCAATTCCTATGAGTAGGGATTGGAAAAGAGATGTCATTTGGTTCACATCATAGGAACTTTTCTATTGAATATAGACATGACATGTATCTCAATTCCTATGAGGAGGGATTGGAAAAGAGATGTCATTTGGTTCACATCATAGGAACTTTTCTATTGAATCTAGGCTAATGTTTGTTTTCCTTTGAAATTGTGGGAGTATAGGAATCCATTCGTATGAACCAAGTGGCTCTAAAGCTATAAAAATGATATCATGTTTATTTTCCTTTGAAATGTGGAGTATATGAATCTATTCCTATGAACCAATTGGCTCTAAAGGAAAAATTCCTATAAAAATCATATCATATAGAGTTCCTATGATATTCCTCCACACCAAAGGATGGTTGAAATTGCTGCAGGTGATACGAGGGTCTTTCTTTGTACACTCCTCCCCCATCTTTATAGTTACCTCTCGAAGATGAATGAAATTATATATACTAGGTATTCTATATGTGCATTTTGGTATACGAAAACTCGGTAAAAGTTTGCGAGGTTCGAATTTTCAATAAAGCAATATGCACTACATTTTGGAACGGAGGGAGGAGCATACGGCAGTTGCTAACACTCACATGGAAGATTTGTGTGTCGGAGGATTGGCTATTCTGTTAAATGCCATGGCAAAACGGACACTGTTGGATGCCGATCTAACGGTTCTTACGGCATTCGCCAGGAAACGGCTTGTGGCGAACGTTTGTCAGATATGATTTACGGACACATGCATTGCATTGATACATGCCGGCTCTCTATCACGCACACACGCACCCTCAAGAGTCACGACTCTCTCGAGTCCTGTCGCACCCACCGTCTATCTGTAGGTAGACGTCACACACATATGTGCTCTTCACACCCTACCCTCAAAACTTCTAAAAAATAAAATACGTCGCGCACATTTTATTTTAAGTCACACGTTACACACTTATACTGTTACTCTTGTGGCAAACATTCTTTGCGCGTAGTATATTGTACTCTCACGAAGAGAAGCGGTGCATGCACGCACTAGTTCTCTCACACCCACTCGTGGGTACATGTAGGAGTGCATTTTTTTGAAGCTAGGAGCGCATTTGTTTACAAAGAGGCATCCCAATTGACATTTTGACTAGTCTAGTTTTCAACTTGATGGAGGGCCGGGGACCGCACGTGAATGATACAGTACATAGTGCGTCCTGGACGCGGTGATTTGATAGTGCAACCTGGAAGCGGTGGCACGTTATTGATCGAGTTTTATTTTTACTTGAACTTTAAATTAAAATAGTGGTTCCCACGTATTCAATTTAATAACGGTTGCTAGAACAAAATCACTCCACTATATATATAAGCAGGAGCCTCGGCGCTTGCTTTACTAGGGTTCCTCTCTTTCACTCTCTCAAGCTCTCCAGATCTAAGCAAGATATAGGTGGCCACACTCTCCCTCTCTCTGCTCACCGCTGGTCACAAATCCGGCCGGACCACCTCGGCCAGTGCAGGGGTGTAGGTGCATCGTTCACGCGGTCGTCGGCGGCGACGGAGGAGACCAACAGCTGCCCACGCGTCCCGATCAGCGGCCGTGCCGTTCTCTCCGAGACAGTGCCGGCTCGGGAGGGCCTCCGACCCCTTCTTCCTCCCTGCGGTATCGTGGCCAAGATGCGGCCTCCTGACGCCGTCTTTGCCACATCCCAACGACCCTCAGGTATATATTCCTTCGAGACCTGCCTTGCTCTACTGCAACAGCTCCCCACGTGGCTGCGTGTGGATCTTTTTCTACTTCCGTCGGCTGTTCCCAAGCCACCTAGACTTTTACTATTATTACAGGTAAAGCTAGTTCACACAGTCAAATCTAAGAGTTGGTTCAAACAGGGAAGAATGTGGGAAAGCTATAGCATGAATCTAGGACTTGGTTCTAAGAGGAAACGGGGGAAAGTAGTAGATACTGGCTACCCAACCGGTCTCTTGGTTGAAAAGGCGAAGAAAGCAGGGTGAATGACGAAGGGTGGGGGGGGAGTGGACCTGTCTCTTGGTAGAAAATGGAAAGAAAGTGAGGGGTGTTGGGGGGACAACGCAAATGAGAACGAGCAGGTCTAGATTTCCTGTGCTCACATAGGAAAATGTCGCCGAGGAGATAAAAAAATGGGACAAATGCAGACATGCTGCCTGAATGTTTGCCGCTCTCGGCAACCACATCTGCCTCACCACTTTATGCCCCTGCTGTCCCTACGCCCATATCGCTACCATTAATGTAAAATCACATGACGCATGAAGCAATGCCACCTAATGTCACTGTTAAGTAATGGTCTAATGCCGTCGATAAATTGAAGCAATGCCACCTAATGGCACTATTAAGTAATGCTGCTGTCGGTCTAGTGCCATCGATAAATTGAAGCAATGACACCACCATTTTATGAAGTGCTTCCGTCTTGCTTTATTTCCCATGAATTGTGTTTTTGCAGTTACACTTAAATCTCACACCGCTACCATTGCTTCATCCCAGTGGAACTGCACAAATTTGATTGCACAGTTACTGACCATGTGCTACTCTCATGACAGTAATACTAATTATGCTATTGTTCTGCATGTTAGTCTAGTGGTAGTGTTGATGTGATGTGATGCTACTTCTTACTTAATGGCACTTTCATACTGTCAATGTAGTGCCAATTATAACACAATAGATGCTGATGTTAATCATATGCCACTGCAAATAACTGTCACTGCTTAAATAACCGTATTTCATATTTGCGCAAACAGGGATGTCTGTCTCCATATCGTTTCCATTTGTGCAATCAAAAGTACACACCTCAGTTTTAGTAGAACTGCAAAAAATGAGATGGCTATTCCTAGCTGTCGTCATCTAACCTCTCGACTTCCAGGTATTCCTACATTGGTAGTAACTAGGTAGAATGACCAACACAATCTAAAAGAAGCTGATTCGTACGTTTTACTTCCTGACTGCAGTGCAGGGATGAGCGAAAACAACTACATCCTAGTCGGGAATGCACTTCTCCCAATTCATGGATGGACAGAGGACTAGCTGGCACGGCTGCGCGGAGGTTTTTGGGACAGGTGCACAGACAAGAGGCATTGTGGTATGCTTATTTCTGCAAATAGTGGTGCTTAAATTTAGTGGAACTGCACAAGAAGTTCAGATGGTCAGTACACTACATGGTTCAGTTCAGCATTCCAACTGAGAACACAATTATAAATGGTTATTCTGGAATGAGAGAACCTAACCCTGGATGGTGGCAACAAAAAAAACCAGAGTGAACTCCAGGAAATTAAAGCCTTCCTAGGGAGGCCCTTTGCTCAGAGAAGCCTTGCTTGATTTTTCTTGATTTTTAAACCTTCTCACAACTTTGTCTTTTGCTGTGAACTAGTAAATGTTTGTTATGTTCTATGAATCATTGAGATGTATAAAATTGCTTAACTTATGCTTTTCAAGTATTTTATGAAGCCGAGTTTAATATGAATGTTCCACATGAACGCTGGACTAGCGTGTGAACGTTTGGAATTTACATTGTGGCCTCAGTTAACTGCATGAACCATTGTAACAAGATACGTAGTTGCTTATATGTCAGACAACAGATTATTGATTGTTAGTTGGTCGATAGCCGACTTTTCTAGTGTTGAAGCGAGCTGAGCCAATGTGTCGTGTTTTGCACAACTGCTTACAAGTGGGGTAGCACCAACGGTGTTTACAAGTACTTAACCAGCCTTACATACCCTATGTATACGTTGGTGCACAGTTCTCGAACAAGTACTCTATTTCATCAAACACACACTGCTCGTATGGTAAACCGTGACAACTTATGTCTTACCATGCCATATTACATGAAAAAACTAGTGAGGACGCATCTGTTTCGGCAACAATTAGGATGGTTCTCACATGATTCACGGGCACACAAAAGTATCAGTAGTTCCCATAGACAGATTCAAACAGAGTACAGTACTAGCCCTAGAGGGCTCGATAATAGGCAAGGTTCGGATAATTAGACACAATCCAAACTACTTTTAAACACTAGCTGGGCCAACTATTTCATGCCTCGATCTAATTTGGGATGGACACAAGACGAACCTTGCCATGAACATCATCAAGGACGTCCGGTAGCAGCTCAATCCTGTGAACCTTCTTGAAGATAACCTTGTGGCCTTGCCACTCATAAACTTGTTTTTGGAGGCATGCCACGTCATCTTCCTGCGTAAGCTTGACAAGAACAGTATACCTCACAAACGAAGGAGTAGCTTTGAACTTGTTGTGCTTCAGTACACCGTGGACAACACGCCTGACAATAGTGTGGCTGGAATACATCTTGACTTTGGTATAAGTGCAAATGGCTTCCAGGATCCAACAGCCTAAGAACTTTGTTTTCCCAGTGCGTATATTCAGGTCATCCGCCTCATAGCGAGTGACATGTACAACCACACAATCCTTGTCTACATCAGGGCTCTAATTGAAACAGAAACAAATTCTAAATTACTTTCCAATATAAAAAACACTAGTTATTTAAACCACTATGTAGAGTCAAAAGTATGCATGACAGGGAAGGTAGCATGGCATCGAAGCTAATAAAATTTTCCATTATTTATCACCACATACTTAGATGAAAAACCACAATTGAGATCGGCAAAAAAGAAAATCACCTTGGGCAGCTCAGCAGAGGGGGGGGGGACACATCTTCGAAGGGGGAAAATTGCTCCTGTAGGGCCACGGGGGATGTAACCTCAAACGGAGCATTGACCATCTCAGTAGTAGTCGTGAGCATATCTGGGGTCGGCTCGATGGCGGCCTCCATCTTCTTGGACCTCTCTGTCCCATGGGGATCAGCCTCCCGCGTCTGCTCCAACATTGGGAGATCTTTGCCTGGTTCTCCTTGGTGCATCATGAAACTGATGAATAATAGGAGACAATTGAAAGGATAACTCAATCGCAATGACAATGAAACAAAAAAGAGAGTACATCATGAAACTGACGAATACTAGGAGACAATTGAAAGGAAAACACAATCGCAATGACAATGAAACAAACAAGAGAGTGAGGATCGGTTACTGCTTTGCAAAAGTTCTTTTTTTTTCTGAAAGAAAATATACCAACATCACGGATCCGCTTACCTTCCCTTCGTTGGGAGAGAAGAACAATGGCAGATGCGAGTGTTGGCTTTCGAGGGGGAAATCACCAAGATTGAAGGGGGCGGGAATCCAAATTTCCTTCTTTGTTTGTCATTCAGTTTTTTTCTACGATCAACATACCCCCTCCAATGCAACATGTTCAAATTTGGCATTTTTCCGGGCTTATTTACCATATTTAGGGGATTATGTGCATTTTCTAGGCATTAATCCACATAATTCAAATTCGAACAATTGGTGCATGAAAAGGTGCACAAGAACGGTCTTGAAAACCATGCTCATGGTATTTAGTAAATTCTCATGCCTTTTACAAGGAATGGATAGAGATTTCAAGGGAATGTGTGGCAATAGTCAACCACAAACACGTCGTTTATTGGTTTTTCAACTATAGAAAAATGAAACACATGCTTGAAAAACATGACACCTGGCATGGTGCCATGGTATGGCCTCACCATGCCCTGGTAAAAAGCTGATAAGGTTTAGTTTATGTCGTCATGCACGCCCTTCATAAATCAAACCATCATCGAGGAAGTTGTATGGTTTCGAGGGGGAAATCACCAAGATTGAAGGGGAATCCAAATTTCCATCCTAGTTTGTCATTCAGTTTTTCTCCAACGATCAACATACCCTCTCCAATGCAACATGTTCAAATTTGATATTTTTTTAGGCTCATTTACCATATTTAGTGGATTATGTGCATTTTCTAGGCATTAATGCACATAATTCAAATTTGAACAATCGGTGCACAAGAACGGTCTGGAAAACCATGCTCGTGCTATTTAGTAAATTCTCTTGCCTTTTACAAGGAATGGGTAGAGATTTCGAGGAAATGTGTGGCGATAGTCAACCACAAATGCATCGTTTATTGGTTTTCTAACTATAGAAAAATGAAATACATGCTTGGAAAACATGACGCCTGGCGTGGTGCCATGGTATAGCCTCACCGTGCCCTGGTAAAAATTTGAGAATGTTTGGCTTATGTCGTCATGCACGCCTTTCATAAATTGAACCATCACCGAGGAAGTTTCATGGTTTCAAGGGGGAAATCAACAAGATTGAAGGGGAATCCAAATTTCCTTCGTCCTTTGTCCATGAGTTTTTTTCTACGATGAACATACACCCTGCAAATGTAACATCCCAAATTTTCAATTTGGAATGTTTTACAATTATTATCTAAGCATTTATACATTTTGTTTGAATTGAGTGGCATTTGGTAATTTCGGAGGCATTTGAGTTTTATTTGAATTTGGATTCAACTTGGCATTTGAAAATTCATTTCAAATATCCCTGACAAATACTTGAGCAAAAGTATGAGAGGACCTAAAATGACACTCCAAAAATGTCAGAAGAAAACAATGCCAAAAGTTTTGAATTCAAATTTGAGTTTTATTTAGATTTTTCAAAAAAAATGTTTTTTATAAAGTTTTTATTTTGCCTCTGAAAAATAGTCCATCTTATAGATTATATTTTTTTGAGTTTTTTGATATATATATATATGTCCTATATAAAAGTATTTTATTTTCTATTTATTTTTTATTTTTTTCCTCTGTCCTATTTCAAAAAAAAAACCCAGGCGCCAGCCAGGCCAACCGGCCCAGCCAGCGCCCAAGCCGGCCTGCTCCACCCGCGCCGCGCCAAACCCTCCCCCCTCGGTCGCCCGACCCAACCCTCTTCTCTCTTTCTCTCTCACTGACCGCGGGGCCCGCCCTCATCTCTTACCCCTCGCCCACGCCTCGCTCAACCCCGAGTCGAAGCGCATCCAGAGCGCCGCCACGGTTCCGATCCTCGCGGGATCGCGCTCCGGCTTCGCCCCCTCGTCCAAGAAGGTGCCCTATAAATCCCTGTCGCTCTCCTCCCTCGACCCCCCTAAAACCCTCCTCCAAAAACCCACCATAGCCGTCGCCACCTCCAAACCGATCTCGCCTCCGCCGCCGCAGTTCACTGCCTACCCCGCCTCCAGTGAGCCACCCCCTGCCCCCAAGCTCTTCCAACCTAACCCCCCTCGAGCTCGTGCACCCCGCTGACATCACCTCGTCGCCCAGGAACTACCGCAGCCGCGAATCCGAGCTCGTCCGCCGCCCGCCGGAGCTGCAGAGCACCGGGCTCTACATCGCCCTGCCTACGACGTCTGCGCCATCCCCGAGCTCCAGCGACTCCACCACCGCCTCCGCCTCGCTCCGCCGCATCGCCCCGACGTCACCGCCGTCGCCACCGACCACCAGAGCACCTCCGCCACTGACGCCCGAGCCCACCTCGCCGTCGACCGCCGCTGTAAGCCACCGGACTCCCCTCCACCATTCGATCTAGCTTATACGGCCTAGATTAGATCCGCGAAGAGTTTGGTTTATTTTAAGTAGATCGGTTTATTCCCCGGTTTAGTTACGGTTTTATTTAGTTAAATCGAACTAGTAGGTTTTCCGATATTAGCCCGTCAACATTTTAGGTTAAGTTTCGCCTGTGCGTATTATAGTTTAAGAATGCCCACCTCCTGGCCCATTAGCACCTGTCTTTTTTTTTGTTTCTGTTTCTAAAACAGAATAGTTTTGTTTTTATAAAATTCATATCTCTTAGGTTATTTAGAGTTTTTGATTGATTATTTTTGCTCTATTTTAGAAATTTTCTAAAGTTTCTGTAGATATAACTTTTGTTCATGTTTGAAGTTTTGAAAATTGTTTTGCATGAATTTTGTTCAAACCACTATTTTTGCAATAACTAGAGCTAGAATTAATATTTTTAGGCGATTCTTTTTGCTACTGTTTTCTTGTGACCTTGGCTATCAGTAGGTTTAATTTGGGAATTTTAGAAATAATTAAAATTAGTTTAGCAGCGAAAACAATACTGTTTTGTTATTTATTGACTAATTGTTTTAAATTAGTTTTCTTTTGTTATTTTTGTTTGGTTCAGATTAGTTTAATGTAGATTTAAGAGTGGAACTTTTATTTGTAGAAAAAAAATGTTTTAGTTGTTTATTTCCGTTTTCTTACTAAAAACTTGTTTTAGGCATAAAAGGAGTTTTATAATAGCTTTTAATGTGATTCTTTTTGCATAAAATTTATTTTCTGTTTTCTTTTCTATTATTTAATAAAAACCTTATTTTAGTTCTGCTACAGAAAGTTTTGTTGGTAGAAAACTATTTTTGTAGTTGGTTTCACCTATAGTAAAAACTTGGTTTTGCTTTTATGACTTTCTTAGGGTTTTTTTCTTTGGATTTCAGTATGTGTTATGTTGTTTGTCATTTACTAAGTTACTTGTTGTTATGTTAGTATAATGTATGATATATGCTTATTATGCTTTGTTTGTTTCGATAGAATTCCCGGAGTGTGAGGCTTGCTATTATGAGTCGCTAGCTTTCGAAGATCGTCAGCAAGGCAAGTCTTGATCATGAATTTATTTACCTATGTTTTATTGCATTAGTAGTATTTTCCTCCCCACCATGCATGCAGTAGGAGAAATTGAATCAAGTCTTGAGTAGTATTATGTGGTAGGTTGACCCAAAATCCCTATGTTACCATTTGCCCGGGACGTTGTAGTTTATCATGCTATGCTTGTAGACGGGGTTGGTTGAGTGATTCATATGGGAGATGTGAGAGTCAAGATGATGACAACCCCATGACTTCATGATGCTCAAGATGGACTTCAAATTCACTACTGGGTGGAGGACGGATTGATGGGCACCCTGGAGCAACCGCCGGATAGCCGGGATGCATGGAGAAGCGCCATGACATCTTGCAGAAAGCTTCACCCAGCCACGAAGAGACGGATGGATACCCCTTGACTAGAATCTTACATGTGCAGCCGCAAGCCATTATGGGCTCTAGCTTGGTCGACCCTAGGCGTGACTCTGGATGGCCGGTGCCAGCAGATGTAGAAGAACGGTAGGAAATGGATGGGCACCGGCAGTGGCCCAGAGAATCTCTACGGAAGACCCTGTTTCGTTCGTCCCGTCTTCAAACACCCTGCAGTGTGAAGACTCAAAGGAGGGAACGATTCTTGTGGGTAAAGTGCACAAGACTCTGCAGAGTAGAAACCTAATCGATTAGCCGTGTCCCCGGTTACGGACAACTGAGCCTCTGGAATTGGAGTATTTCAGAAATCTCAACACCAAACATAATAAATTGAGGGGTTATAATGATTTCGGGTATGAGACACTGGTTGGCGGAACCATCTCAATAACAACCAATATTTTGTAGTAATTGCAAGCAAGTCCTTTTTGTTGTAGGAAAAAGTTGGCTTTTTCACAAAAACTTAAACATAGAGCCCCACAGCCAAATTGCATATAGTGTTAGTATTATTATTATTGTTCTCTCTATGACTTGCCGGCATATTCAAAATGCTGACCTACACGGCTGCAACGTCTCATGTTGCAGAGGAGTTTTCCGACCAGGAGTGAGGCTACAATCTACGCTCGGTGATTGCCATATGAAGTCGGATGGACTCACTTATCGTCTATGCTTCCGCAGCATTTAGTTTTTTCTCATGAGTTGGCCTTCGGCCGAATTTATTCTATTGTAATAAAGACTCTATATGAGAATCGTGTAATAAATCAGGTGTGATTGAACTTTGCATTTTTCATCAATGTACTGTGTGTGCTAGCATGATCTTGGGATGGTACAGATACACAGAGACTTGACTGATTTCGGGTCAGGTTGCTACAGCAAATCACCGTATTCAAATTTGGCACTTTTCCGGGTTTATTTACCATATTTAGGGGATTATGTGCATTTTCTAGGCATTAATGCACATAATTCAAATTCAAAAAATTGATGCATGAAAGGGTGCACAAGAGCAGTCTGGAAAACCATGCTCGTGCTATTTAGTAAATTCGCATGCCTTTTACAAGGATTGGGCAGATATTTCGATGAAATGTGTGGCAATAGTCAACCACAAATGTTTATTTATTGGTTTTTCAACTATAGAAAAATGAAATAAATGCTTGAAAAACATGATGCCTGGCATGGTGCCATGGTATGGCCTCACCATGCCCTGGTAAAAATTTGAGAAGGTTTGGCTTATGTCGTCATGCACGCCCTTCATAAATCAAACCATCACCGAGGAAGTTCCATGCTTTCGAGAGGGAAACCACCAAGATTGAAGGGGAATCCAAATTTTCTTCGTTCTTTGCCCTTGAGTTTTTTTCTACGATGAACATACACCATGCAAATCACCGTGTTCAAATTTGGAACTTTTCCGGGCTCATTTACCATATTTAGGGGATTATGTGCATTTTATAGGCATTTAGCGCATATAAATCCAATCCAGCTATAGTTGCACGGGTGTGATGTGAGGGACGTGGATTGTTGTTCGATCGCGGCGCATCCTACGGTGCACACGCGTGATCTGCATGGCTGGGGTTCTGGCCAATCATAATGCAACAAACAATAGGCTCAGCGCACACTGTTTCCGGAGGCGACGGAGATGAACCGTGTGCGATAATGGATGAGCAAGATTGTAAGGGAAGCCAAATTTCCTTCGTCGTTTGTCGTTGAGCTCTTAAAAATGAAACCACCGCACTGTACGGCTGTCTGGCCACTCCGTCCCAGAGCTCTCTCCAAGCGTCGTTCATGGCACCGCGGTGCACAGTAATTGGTAAGGAAGCGATGGCATACCGTCGCGCCGAGTTCCTCGCCGCCCGCGACCGCACACATGGTAAGGAAGCGATGGCATCCCGCCGCACCGAGTTCATCGCCGCCCGCGGCCGCACAAGTACGTCGGCGGACTTTGATGCTGCCATGGCCGAATGGGCGGTGGATCTAGAGGCGGCCAAAGCCACAAAGAAGGAGCGGAAAAGGCCGAAAGCAGTCAAGAAAAGAGAGTCCCGCCGCCGCAAGAAAGAAGAGGCCGCATGCCGTGCTGAGGAGAGCTCGGCGGAGATCGAAGCACGGTGGGCTGCCGCCGACAAGGCCAGGAAGAAGAACGACGGCGTCTGGCTAGCATGCCCCGATGCCAGCATGTGAGAAGTAGTTAGTGCGTGTGTCGCCCGTAAGTTTTTATAATTAATTACGAGCATCTACCAGTACTACATACGTACTAGTTTTAGAGCAAATTACCAGTAGTACTTTAAGTTGGTACTATCTATTATTAATGTACAATGTCGGTAAGCGCATCCTTTGAGGGCTTTGAGCGTTGATTAGCATTTGTTCACTGAAGTTTTGTAGCCACACCCTGAACCTAAATACTCCCGAAACGTCTGCCCGCAGGCACCGGAAGCCACCGGAGACTAGAGCTTGCCGCAGCTGGTTTTTAGTCCCACCTCGCCGCGCGAGTTGGCCCCACACCGGCTTAAATTGTCGTGCCGACGGATGGCAGCAAGCTTCTCTCTTGTTGCATAGGATCAAATCTGGCTATGCGAGCGAGGCAGGTTGACACTTGATTGCATTTCATCAACCGATGATTGCACATCGGGTGTCACCTTGCCTCGTTCATGTACATTGAATAATCCTGATACAATGAAAGAGATTTTTTAAATTAGGTGCCGCTAGAGATGCTGATAGATATAAGAATTATTAGAAGATCACAAAACACACGGTTTCTATGGTGTACCCATGTGCGTTTTTTTTTTGCGTTAATGATCCATATGTAAGTTACCTATGCTATGTATCCTAATAAAGCAAGCGTACCATTGACTGAAAAAAACAACTACACGTGTACATTTTTTTGGAGACGGGATCTGCCAATTTTCTCTTTTCTCGCACACGAGTATTTTACGTGCTTCGTCTGTGTTGTGTGTTTCCCCAGCCCAAGTTTCAAGTTTCGCAGCAAAATTTTCATTAGGCGCGTGATTTCAGAATTTATTCCTTCCACCACATCCCCACCCATCAAATTTCCGTAGTATCTCCTCCCCTCCCTCCTCCCGGCAGCTCAAGCAGCCGCCGCCGCAACCACAGCTTCAACCACATCTACGTTCTGCCCGAGCATCGCAGATCCAGTTAAGTAACCCACCGATCTCTATCACGGCCCCGGCCTAATTGCTTAAATGGCGCCTGCGAAACATCCTCATGCCTCCAAATCCCCACTGCCCCTACCTCCAGAGCATCGCCGCGCAAGCCCAACCACATATCACATGGAGGTCGAGGAGCTGATGGCGGTCAATGGCGCGATGGCCGCTGTGCGTGTTGACCCAGAGGAACACCTCGCCTCTGCCGCCGCCGACTTGGTACAGGCTCTGGCCCAGATGAAGTGCCCCAGCGACTACCCCCAGGACTTACCAGGTATGATCTGACCAGCTCAATCTTACCAATACCACTTGCAATGGCTCTGTTTTGTACGGTTGATGTATTAAGCATGTTCGTGCCTTGTTTATTTCAGTACTGCACACTATGTGATGTTCAAGTATTAACTGTCCAGCTCAATTTCACCAATACCAGCAACAAACTTACAATACATGACTCGGGATATCACTAGAGATGCTGCCCATTTGCTATTTTTGGTGGATGCTAACCCTGTTGTAGTTAACATGCCTGTCCATGTACTGACGCAGGGTCATAACGGGCGATGCTGTTGTTTGCTGTCGAGGTTAGCTGCATCCCATGTCTTACAATATTTTACATCATCTGTGCAATTGCAGTTTATCTTCTAACATTTATTGGTTGCCTATAGGTACACATGTCAGTGGCACTGATCCACGCTTCGACCCGGAGGAACAGCTCGCCTCCGCCGCCGCTTACTTTGGGCGGGCTCTGGCCAAGATGAAGTGCCCCAGCAACTACCTCTCAGGACTTACCAAGTATGAACTCACCAGTTCAATCTTACCAATACCAGTTGCAATGGCTATGTTTTGTACGGTTGATGTATTAAGCATGTTGTAGTAAACATGCCTAACATGTTTTAGCTATTTTCCCTACCTTTTTATAGACAACTGGGCCATTCTCTGCTCTGGCAGCACCTGCCTTGCGATGTTTAACTCCATCAATTGCATTTTTATCAGTACCGGTTTCAATGGCTATTAAGCCTGTTGCAATTAACAGTTGTATCCATTTTTTAAGAGTTGTATTTCAATGGCTACAAACTTACAAAACATGACTTAGGATGCTGTTAAGCCTGTTGCAATTAATAGTTGTATCCATTTTTTAATCTGTCCCTTTGCTACCGTGCTACTCTCCGCAATGAAGATATACTAGAGATGCTGCCCATTTGCTATTTTTAGTGGATGCTAACCCTGTTGTACTTAACATGCCTTTCTATGTACTTACGCAGGGCCATAACGAGCGATGCTGTTGTTTGCCGTCAAGGTTAGCTGCATCCCATGTCTTACAGTATTTTACATCATTTGTGCAATTGCAGTTTGGCTTCTAACATTTACTTGCTTCTTGTAGGTACACATGTCAGCGGCACTGATCGACTCTTCGACCCGGAGGAACACCTCGCCTCCGCTGCGGCTGACTTGGGGCGGGCTCTTGTCCATATGAAGTGCCCAAGTTGAATCTTACCAATACCAGTTGCAATGTCCATGTTTTGTACGGTTCATGTATTAAGCATGTTGTAGTAAACACGCCTAGCCCGTCTTATCTATCTTCCCTACCTTTTTATAGACAACAGGGCCATTCTCTACTCTAGCAGCACCTGCCTTGCGATGTTTAACTCTGTCAATTTCATTTCTATCAGTACCAGTTTCAATGGCTATACTAGGTTGCCTGTAGTAGTAAACAATTTTATCCAGTTTTTAATCCGGCCCTTTGCTACCGTGCTAATCTTCCGCAATGAAGATATCACTATAGATGCTGCCGTTTTATTACCATTTGCTATTTTTGGTGGATGTTAACCCTGTTGTAGTTAACATTGCCTTTCCATGTACTTACACAGGGCTACAATGGGCGATGTTGTTGTTTGCCGTCGAGGTTAGCTGCATTCCATGTCTTATACACCATCTATTCCTAAATATAAGTATTTTTAGAGATTCCAATATAGACTACATACAGAGCAAAATGAGTGAATCTAGATTCTAATCTAAACTATGTCTATAATTCTATATACATCTATAATTCTATATACATCCGTATGTAGTTCATATTGAAATCTCTAAAAATACTTATACTTAGGAACGTAGGTAGTTGTATTTTACATCATTTGTGCAATCTCAGTTTAGCTTCTAACATTTACTGGTTGCTTGTAGGTACATATATGAGCGGTACTGATCCACGCTTCGATCCCTTTTGCGTATGGGCAATGAGATATTCATGAACAAGCATCAAGTGAGGAAACTAAGAAAGATTGTTAGGCGAAAGAAACGGGTGATGGGAATTAAGCTCTTTATTTACACTTTGTCCAAGACAATAGTGAACTTTAGGATGGTAAGTAATGTGTTGCCTTTTCCCCCTGCCCACAACAAGTTACTCTATTAGACCTGAGTATCTGAATTTTTTCTCTTTTCAGTGGTTTCCAAAGCAATTTACTGATGATTACCTTGCAAACTACATGACCTGAGTGGAGGCAACTAAGGTTAAAGTATATAATTCATGCTACCATGATAATGCTCTAGAAGTCTTCCTGAAGGCGGTGCAGGATGGGCGGGCGATCGTCACAAGGGGTTGGACAAAACTTGTTCGTGCCTATGGCATGCAGGAGGGCACATTATGGGCATTCCGCTTCTTCAACACCATCGGCAGCCAAAATGATTTACACTTGTCTCTTCACATTTACTGCCTCTAAATATTGTGGTTCATCATAGTTAATTGCTGCCTAATCCTATAATTACTGAACATATTGTATTGAGAATTTTATTTATGGATTGGTTGTTGAACCATTGTGCTGAGAATTTGTATTCCACATTTCATATTTCAAAATTTCTAATTCGAATAATAAACTAGAGGGAAAATTAAAATTAAACAGGAGCGAATAAAATAATGTGCACACGGTTAGAAAGAAAACAGCGTGTGCGATGAAAAATAGAGAATAGATGGTTCTTTGACGTGAAACGTTTGCGATGCCCGACTGACGCACACACGGTTTCGTCTCATATGCGTGTGCGATTCATGGTAATATGGCAAGTGTTTCAAACCTGTGTGCGTGTGTGATAGGAATACCTATCGCACACAGTTATGAAAATGGACACGTTGGCGTTAGTAGAGGCACCGCACACATTTTACATTCTTGAACTGTGTGCGATAACGTACCTATCGCAAACATATCAGTAGATTAAATGTTGATGTCCACCTTTTTCACACGACTATAGCGGCGTAATCATTTGGGATGTCTCTCGGATCAGAAACATAACGTCGAGACGTAACATGTGGGACTAGGGCGACTTCTCATACGTTTATTCTATGGCGATCGTCAGTAGCCGCTCGCCTATCCCCGTCGTTTTTTGGGTCGTGTGGGAAGGACCCCCCTATCGCACACACTCACTCGGCGATAGTTCAGAATGCCATCGCGGTAAGGGGTTAAAACCATTTGTATAGCACGTTACGGTACCAGTGCTACCAAGGATAATCGACATGTTGTCGTCCTCTGGCATCTCAAGTATAACAAAGTCTGTTAAGATAGTAACATTTGCAACAACAATGGGCACATCCTCACAAATACCGATAGGTATGGCAGTTGATTTGTCATCCATTTGCAATGATATTTCAGTAGGTGTGAGTTTATTCAAATCAAGTCTTTTATATAAGGAGAAAGGCATAACACTGACACCAGCTCCTAAATCACATAAAGCAGTTTTGACATAATTTCCTTTAATATAGCAAGGTATAGTTGGTATTCCTGGATCTTCAATTTTTTTTAGGTACTCCATCCTTAAAAGAATAATTAGCAAGCATGGTAAAGATTTCAGCTTCAGGTATCTTTCTTTTATTAGTGACAATTTCTTTCATATATTTAGCATAAGGGGCCATCTTTAAAATATCAGTCAAACGAGTGCGCAAAAAGACTGGCCTAAGCATTTCAGCAAAGCGTTCAAATTCTTCATCATCCTTCTTCTTAGATGATTTAGGTGGAAAGGGCATGGGTTTCTGAACCATGGTTCTCTTTCTTTACCATGTTTTCTAGCAACAAAGTCTATTTTATCATAACATTTTGTTGGAAATATGCCCTAGAGGCAATAATAAAGTGATTATTATTATATTTCCTTAATCATGATAAAGGTTTATTATTCATGCTAGAATTGTATTGATTGGAAACTTAAATACATGTGTGAATACATAAGCAAATACCAAGTCCCTAGTATGCCTCTACTAGACTAGCTCGTTGATCAAAAGATGGTTAAGGTTTCCGGACCATAGACATGAGTTGTCATTTGATAACGGGATCACATCATTAGGAGAATGATGTGAAGGATAAGACCCATCCATTAGCTTAGCATATGATCATTTAGTTTATTGCTACTGCTTTCTTAAATGTCAAATACATATTCCTTTGACCATGAGATCATGCAACTCCCAGATAGCAGAGGAATACGTCGTGTGCTATCAAACGTCACAACATAACTGGGTGATCATAAAGATGCTCTATAGGTATCTCCGAAGGTGTCTGTTGAGTTGGCGTGAATCGAGATTGGGATTTGTCACTCCGTATGACGGAGAGGTATCTCTAGGCCCTCTCGATAATACAGCATCACAAGAAGCTTGCAAGCAAAATGACTAAGGAGTTAGCTACAAAAGGATGTATTACGGAACGAGTAAAGAGACTTACCGGTAACGAGATTGAACTAGGTATGAAGATACCGACGATCGAATCTCGGGCAAGTAGCATACCGACGGACAAAGGGAACTACGTATTTGTCATAAAGGTTCGACCGATAAAGATCTTCGTAGAATATGTAGGAACCAACATGGGCATCCAGGTCCCGCTATTGGTTATTGACCGGAGAAGCGTCTTGGTCATGTCTACGTCATTCTCGAACCCATAGGGTCCGCACGCTTAACATTCGTTGACGATATAGTATTATATGAGTTATGTATGTTAGTGACCGAATGTTGTTCGGAGTCCCGGATGAGATCACGAACATGACGAGGAGCTCCGGAATGGTCCGAAGGTAAAGATTGATATATAGGATGATATGGTTGGGCCAAGGGGTAAGGCCCCCGGGGCTTTAGGTCGGTGTAAAAAGAAGTTTTGCGGAGATCAGGGACCAGACGCCAGGGACCCTGGCGTATGGCCCTGGGCCAGACGCCGAGGACCGTGGCTTCTGGGCCAGACGCCGAGGACCGTGGCGTCTGGTACCGGAAACCAAGAAGGACTCTTCTTTGCGTTCCAAACCGACTTTGAGGAGGCTCTTTCTCCAAGAAACGACCCCAAGGCTCAACATATAAATAGAGGAGCAGGGCTAGCCCCTGGGGGACACCACGATTCACCAAGCCGTGTGCCGGCGACCCCTCTCCTTCTAGTTCTAGTTCCTCCCCCGTCCTAAATCCGTTGTGCTTGGCGAAGCCCTGCGGAAATAGTTTCACCACCACCGTCACCACGCTGTCGTGCTACCGGAACTCGTCTACTACTTCGCCTATCTTGCTAGATCGAGAAGGCGAGGATGTCATCGAGCTAAACGTGTGCTGAACGCGGAGGTGCCATATGTTCGGTACTTGATCGGGACGGATCGTGAAGGTGTACGACTACATCAACCGCGTTGATAAACGCTTCCGCTTAGCGATCTACAAGGGTATGTAGATGCTCTCCCCCTCTCGTGGCTATACATCTCCATGGATAGATCTTGCATGTGCGTAGAAATTTTTTTGTTTTCCGTGCAACGTTCCCCAACTGTGGCATCATGAGCCAGGTCTATGCATAGATGATATGCATGAGTAGAACACAAAGGAGTTGTGGGCGGTGAGGTTCATATTGCTTCCCACCAATGTCTTATTTTGATTCCGCGGCATTGTGGGATGAAGCGGACCGGACCAACCTTACATGTCCATGCACATGAGACCGGTTCCACCGACTGACATGCAACTTGTTTTGCATAAAGGTGGTTGGCGGGTGTCTGTTTCTCCTACTTTAGTTGAATCGGATTTAACTACGGCGGTCCTTGCAGAAGGTTAAATAGCAACTTGATAATCACCGTTGTGGTTTTGCCTAGGTAAGAACGGTTCTTGCTAGTTGCCCGTAGCAGCCACGTAAAACTTGCAACAACAAAGTAGAGGACGTCTAACTTGTTTTTGCAGGGCATGTTGTGATGTGATATGGTCAAGATGTGATGTGATATATGTTAATGTATGAGATGATCATGTTTTGTAATAAGTTCACAACTTGCATGTCGATGAGTACGACAACCGTCAGGAGCCTTAGGGTTGTCTTTAATTATTGTATGACCTGTGTGTCAATCACTAAGCGCCATGTAATTGCTTTACTTTATCGCTATACGTTAGCAATAGTTGTAGAAGCAATAGTTGGCGAGACGATCCCGACACAACGATGGAGATCAAGGTGTCACGCCGGTGACGATGGAGATCATGCCGATGCTTTGGAGATGGAGATCAAAAGCACAAGATGATGATGGCCATATCATGTCACATATTTTGATTGCATGTGATGCTTATCCTTTATGCATCTTATTTTGCTTAGAACGACGGTAGCATTATAAGATGATCCCTTCACTTAATTTCAAGATAAAAGTGTTCTCTCCGAGTATGCACCGTTGCTAAAGTTCGTCATTTCGAAGCACCTCGTGATGATCGGGTATGATAGACTCTACGTTCACATACAATGGGTGTAAGCCAGTTTTGCACATGCAGAATACTTGGGTTAAACTTGACGAGCCTAGCATGTACAGACATGGTCTCGGAACACTAGAGACCGAAAGGTCGAACGTGAGTCATATAGTAGATATGATCAACATAGAGATGTTCACCATTGAAGACTACCCCATCTCATGTGATGATCGGACATGGGTTAGTTGATTTGGATCATGTATCACTTAGACAACTTGAGGGATGTTGATTTAAGTGGGAGTTCATTAGTAATTTGATTATTTGAACTAAAATTTGTCATGAACTTAGTCTTAATAGCTTTTGCATATCTATGTTGTAGATCAAAGGCCCATGCTTCCGTTCCTTTGAATTTTAATACGTTCCTAGAGAAAGCTAAGTTGAAAGATGATGGTAGCACCTGCACGGACTGGGTCCGTAATTTGAGGATTATTCTCATTGCTGCACAGAAGAATTATGTCCTTGATGCACCGCTAGGTGACAGACCTTCTGCAGGAGCTGATGCAGATGTTATGAACGTCTGGCAGACTCGATCTGATGACTACTCGATAGTTCAGTGTGCCATGCTTTACGGCTTAGAACTGGGACTTCAAAGCCGTTTTGAACGCCACGGAGCATATGAGATGTTCCAAGAGCTGAAGTTGATATTTCAAGTTAATGCCCGCTGACGGTGTCCTGGACTAGGGGGTACTCACCACATCGTCTCCCGACCAGCTGAATCGGGCCGAGGACCCCATGACGGTTCACTCATGGGCCATTCGGGCAGCCCATGCCGCATACAAGGAGGTTTTCACAAGACTTGGTGCACAAGCCGAGGACTCTTCTAAAACCCTAGGCCTCCGGTGTGTTACATAAACCGAGGCCAGACTAGTCAATACATAATCTAATATTCATTAGAACAATCTCGTGGTAGATACATGTACCCTGTACCACACTCATATCAATACAATCAAAAGCAGGACGTAGGGTATTATCTCTTCGGGAGAGCCTGAACCTGGATAAAATCCTGTGTCCGTGTTACCATCGCTCCAAGACGCCTAGCTTAGGACCCCTACTACAAGATATGCCGGATACAGAACCGACATTGGTGTTTTCATCGAGAGCCTATTAGGCGATCGGCGTGGTTTGATGGGAGTCAAATCAACCGTCAGGTGATATTTTTTCAATCCGATCTATTTCGCGTATATTATCTTCTCTTTTTTGGCAAATTACTGCTCCCATCTTGCAACTATGTTCGCAAAACTATAATTAGGTCATAACTTCTTGGGCGGCGGTTCTTGGCGAGACATCGGATCGCCAGGTTCGGAAACAATCGCTTCTCAATCGATCCAAGTGAACACAGATGCCGGCGGAGATCCGTGTTCTGTCAAAATCCCAGGAGCAGCCATGGACTGGGCCAACACGGTGCCCAAAATCAATCTGGCTGGCTGCTCCAAGTCGGTTGCAGAGTCCGAAGGGATCGCGCGGCAGGTTGCTTTGCACGTCTGCCGCTGGTGGACAAAGCAAGCAGAAAGGCATCAGCGAGACTCTTTTCCTTTTTCCTTTCTTTAATCTGTAGTATTTACGATGCCGCTCGTGGACGTCCACTTTTAATTAAACATGCATAAGACTAGCACTAACGTACTAGCCCTATTTGGGCTGAGTTTTGCCTCACGTGAAGTTCAAAGTGCTATCGCACGACTTTCAAGAAACTTGTCAGGGGTGGTGCTGCATATGAGTTTTTTTGTCCACTGGATGATCCGAGGCTAAATTTCGTGTTTTGACCCTTTTCGTATACTATTTCGGGATCTGACCCTCATTGGAAAAAAAAATTGGGATCTGACCCTTTTCTTATCGCCAGGCACCTTGGCTGTAGGGTAAGGTATAATAGCCTACCGCCATGCCCCTTGACGGTAGGGTTGGACACCCTACCGCCAAAAAGTTCTAAGTTTCCAACATAGAGCGTGCTTAGAGCCTACCGTCAGACCCTTTGGTGGTAGGGTATAACAGCCTACCGCCAGACCCTTTGGCGGTAGGCAGGAACCCTACCGCCAAGCCCCTTGGCGATAGGCTGTTATACCCTACCGTCAAGGGGTCTGGCGGTAGGAAAAGGGTCAGATCCCAAAATATTTTCAAACAGAGGTCAGATCCTGAATTTGTTAGAAAAAAGGTCAAAACACGAAATTTTGCCGCGATCCGACGTGCTGCAGCATATACTACTATATTAAAGCTGCTAAGCTAGCAGCGCTATAGTTCGTTTCAAGTGTATTGGCGAGAGTGTCTTTTCTGTTGACACGTGTTCAGATTTTCCATTTAGTTTGGTATGTACTTTTTTTTTTTGCGGGGATATGTATTTTTTTTCTTAACACAATACAAATTACACTGGGTTTTTAATACAGTACAGACCCATACGGTCATACATACACACATACACTCATACATATGAACGTATGCACGTACATCATATCCACATGAGCATCTCCGAGAGACTGAGCCGTCACATCATCTTGTGATCGATCGCTGCTTTTTTGTGTATCCCTTTTTCTTTTGGTACATTTGTACTAGTTTACAAATAATATATATATATATATATATATATATATATATATATATATATATATATATATGGAAGAGGTAACATGTCATTTCATGTAAGAAGATATACGAGTGAAATAAATAAAGAGAAACATATTGTTCAATGTCTCAAAACAGATTGTTCTTCATGACATAAGCCAGTGCCATATGCACCGGATGCTCATTGACACATTCATACTCATATACTTACTACTATATTAAAGCTGCTTAGCTAGCAGCGCTATAGTTCGTTTCAAGTGTATTGGCGAGAGTGTCTTTTCTGTTGACACGTGTTCAGATTTTCCATTTAGTTTGGTATGTACTTTTTTTTTTGCGGGGATATGTACTTTTTTTCTTAACACAATACAAATTACACTGGGTTTTTAATACAGTACAGACCCATACGGTCATACATACACACATACACTCATACATATGAACGTATGCACGTACATCATATCCACATGAGCATCTCCGAGAGACTGAGCCGTCACATCATCTTGAGATTGAGTGCAGATTGTGTATTGGTTTTTTAACACAGTATAAATGCATACGCTCACACATACACACATACATTCATCCGTATGAACGCATGCACACACACCCTACCACATGAGCACCTCCGAGAGATTGAGCTGCCACATCATCTTTAGATTGACGAAGTCTCCAGATACATTTACATAGTCGACGGATACGTCTCCTCTCACTGAGGGCACATCGTCGGAAGGCCTATAATAAATCTAGAAAAATGCAAGTACGAATGTCAAGTCTGGGACTTGAACCCTGGTGGGTAGGAAATATCACTGTCCTCCTAACCATCCAACCACATGTTGGTTCACTCTACGTATTGGTTTTTTCTTTTGTGCTTGCTACCTTTTTTAACGCAATCCAATGCATATGCCAGCATACACGTGCATACAATCACCCCTACAAACGCACGCACGCACACCTTACCCCTACGAGTATATACCTGATACTGAGCCGACGCAACACGTACGCACACCTTACCCCTATGAGTATATACCTGATACTGAGCCGACGCAACATTTTTAGATTGACGAAGTCATCGCCGACGCTTTCGTTGTCGACGGGAACGTCTCCCCCCACTGAACGCACATCGCCGAAAGCCATGGAATAAATCCAGGAAAATACGAGCACCAGTGCCAAATCTATGAATTAAACCCTGATGGCATAACATTATATAAGGATCGTTTTCTAAGCCCCTATTCACTGATTATGGTGTCCTTTATGTGAAAAAAAAATCACGCTTAGCCATTTGAGATCTAGAAAATGCTACGAGAAGGGGAACCTATAGCTACTTTTCGACGCCATTGCATAGGATACTTCTTTTCCACGGCCGGCCTCCTACTTCGGAGTAGATATTTGAACATTTCAAAGTAAATGAAAAAAAAGGAATGTACTATCACCACTGGAGAGGCAAACCATATGTGTTACTAAATGATCCAACTGTTTTAGCATGTCAATCTTTTGTTTCACATTTTCTTATGATAGCTTAGCCTACAAACAAACTAATGTACTTCACTGGCTTTTCTTTTCTCATTAGCAAATTTGTACATCTAGCCAATGAGATATACCCCATAATGTTCAACCACTTGTATGTTTCCAGCCATCCGACATGTGTACTTTATTGTTCTTATAATTTTTAAACAACAATAACAAATGTATAAGTCAAGGCCACTTGCATGGGCGCGGCGTGTCGCCGCGCCTTCACCTGCTAGTATAATTAACCTCGACTACGCCACCTCGGTGAGCAGCTGTCGTCATCCCGCCTGCGCCAACAAGTTTTGGCATCGCCTCAGCGTCCCTGTACTGGCATCTTCGTATTGTCACTCCAAAACTAGTATTAGTACTCTACGTACACATTACTACTGCTTCACATGAACGTTCAGGTGATATTTTTCCTTAATAGGAGTGGTTTGTTAAACTGCTTTTTTTTTTGGGGGGCTTTCACTGTATCGCTTTTTGCAGGAAATTTTCAAGCGGTCACATGATTGTACGGCATTTGCAGTCTATCTGATCCCAACTGTACTGCAAATTCAAGCCGTCCTCTTTGCCCGTGGTCCGGCAGACACCGCTCCACACCTCGCGACACTGCCATCATTAAGCCGAGCTTGTTGGCCAGGCCATATTTCTTTAATTATCTACTTCACTTAAATTAATTAAATAGAAGAATTTTTTAATATATATATATATATTGTTATCTTTTTTTGTTATTACTTTTGGTCTGCACTGTTTTATGTGCATAGGTAAACCGGCAACGACTGGTCTACGTCGTCACCTCGGCGATCCGACCTCGTCGTCCTACCTGCATCGACCAAGACGTGACATCACCTCGGCGATCCCACCCTACGTCGGCATTGCCGCACCGTCGTTTCTTCGAACTGACATCCATATCGCCGACCTGTTTTCGACAACTCGGCAGACGTAGGGGCTCCTGTGTTACCCCGCCGACCTCCTCCATCACCTCGCCTAGACTGGGGGCTTCACCTCTCCACAGCGGTCGTGCTATGTCGCCACTTCGGAGTGCCGAGCTCTTCGCTCGGCCACCTCGGAACCGGCTTGGGGGCTGGGACCTCGTCCCGCCATAAGCTCGGGCCGCGTCAACACCGAGCAAATTAACCAACTAAGTCGCTTTCATGCTCAATTTTTTTTAATGTTTAATTTTCGTTAGGTTCGAGCAAGCATGATATTTTTGTTAAACAAAAAACTGTTTGTTAAAAAAGGTGTTTGTTAAAAACTCTGTTTGCTAAAAATGTTGTTTGCTAAAAAACACTCCTTTCGCCCAAGTTAATTGCGGACTCTTAAATTTACATAAGCCGTTTTATAATGAATGTTTTCTTCTAAGTCGTTGCAAAGTCTTTTTCTACCGCTCCTTTCTCGACTCGAGTGTGTGTTCAATAGCCGGATAGCCTGGTTTCTCTCTAAAACCGCTCGAGTTTAGTTCGCTAAACTGGCTTGAGAAGCACTCCACCTTCGGGATAGGAGGTTGAAGCCGAAGGGTGACCTGCTTGAAGTCTAGAGATCGGATGTGTCATGCACGACTGAAGCAAAGTTTATTTTAAGACCAATTTCCAGATTGACACCAAAAAACTTGATTTAGTTCGGACGTCCAGTTTTTACATAAGTTTTTTTTTAGGATTTTCAATCTTATGGCACTTTCAAGCTATTTGTGTGTTTTTTAGGAGGTGTGACATCCTCATGACCGAGGTGCCCTACATAATAATTCAGCTCGGGAAATCCTTTCCGACCCGCAGCTCGGCATCTTTCCTGCCGACCTCCACCTCGGCGTTGTCAAAACACACACCATGTCTGGACTAGTTTCCGAGCAGTGCAATGTTGGACGCCTTTAAAGCATCGACAATATTATCAGGGGGCTGCGACTAGAGCCGAACCCATCAAAAGCCGAGGTACTCCATGGAGTCCTCGGCAAAATGTTCTCAGATATTGCTTTATATGCATCGGTTTCGAATTGTGTCTTTGGTCAATAGTTGGGTTGCCCGGCTCCCGTGCTTACCCTTACGTTCCCGATTGTTCGGCTAAGGGTAAAGGGAGAACCACTGCGATTGTGCTTCCGGTTCAACTGGTCAAGTGCCTCAGTGGAGAAAGCCGACAACTGACTGTCACAATTAGTGTAAACTGGTCAGCGATCCGATGACTGTGTTAAACTATAGATCGATGGAGGTCACCCCGTGTTAAACGACGGGCCTTTCATAACATTGGCCGAAGTGTTAACGGCTGAACCTCGGCTGATGTCGAACACTAACCGGGGGCTAGTAACTGGCCTCCCAACTTTAAGCTCCTATGACTAAGTGAAAGTTATAAAGCCCGCATATCTGATTGCCTCATTTCCACTAGCACAACCGCCTCTGGGCACCGAGACATCGGCTAAGGGTTGCTTTGTTATTGCGGAAACACCCTGCGTAGCATCTACTAAGGGGTGGAAGCCGACGATGGGCCACTTTCAAATGATAAACGGTCGCAACGGAGTCAAAATAAACATATACTCAGCGTTTGTATTCAATATACGAGCGCTGCCTTCCGTAATCATCATAATAAAGCCATAAATATGCATCAATTTGACTTAAGATTTTGGCCAAGCTGGGTCGCCTGGCTCCTGTGATTACCCCTACGTTCCCGATTATTCGGCTAGGTGGTAAAGGGAGCACCTCTGTGATTGTTACTTCCGGGTCATCCGTGTTAGTACCTCAGACTGGGTGAAGCCGAAAGCTAGCCATCTTAAGAATAATAATTGGTCGGCAACGATGGAAGTGAAAATTTAGGTTCATTAAGACCACAGGGTTCGGGAACTTTCCCCCAAACTAAATCCTCAGTATTTTCCCCTGACATTGATCGGAGGTGAGGTTTCATGATCATGGTCAACATGATAGCCTGAGAAAAGGAACCTATAAAGGAACTATTTTTCTCAGAAGATGTTTCTTACGTTAAAAAGTAATATAACATATCTCTCTGCATACCTTTGTTTATAAAACCGTATGACCGGATTGTCTTGTTTGTCGTAAATCTTTGCCTTCATAAAGGCTTTATAAAGTAGGACAAACACTCCCCGGCTACTGGCCGAGGAGGTTGAAGCCGATGGTCGGTCAACGAAGTTTTGTACAATGCGGATCTGAGCATTAATGATGTAAAGTACTTGGATACATGGAATCATTAACATAAATTGTGATTGAAGTCAGTTTACTCTGGATATCGATCCTGAATTCGGCCACCCTTGCCCATATTATGGCTTGGGGGCTACTGGCTTCGCGCTTCTCACTTAAAAGCCATTAACGGGGTACATCGATCCCCTCATCTGGTGTTGCCACCCGACCAGTGGCTCGGGGGCTACTGTATTGCCTATTCAATGAGGAAAATTCGAAGTGCTCAGTGTTCGGCTTGACCGAGCTATGGGCAAACGTGTCTTCGGACAACAATAGGTACCGTCTGGGGCTTATCCGGCATCAAGCTAATATATTACGGCGACTTCTCAAAACCCTCTCTCAAGGGTCCGTCCGCCGATCACTATCTCCTCTAATATATTACACTGCGTTTCTGTTCCTACGTATGCTGCCGAGCTAGGAGTTGATCCTCAGGCCGATTTCGCAAATCGACCTGAGTATCAGGGGCTACTGGGATTAGCGGTTTCATGTTTTCCTTCAGGTGCATCTCAGATTTTAGGCCGACACACACCTTGAGGGCTACTGGCTATACAACTCGCCAGCAAATAAATTGCACCAATCGAAAATATATCTGCAAAAAATCAGCACAAGACCGAGGTGGTGCACCACCTCGGATATAGTCCGGCGTTGGAGCATGGATACAATCCGGCGTTGGAGCTCGGCTGCAAAAAGACACCTCGGATGCAGTCCGGCGTTGGAGCTTGGATACAGTCCGGCGTTGAAGCTCGGACGCGAGAGGACACCGCCGCACGGGAAACACTTCAAACCCGAGGTGTGTTATAAAAATAACAAGCCATCGATAAAGGCCGAAGACTTAAAGGGCTCCTCGAATGCCTGACATGTGAACTCTTCGGATTTAGCTCGGCAATCCTCAAGATCAAAGATGGAAAGATTTGTTGAACCAGTTTTCAAGACCGACGACCGAAGACGAAGAACAGAGTGTCCCCAACTTGAAGACCAGTTCAGGGGGCTACTGACGGTGTCCTGGACTAGGGGGTACTCACCACATCGTCTCCTGACCAGCTGGATCGGGCCGAGGACCCCCATGGCGGTTCACTCATGGGTCACTTTGGGCAGCCCATGCCGCATACAAGGAGGTTTCCACAAGACTTGGCGCACAAGCCGAGGACTCTTCTAAAACCCTAGGCCTCCAGTGTGTTATATAAACCGAGGCCAGGCTAGTCAATACACAATATAATATTCATTAGAACAATCTCGTGGTAGATACATGTACCATGTACTACACCCATATCAATACAATCAAAAGCAGGACGTAGGGTAATATCTCTTTGAGAGAGCGTGAACCTGCGTAAAATCCTGTGTCCGTGTTACCATCGCTCCAAGATGCCTAGCTTAGGACCCCTACTACGAGATATGCCGGATACAAAACCGACACCCGTGTTGAGAGATATGAAGTCTCCAACAAGTTCTATAGCTGTAAGATGGAGGAGAACAGTTCTGTCAGTGAACACATACTCAAAATGTCTGGGTATCATAACCACTTGACTCAGCTGGGAATTGATCTTTCAGTTGAGTGTGTTATTGACAGAGTTCTTCAGTCACTACCACCAAGCTACAAAGGCTTCATGATGAACTATAATATGCAAGGGATGACGAAAACGATTCCCGAGCTCTTCGCGATGCTGAAATCGGCGGAGGTAGAAATCAAGAAAGAGCATCAAGTGTTGATGGTTAATAAGACCACTAGTTTCAAGAAAAAGGGCAAGGGAAAGAAAGGGAACTTCAAGAAGAATGGAAAGCAAGTTGCCGCTCCCGTGAAGAAGCCCAAAGCTGGACCCAAGCCTGAAACTGAGTGCTTCTACTGCAAAGGAAATGGTCACTGGAAGCAGAACTGCCCCAAGTACTTGGCAGATAAGAAGGATGGCAAAGTGAACAAAGGTATATTTGATATACATGTTATTGATGTGTTCCTTACTAATGCTCGTAGTAGCGCCTGGGTATTTGGTACTGGTTCGGTTGCTCATATTTGTAACTCGAAACAGGAGCTGTGGAATAAATGAAGATTGGCTAAGGACGAGGTGACGATGCGCATCGGGAATGGTTCCAAGGTTGATGTGATCGTCGTCGGCACGCTACCGCTACATCTACCTTTGGGATTAGTTTTAGACCTCAATAATTGTTATTTGGTGCCAGCGTTGAGCATGAACATTATATCTAGATCTTGTTTATTGCGAGACGGTTATTCATTTAAGTTAGAGAATAATGGTTGTTCTATTTATATGAGTAATATCTTTTATGGTCATGCACCTTTGATGAATGGTCTATTCTTGTTGAATCTCGATCATAGTGGTACACATATTCATAATATTGATGCCAAAAGATGCAAAGTTGATAATGATAGTGCAACATACTTGTGGCACTGCCATTTAGGTCATATGGGTGTAAAGCGCATAAAGAAACTCCATAAGGATGGACTTTTGGAATCACTTGATTATGAATCATTTGATACTTGCGAACCATGCCTCATGGGTAAGATGACTAAAACTCCATTCTCCGGAACAATGGAGCGAGCTAATGACTTATTGGAAATAATACATGCCGATGTATGCGGTCCGATGAGTGTTGAGGCACGCGGAGGGTATCGTTATTTTCTAACATTCACAAATGATTTGAGTACGTATGGGTATATCTACTTGATGAAACACAAGTCTGAAACATTTAAAAAGTTCAAAGAATTTCAGAGTGAAGTGGAGAATCATCGTAACAACAAAATAAAGTTTCTACGATCTGATCGCCAAGGCGAATATTTGAGTTACGAGTTTGGCCTTCATTTAAGACAATGTGGAATTGTTTCATAACTCACGCCACCTGGAACACCACAACGTAATGGTGTGTCCGAACATCGTAACCTTACTTTATTAGATATGGTACGGTGCATTCTATGATGTCTCTTACCGATTTGCCTTTATCATTTTGGGGTTATGCATTAGAGACAGCCGCATTCACGTTAAATAGGGCACCGTCTAAATCCGTTGAGACGACACCGTATGAACTATGGTTTGGCAATAAACCTAAGTTGTCGTTTCTTAAAGTTTGGGGATGTGATGTTTATGTCCAAAGGCTTCAGTTTGATAAGCTCGAACCCAAAGCGGAGAAGTGCGTCTTCATAGGATACCCTAAAGAAACTATTGGGTATACCTTCTACCACAGATCCGAAGGCAAGATCTTTGTTGCCAAGAATGGGTCCTTCCTAGAGAAGGAGTTTCTCTCGAAAGAAGTGAGTGGGAGGAAAGTAGAACTTGATGAGGTAGATGTACCTTCTCTCGAATTGGAACATAGCACATCAGAGAAAAACGTTCCCGTGATGCCTACACCAACCGAAGAGGAAGCTAATGATAATGACCATGAAACTTCGGATCAAGTTACTACTGAACCTCATAGGTCGACCAGAGCACGTACTGCACCGGAGTGGTACGGTAATCCTGTCCTGGAAGTCATGTTGTTAGAAAACGGTGAACCTACGAACTATGAAGAAGCCATGATGAGCCCAGATTCCGACAAATGGCTAGAGGCCATGAAATCTGAGATAGGATCCACGTATAAGAACAAAGTGTGGACTTTGGTGGACTTGCCCGATGATTGGCAAGCCATTGGGAATAAATGGATCTTCAAGAGGAAGACAGACGCTGATGATAATATCACTGTCTACAAAGCTCGACTTGTCACGAAAGGTTTTCAACAAGTTCAAGGGGTTGACTATGATGAGACTTTCTCACCCGTAGCGATGCTTAAGTCTGTCAGAATCATGTTAGCAATTGCCGCATTTTATGATTATGAAATCTGGCAAATGGACGTCAAAACTGCATTTCTTCATGGGTTTCTTAAAGAAGAGTTGTATATGATGCAACCAGAAAGTTTTGTCGATCCTAAGGGTGATAAAAAAGTGTGCAAGCTCCAGCAATCCATCTATGGACTGGTGCAAGCATCTCGGAGTTGGAATATATGCTTTGATGAGGTGATCAAAGCATATGGTTTTATACAGACTTATGGTGAAGCCTGTATTTACAAGAAAGTGAGTGGGAGCTCTGTAGCATTTCTGATATTATATGTGGATGACATATTGCTGATTGGAAATGATATAGAATTTCTGTATAGCATAAGAGGACATTTGAATAAGAATTTTTCAATGAAAGACCTCGGTGAAGCTACTTACACATTGGGCATCAAGATCTATAGGGATAGATCGAGACGCTTAATAGGACTTTCACAAAGCACATACCTTAACAAAGTTCTGAAGAAGTTCAAAATGGACCAGTCAAAGAAAGGGTTCTTGCTTGTGTTGCAAGGTATGAAATTGAGTCAGACTCAAAGCCCGACCACGGCAGAAGATAGAGAGAGAATGAAAGTCATTCCCTATGCCTCAGCCATAGGTTCTATAATATATGCCATGTTGTGTACCAGACCTGATGTGTGCCTTGCCATAAGTTTGGAAGGAAGGTACCAAAGTAATCCAGGAGTGGATCACTGGACAGCGGTCAAGAATATCCTGAAGTACCTAAAAAGGACCAAGGATATGTTTCTCGTTTATGGAGGTGATGAAGACCTCGTCGTAAAGGGTTACATCGATGCTAGCTTTGACATAGATCCGGATGACTCTAAGTCGCAAACCGGATACGTATTTATATTGAATGGTGGAGCTCTCAGTTGGTGCAGTTCTAAGCAAAGCGTCGTGGCGGGATCTACATGTGAAGCGGAGTACATAGATGCTTCGGAAGCAGTGCATGAAGGAGCCTGGATGAAGGAGTTCATATCCGATCTGGGTGTAATACCCAGTGCATCGGGTCCAATGACAATCTTTTGTGACAACACTGGAGCAATTGCCTTAGCGAAGGAATCCAGGTTTCACAAGAGAACCAAACACATCAAGAGATGCTTCAACTCTATTCGTGAAAAGGTCAAGGATGGAGACAAAGAAATTTGCAAAGTACATACGGATCTGAATGTGGCAGGCCCATTGACTAAACCTCTTCCGCGGGAAAAACATGATCAGCACTGAGACTCCATGGGTGTTAGATTCATTACAATGTAATCTAGATTATTGACTCTAGTGCAAGTGAGAGACTGTTGGAAATATGCCCTAGAGGCAATAATAAAGTGGTTATTATTATATTTCCTTAATCATGATAAAGGTTTATTATTCATGCTAGAATTGTATTGATTGGAAACTTAAATACATGTATGAATACATAAGTAAATACCAAGTCCCTAGTATGCCTCTACTAGAATAGCTCGTTGATCAAAAGATGGTTAAGGTTTCCTGACCATAGACATGAGTTGTCATTTGATAACGGGATCACATCATTAGGAGAATGATGTGATGGACAAGACCCATCCATTAGCTTAGCATATGATTGTTCAGTTTATTGCTACTGCTTTCTTAAATGTCAAATGCATATTCCTTCGACCATGAGATCATGCAACTCCTGGATGCTGGAGGAATACCTTGTGTGCTATCAAACGTCACAACATAACTGGGTGATCATAAAGATGCTCTACAGGTATCTCTTAAGGTGTCTGTTGAGTTGGCGTGAATCGAGATTGGGATTTGTCACTATGTATGATGGAGAGATATCTATGGGCCCTCTCGGTAATACAACATCACAAGAAGCTTGCAAGCAAAATGACTAAGGAGTTAGTTACAAGATGATGTATTACGAAACGAGTAAAGACACTTACCGGTAATGAGATTGAACTAGGTATGAAGATACCAACGATCGAATCTCGGGCAAGTAACATATCGACGGACAAAGGGAACTACGTATTTGTCATAAAGGTTCGACCGGCAAAGATCTTCGTAGAATATGTAGGAACCAATATGGGCATCCAGGTCCCGCTATTGGTTATTGACCGGAGAAGTGTCTTGGTCATGTCTACATCATTCTTGAACCCATAGGGTCCGCACGCTTAACGTTCATTGACGAAATAGTATTATATGAGTTATGTATGTTGGTGACCGAATGTTGTTTGAGTCCCGGATGAGATCACGAACATGACGAGGAGCTCCGGAATGGTCAGGAGTTAAATATTGATATATAGGATGATAAGGTTGGGCCAAGGAGTAAGGCCCACGGGGCTTTAGGTTGGTGCAAAAGGAAGTTTTGCGGAGGTCAGGGACCAGACGCCAGGGACCCTAGCGTCTGGCCCTGGGCCAGACACCGAGGACCGTGGCGTCTAGTATTGGAAACCGAGAAGGACTCTTCCTTGCATTCCAAACCGACTTTGAGGAGGCTCTTTCTCCAAGAGATGACCCCATGGCTCAACATATAAATAGAGGAGCAGGGCTAGCCCCTGGGGGACACCATGATTCACCAAGCCGTGTGTCGGCGCCCGCTCTCCCTCTAGTTCTAGTTCCTCCTCCATCCTAAATCCGTTGTGCTTGGCGAAGCCCTGCGGAAATAGTTTCACCACCACCGTCACCACGCTGTCGTGCTGCCGGAACTCATCTACTACTTCGCCTCTCTTGCTGAATCGAGAAGGCGAGAACGTCATCGAGCTGAACGTGTGCTGAACGCGGAGGTGCCGTACGTTCGGTACTTGATCGGGACGTATCGTGAAGGTGTACGACTACATCAACCGCGTTGATAAACGCTTCCGCTTAGCGATCTACAATGGTATGTAGATGCTCTCCCCCTCTTGTAGCTATACATCTCCATGGATAGATCTTGCATGTGCGTAGAATTTTTTTTTCCATGCAACGTTCCCCAACACGTTTATTTTTAGGTTGTGGGTTATCAAGATCAACAGCAGGTTCTATCTCAACGTCATTATCTGGTTCTTTATCATTGTTTGGTTGAGCATCTACATGAACATCATCATTATCATTTTCATTATCAGTAGGTGAATGTTCATTGCGAGATTGAGTTTCAGCATCAGAGATAGAGACATCATTATTATCTTCAGGAGGTTTTTCTATTTCAGGTTCACTAGAGGTATGCAAAGTCCTATCATTTTTATTTTTATTTTTAGAAGGACTATGTGCATCAGCATTAATTCTTTGAGAGTCTTGTTCAATTTTTTTAGGGTGTCCCTCAGGATAAAGTGGTTCCTGAGTCATTTTGCCCCCTCTAGTTGCTACTCTAACAGCATAATCATTCATATTATTATTCATTTCACTAAGCAATTCCCTTTGAGATTTAGCAACTTGTTCTAGCTAAGTTTGAACCATAGAGGCATGTTTACCTACACCTCTAACATCATTAGTGATTCTAAATAACAAGTTACTCAAGCGAGTAATCATATCAGAATTTTGTTTCAATTGTTTCATAACATTTGCATTGAAGTGATCTTGTTTTTTAATGTAGTTATCAAATTCATAAAGGCATTGACTAGGATGTTTATTGTAAGGGATGTCACCTTCATCAAACTTTAAAAGAGAATTTACCTCTACCACCTATGGTGGTGGTGTGTCAAGTCCATGTATTTCTTCAATAAGAGGTAATTTTTTTACGTCTTTAGCTTTAATACCCTTTTCTTTCATACATTTCTTTGCTTCTTGCATATCTTCAGGACTGAGAAATAAGATACCCTCTTCTTCGGAGTGGATTTAGGCAGTGGTTCAGGAAGAGTCCAATCATCATAATTCTTTAATATATTATTCAATAATTCCTCAGCTTGTTCAACAGTTCGTTCCCTGAAAACACAACCAGCACAACTATCTAGGAAGTCCCTAGAAGCATCGGTTAGTCCATTATAGAAGATATCAAGTATTTTATTTTTCTTAAGAGGATGATCAGGCAAAGCATTAAGTAATTGGAGAAGCCTCCCCCAAGCTTGTGGGAGACTCTCTTCTTCAATTTGCACAAAGTTAAATGTTTCCTATAAGGCAGCTTGTTTCTTATGAGCAAGAAAATATTTTTCAGAGAAGTAATAGATCATATCCTGGGGACTACGCACACAACCAGGAGCAAGAGTATTGTACCATATCTTAGCATCACCCTTTAATGGGAACGAAAATAATTTGAGGATATGGTAATAGCGAATTTTCTCATCATGAGCAAATAGGGTGGCTATATCATTTAATTTAGTAAGATGTGCCACAACAGTTTCAGTTTCATAGCCATGGAAATGATCAGACTCAACCAAAGTAATTAACTATGGGTCAACAGAGAATTCATAATCCTTATCGGTAACAAAGATAGGTGAAATAGCAAACTTAGGATCACATTTCATTCTAGCATTCAAAGATTTTTCTTTCAGTTTGTATAATAATTTCTTAAGATCATCTCTGTCCTTGCAAGCAAGAAAGTCTCTAGCTACCTCCTCATCCATAACATAACCCTCAGGTATCTTAGGCAATTCAAATCTAGGAGAGCTAGGTCTAATAGGTGTTTCATAATTCTCAGTTTCAAAGACTTCATCAGTTTCAGTAATTTCATCAATTTCAGCATTCTCAATATCTTTAGCTCTAGCAATTTGTTCATAAAAAAATTCACCTAGTGGCACATTATCATCAAGCAAGGTACTAGCATCATCATAATTATCATTCATAGCAGAAGTAGCATCATCAACAACTTGCGACATATCAGGATTAATAGCATGTGGTGGTGTTGCAAGTCTATTCAAAACAGAAGGTGAATCAAGTGCAGAGCTAGATGGCAGGTCCTTACCTCCCCTCGTCTTAGAGGGAACGATCTTGGTTCTTGGATCTTTCAGATTCTTCATAGTGATAAATAGATAATAATTCCAAGTGACTCAACAAATATAGCTATGCTCCCCGGCAACGGCGCCAGAAAAAGGTCTTGATAACCCACAAGTATAGGGGATCGCAACAGTTTTCGAGGGTAGAGTATTCAACCCAAATTTATTGATTCGACACAAGGGGAGCCAAAGAATATTTGTAAGTATTAGCAGTTGAGTTGTCAATTCAACTACATCTGGAGATTAAATATCTGCATCATAGTGATCAGTAGCACAGTAATATGATAGTTTTGATAGCAGTAGTAACAGTAGCAATGGTAACAGCAACAACAGTAATAGTTTTGTAGCAGTTGTAACAGTAGCAATAACAATAGTAACTTAGCAAGAACAATATGTGGAAAACTCGTAGGCATTGGATCGGTGAATTCATTGGATGATATTCATCATATAACAGTCATAACCTAGGGCGACACAGAACTAGCTCCAGTTCATAAATATAATGTAGGCATGTATTCCGTAAATAGTCATACGTGCTTATGGAAAAGAACTTGCATGACATCTTTTGTCCTACCCTCCCGTGGCAGCGGGATCCATAAGGAAACTAAGGGATATTAAGGCCTCCTTTTAATAGAGAACCGGACAAAGCATTAACACATAGTGAATACATGAACTCCTCAAACTACGGTCATCACCGGAAAGTATCCCAATTACTGTCACCCTGGGGTTTACGGATCATAACACGTAATAGGTGCATATGACTTGCAAGATCGGGTCTAGAACATAGATATAATGGTGAAAACATAAACGGTTCAGATCTGAAATCATGGCACTCGGGCCCTAGTGACAAGCATTAAGCATGGCAAAGTCATAGCAACATCAATCTCAGAACATAGTGGATACTAGGGATCAAGCCCTAACAAAACTAACTCGATTACATGATGAATCTCATCCAACTCCTCACCGACCAACGAGCCTACAAAGGAATTACTCACTCCCGGTGGGGAGCATCATGGAATTGTTGATGAAGGAGGGTTGGTGATGACGAAGACCGAAGATTCCCCTCTCCGGAGCCCCGAACGGGCTCCAGGTCTGGCCTGCCAATGAAGAACAGGAGGTGGCGGTGGCTCCATATCATAAAACGTGATGAAACTTCATCCCTTATTTTTTTTCTCCGAAAATAGGATTTTATAGCGTCGGGATTAGGGTTAGCGGAGCCCAGAGGGCCCCACCACCCACCAGGGCGCGCCAGGGGGGTGGCGCGCCCTGGTGTCTTGTGGGTAGCCAGGGCACCCCCTCCGGTGGCTCTTGGTTCCAGTATTTTTTATTTATTCTGAAATAAATCTCCAAAAAGTTTTGTCCAATTCCTAGAACTTTTATTTCTGCACGAAAACAACACCATGGTAGTTCTGCTGAAAACAGCGTCAGTCCGGGTTAGTTTCATTCAAATCATGCAAATTAGAGTCCAAAACAAGAGCAAAAGCATTAGGAAAAGTAGATACGATGGAGACGTATTAGGGCCCTAACGACGTAGAGCACCAGGGCATGCAAGAAGTAAAGTAGGCCTTGCGAGGAGTGCACGCAGCAACAAAATATTAAGTACTTAATAACAAGTCCTTAAAAAGCATCGTCTTCACACCCCCGCGGGGCTACATTGATCTTGCAGGAGCAAAAGGAAAGAACCGTCTTCAAGGGTCTGACCCGGGCGCCGTCCGCGCCTAGTCGGAGTCGTCATCTTCGCTCTTGACGCTCTGTGATCTCTCGTCGCTTCTGCTTCCCCTTCCTCTGGAGGAGTCGGTGCCGCTTCCGCTCTCGCTTTCCGCGCAGCACTCCATGCGGCCGCCGGAGAACCCGAAGAACTTCACGAAGACGATGGCTACTCCGTCATACCTGAACTGCAGTACCTGCCTGCGCTTTAGGTCGCGGGAGCGGGCTAACGATTTCCACCCCCGCGTCAGGAACATGAAGCCGGTGGGAGAGAGCTCAACTGCCACCCAGGAGGGACCACTGCAGCAGCCGTCCGTATGCAGCCACAGGCCCAGGGGCTCGCCGTCCTCCACCGCCCTCGCAAAGGAGTCAGGAAGCTGGAGTCAGCTGTGGGGCCGGCGGTGCAGTCCCATGATGAACTCGTGCGCTACCTCCGCCGTGTGGGCTTCCGCCCGGGCAAGGGGACGCGTGCTCCGTCGCGCCCGCCCCGGCCTCGGAAGCCTCGCCCCCCGCGCCCGCGGGGCGCGATCCTTCCACGGGCACTAGGGTCATCCTCCGCGGTGGTGGCCGATGACCGCGTCTGGCGGCAAAGGGGAGCCCTCATTGCGGCCGCGGAGGCACGGGCTCGGCCCCTACCCTTCACCAGCACCGGCTCCGGCGGCGACACTTCCTCCACGTCCGCCTTGCCCTTTGCAACTGCGGAGAGCTTCCTCTTGGGAGCCATGGCGGCGGCGGCGGGGGGAGACCGGAAGCAGAGGAAGCAGGCGAGCAGTGCGCAGGAAGGCGGAGTGGGAGATGACAAGCAATGATGCGCCTGGCCCTGCGCGGGCAGGCTTTATGACCAAGACGGCAGTTACCGAGGCGTCATGGGGAGTGGGGGCGTCCCCATCCCATCGCACTGCCATGCGTACTTGCTTGGGCGCGGCAGTCTTAGGCCCCTCGTCGTTTTGTCCCTCCTCAACGGGCGGAACATGTGTGCCACGGGCCCGGGGGCTACTGTCGATCCGATGGGAACCAGGGTACCACGGGCCACCTGCCTACGGCCCAGGAAGGGCTGCTTGGCCCAACTCATGAGGCAGCCCACCAGTGGGCGCCGCGAAGCCAGCAGCCTCGCGAGAGGTTCTCTTCCACGAAGGACTTCACCGAAATTATCACTACTACATGCGGCCTCATGAGGCCCCCCCTCGCGACGTGCCCTCTCTCGAGGCCTCCCGAGGAGCCATGCGGGGCGGGTGCCGCCCGTCACATGGGTGACGTCTCCTGGGCAGGTGCCAGCCGACGCGGTCATGACAGTTTCCCCTTCAGTGCTAAGGGGGCAGCTGTTCCTACCTGCTCCCAAAGCAAGTCCCAAAGGTTTCCCCTTTGGTGATAGAAGACCAAGATGGTGGAGTGGCAGGACAGAGATCATCGTGGAACCCCCGACGCGTCATGGATAACACCTTTTGCAGGCGAAGACTACCTTTCATCAGGAGAAGCACCAGCGCCTGTCCCCTTTCAAATTGCCGCCCTGTGGTAGCCCTTTCCCGCTCATATTTTTGGGGTAGAGGCCCAAGGCATCTATATAAGGGACGAGGCGACCACCGTAGCAAAGGATCGACTCCTGCCCAAATTCTAGCGCCATCGCTAGCACCCAGAGAGCTCCGGCTCATGTTGTAGCTCCAGGAGCACTGTCCACAGGCAATAGAACCAAGCAGGAGTAGGGTATTACATTACACCGCAAGGTGGCCCGAACCTGGGTAGCTTGATGTGTCTTCGCCACGCCTAGCTCGTAGCCTCGTAGACGCAAAGTCAAGCCCTCAGAGCTTGAACCAGGGTTTTTTGGAGGATTTCCCGTGGTTCAGAATCAATCCCCCGACACTCGTCGCGACGCATCACCCCTACCTTGGCTCCTGCAGCGTTGACGCCGGCGGCAAGCGGCGGTGCGTGCCCGGTGTGGATAAGCGGTGGCACGTGCCCGGCGTGGATAAGCCCCAGTGGTGAACCAGTTTATTTAAGGATTGCGGGTAGAATTGTAACTAATGCAGGGGTGTTTTTGCAAAATTGAAGCGTTTTCTCAGATACCCACTTAAAATAGGACTGCAGGCTGAATTCTCATAAGCAGAGGGACCTTTTGTGCGAAAATGACGACGGCGTAGACCAGAAGCGATAGGCGCTTTATTTTTAGGTAAAGACTTCAGACTATTTTTATACAATTCGTTTGTTACATCTAACCTCACAACTTTTTTCCGAAACAGAAAAAAAAATGCACTCTCACAAAAGTTGTCATCTAGTCAAAAGGAGGCACCGGTAGTAGTATTAGTAAACAAGAGCAACCAACCTTAACAACAAAGTAATCACCCTCAGGCCTTAGCTTAATCCCCAACTGGGCGCATCACTTTCCCTCGGCTCTACTTTGACCCCCTATGGTACGCCTAATGTCCCAAGCCCCAACTAACCCGCCCTGGTTTCCCATCGGAAACAAGCACCGGAGCCCAAACCACCACCTTTCTCTGCGCTATCTCCTGAGAAAACTATCCCCAACTCTCCCAACTGAACCTTACAAGCATCCCCAGCTCTCCCAAGTGACCCTAGAGGTTCAGAAAACTGCACCTGCAACTTGCTCAACCACAGCAAACAAATGGCCAAGTTGCTGCGAGCTGTGAGTTGTGAGTGACCACCGCAATCTTGTTTGTCCCAGGTGTATAATAAGTGCCCGGCCACCACTCCCTCGCCAAAGGACCATCCATCCATCTAACCCAGCTAGCTAGCTCTCTCTGCAAGGCTACCTTGTCCTTGAGCTCGAGAGTAGTCGAAGCCAAGAAGCTTGGCTCGAGGAGACTGAGCGGGGTGGTGAGGAGGTACAGCGGGAGGGAGCGTGCGTGCGTGCGTACAATGCCGTACACGGCGTCGCGGCCGTCGGCGCCGCAGAGGGCGCGGGTCGCGGTGGGCGCGGGGTGGAAGGCGGCGGCGCACGCGGCGTCGTGCGGGGCGGTGCCGGGGGAGGTGGCGAGGCACCACGAGCACGCGGCGGGGGCCGGGCAGTGCTGCTCGGCGGTGGTGCAGGCGATCGAGGCGCCCGTGGGCGCGGTGTGGGCCGTGGTGCGGCGCTTCGACCGGCCGCAGGCGTACAAGCACTTCATCCGGAGCTGCCGCCTCGTGGACGGCGACGGCGGCGCGGTGGGGTCGGTGCGCGAGGTGCGGGTGGTGTCGGGCCTCCCCGCCACCAGCAGCCGCGAGCGGCTGGAGATCCTCGACGACGAGCGCCGCGTGCTCAGCTTCCGCGTCGTCGGCGGCGAGCACCGCCTCTCCAACTACCGGTCGGTGACCACGGTGCACGAGACCGCGTCGGCGGGCCCGGGCGGCGCCGTCGTGGTGGAGTCGTACGTGGTGGACGTGCCCCCCGGGAACACCGCCGACGAGACGCGCACCTTCGTGGACACCATCGTGCGGTGCAACCTCCAGTCGCTGGCGCGCACCGCCCAGCAGCTCGCCGTCGCCGCCTAGGGCATGCCGGTCCTGACCGGCGTCCACCAGCTCGCGCGCGTGCCCTTCTTCTCTCTTTTTTTTTTCAGGAATTTGATCGTCGTTGCTTATTGTTTCCTGACACCTTGTGTTAGTTGCTTCTGCCGAGGCGATCGATCATGATCAGCGTGTGTGGTTGTAGCTTGTGTACGTTTACCCCCTTCCATTTTTGACTACACAAAGTACAAATCATTGTGTTAGTGCTACTACCTGACACTAACTCTTGTTCATAAACATCCATGTTTCTTCCTCTTGTTTTCCTTAATCGATCCTTTGTTTGAAAACCAGCAAGGCAAATGTCATAATTAAATCCACAGCCAAGTTGGCAAAATATCTGAGGGCAGAGTGGGTGGTTAGTTTATTTAGTGGGACGCATTAGTCACTAGGACCAGTTAAGTTGTACCAAACCAATGCACATGGAGCTGTGGAACCATGGAGGGGTAGTGGCCAAACGACCATAGCTAATCATGAACTGGCCGCTAATTAAAGTATCTGACGGTGGTGGCCGTCCTGCATGCACAGTCCAACATCAACCGGGCTGGCATTCAGGCTCCTCTCTTCTGCTTTCGACATAAAACAACAGCTCATCTCTGCTCTTCCATATCACGCGCTATCATTTCTTAATCATTTGACTTTGATATCCTCCTCCCCCGAGACTTTGAATTCTCGTCATTATAATTGAGATTGATCGTGTGCACAGGAAACCATTTGTTTATTTTTTGAATTTTCCAGGAAACAAAATTCAGAAAGCGCTACTGGCACCCGTGGATCTCGATGCCCTGGTGCCCATGCACCGATCTCCAGCTAAGAAACGTATCGTTCTCGTATCATGAAGAGTTATATCGTATTGCTGGGCGCAGGCGCCTGGCAGTACGACGTTGCACACAGTCCGTGCGATCAAAATGCAAGCACTGTCATACAGTATGGAAGCAAGGCACGAGGTGACTTAATAATGGAGGCAAAGCTGATGCTTCATACTGTACAGTGCTCCATATTGCTGTCATGACAGTAACTAATTCATCAGAGAAATACAAACGCATTCATTGCCCAACAATGCAGAGATTCTGCAACACGATCCAGAACGCGGTTATATATAGCAAGTGTGCAAGCAATGCATGAGCGTGACTTAACGATAGGGGAGATCGCAGCTGCATCCTGCATGCCAAGTTGTAGGCATGAGCGTGACTTGAGGACGCAAAGTGCTTTTTACCGTTGCTGGGAGCTACCGGTGCTTCTCTCATCAATAGGATGCTGCCAACTCAAAAGTTGTATCATGTATTTCTCTCCTTTGTTCATTTAATTCCATCGTATTTGATCAGCTGAGGTCTCACCCACGTGCATGTCACTCTTTTCACGTACACCTATGCACCTCTCATTTCAGACGTACAGACTATATCAGTTCATTTTCTCCAACCGATCAACCTCTCTGACTTTAAACTTATTTGAAATATTTGTAAAGTAGATTTGAATTAAAAAAACATTTCAATTTGTTTCAATTTTTTTATAAAACAAATCGGCAACTCCAACCGGACGACCCATTTCGTCTGCCCACGTCCGTTTGGGTCGCCGCGAACAAAAACACTGGCCCAACGCGCCGACCCATTCCGAAAACCCGTCCGCTTCGCGTTCGCGCGGACCCATTTCCAGCCCAAATTTGCGCTGAAATGCGTTGGCGCAGACGCGCCGCATGTCCCCTCGGTGTCCGCCGCGGTCCCACTTGGCGGCCGGCCAACGACCGAATGTGGTCATATTTATGGCGACCACGCCGACCGACTGAAAGCACATTTTAATCCTTTAAGAAATATATTTCACAAAAGGGTGAAACTTTGTATTTCAAAAGTGCAATGTATTTGAAACGAGTGAAATTAGTTTTAAAATCAGTTTGAAACAAGTGAAATATAGGAGTATTTCAATTGAGTGAGCGCAATGTATTTCTCAAATGAAAATGAGTGTAATGTGTTTTCTGAAACTAGTAAAATTAGTGAAATCAATATTTCTTGTAATGATTGAAATCAGTTTTTTGAAACAAGTGAAATATACTTTTTCAATTGAGTGAGTGTAATGTGCTTCCTGGAATGAGTGAAATAAGTTATTTTTAAAAAGTGAAATATAACCAATATTTTGTATGAAACCGCTTTTTTTAGTGTTTGAAATTGATATTTTTGATGAGTGAAATACAATTCAATATTTTTCGTGAATTCGCAGTGAAATTAGTTTTCCAAATGAGTCTAATGTGTTTTCTGAAACGAGTGAAATATATTTTTGAAACAAGTGAAATTGTTTTTTTAACTGATAGTTTTTCTGAAATGAGTGAAATCAATTTCCTGAGTAAATGAAATATTTTTCGAATTGAGTGAACCCAATATTTGAAATGAGTGAAATTTGTTTTTCATACACATGACACATAGTTCGGTGTGAAATACGTTAAATGTAGTGAAATGTGATTTCTAAAATGAGTGAAATCTATCTTTTGTAAATGAGTGTAATGTGTTTTCCGAATCTAGTGAAATGTGAAACTAGCTGAAAGGTTTTCTAAAACTAGTGAAATGTGAAACTGACTGAAATGCGTTTTCTAAAATGAGTGAAACGATTAAATTCAAAGTAGCTAAAGTGTATCCAAGATTGATCTTGTTTAAAAGGTCTTGTCGCCCTAAATTCAAAAATAAAAAAAATTCAAAACTGGATATTTAGTTCAAAAGTTATCAACCTTTTAAAAATGTCACCTGGAAAACAAAGTGCATGTATTTAGCGTTTGCAGGCAGCCGTGGTGCACTTGTTTGCTCTCACCCTAACACCTGACAAAAGGTGCTGTTGTGGCCCCCTTCCAGCAGGGTATATCTGTTTGTATAAGATTTGTATTGCTAAAAGATAGAAATAAAAACATTGTGGGGTCTATAGTTAGATCAACCTCAAAGCAACATTTAAGGGTGGATGCTCCACCGGTAGCTCCCGGCTCCGGTAAAAATACTTTTTCGGACTTGACGATAGGAGAGATCGCAGCTGCATCCTGCATGCCAGGTTGTAGCGCTAGGCGCGATAGGTGAGACCGCGCACGCGTTACTCCTACCTCATTACCCGAGCGAGCCGCGCGCGTACATGGCTGGCGCCTTTAAGTTTGGGAGTAGCTGCAGGCACACACACCCTGCACGCCGAATCAAACCACGCGTACGTGGTACGTACGTATACCCTGCGTACGGACCGTCTGTTTCTTCCATTGTTTGCCACCAACTTGATTGATTCTCGTCCTTGCTTAATTAGTACCGGCAGCAGCACGTACTGTCCCTTTGTCCAGTGGTTTCTACCGCAAGAACCAATCAAACTAAACTAGTACCAGCAGCAGTAGAGCTTTACAGAAAGGGGAATGCTGACGGGTGAAAAAGATGGAGGGAGACGCTGCAAAAGAGAGCGGAGAAGAAAAACGCATGCTCGATCGCTCGGCCAATTGTGCGCGTATAGAACTCCAACTGTGATCTCTAAACAAATCTGCAACTGGCGGCCGTGGTGGTTCGGAGTTTTCCTTCGTAGCCAAGGTTTCAACTGGCATTAACAAAGGGTGTGTCTAGGTCTCAGTCGACTGAGACTTAACCAAGTCTAAGTCAAGTGATATAGTATGTAAGAAGAAAAAAGGAAAACTGAAAAGAATTTTTGCACGAATCTTCATGCAAAATCAAAGAAAGATACTATCGACTGAGACATAACGAAGCCTAAGTCGACTGAGACTTAGCAAAACTGATTAACAAAACCGAAAGGTTACGGTCGGCATGTACGACGTGAGACGATGGAAGAAATGTGCTAGCACTTGGCCAACTTGTGCAACAACTAGCGCCACCCCCGTATATATCCTCCCTCTCCCTCGGTCAAGGACAGCGTGCAGCTCGGCCCTAGGCGCGATTCGATCTGCCTCCTTTGTTCCTTCTTCTCCTTCGCTGACACAAGTAGGAGTAGGATAGATTAGCTTGCGCCATCTCGAGCAAGTGGCCGCTCAACTTGGCTGCCCGCGCTTCCTTTGCACGACGTACGTAGCAGTACAAGCAGGAGAGAAGAGGGAAGCTTCGCGCCACTCCGACCCTTGGCGCCTCCGAGCATCAGCTCGATCGCTCGTGTGCACGCCCGGTTCTTCCACGACCTTTCCGTAGAGTTTGACGAGGGCGCAGGCCGCAGAGACCCGAATAATGGATTAATCGGTCGACCTGCTCCCTCCTATGTGAGATTTGCATCATGTGGAGCATCTTTGTTTGTTTGACGTGCCGACTCACCGCTAGCGTAGCTAGTCTTGGCGAATGGCCCTAGCTAGTCTTGGTACAGATGGACCCGGATGGCAGGGGGGTGTCCGTGCCTTCATCAAGGGCATAGGACACCATGTAGATCATGATGCACAGGCTCGCTGCTGGCATCACGCTCGAGACAAATGGACAGTCACCGTGATCGCGTCCAGCCAGCGTTCCTCGCGCCATGGCAATCCGTCTACGACTACGAGACGGGAGATGCCGATCGACGGACGTCCATACCATACGGGCAACCATGTGTGTAGTAGTAGTACGTATACTGTAATAATAGTACGTAGGCTCCGTTTTGTCGCGAGACGGACGTGACAGGGCTCTGGCGCGGCGCGGACTATAAACGCCGGTGTCGGACTGCCGTGCCGACGTCCTGGCTGTCCGCGTCTTGGCCACCACCAACCAACCAACCCGGAGCCAGCCAGCCAAGCCGGACGCAAACAGTACGACGAGCACGCTCCGTGCATCCTTCCATCCTCGTCTCGACCGCGGGCGGCCCCGACCGAATCCCAGTGTATCAATCAATCTCCCGGAGCCCACACGCCCGGCCGGCCCTGCGGCGGACGACGCGAGAGCGGATGGCCGTGCGTGCAAATCTGGGGCGCGGCGCGGATCGAGCCGTACGTGCGTGCGTACCTGCGGCGCTTTGCTTGACCTTAATCCCCCTGTCCCCCAACGTGGCCCTACTGTGTGATGATCGGGGACTGGGCGTGGTGCAGGTGGTCGAGTGGGTCGTATCGTCGCCGCGATTTTATCCGACTAATCTTATGGCCATTTGGCCAAGTTGGCGCCGAGGGATGCGTGCGCCGGCGCCCCCGCGCGCGCAAGTGGGCTTGTTTCTCGGCAGCTCTTGGTGGTGTCGCGTAGCTGCTGCGTGCGTCCGTGCGCCCGCGGCGGCCGGTTGTGGGTTTGGGTCGTTCGGGCTGAAGCTTGGGCCATGATCGCGTCGGCGCGCGGGCGGGAGCTGCGAGTAGTTTGTCGTGAGGCGCACTCGATGATTTTTGCCGGGGTGAGGTCCGTCGGGTAAAAGATCGGATGGCTCCGACCTGGTTTGCCAGATCAACTTGGATTTCGACCGACCAAAAAAAAAAACAGAATGACTAATTCACATCTAGATGTTTTTTAAGGATGTCATCTAAGTTGTCCACCACATGATTATGGGCTTTAAGATTTGTGCAAACTGCTGTCGTTTTCTTTGACGTGAACTGTTGTTTTTTTTGTTGTCGCTAAGGCCCGTGTCGCACTAGTGTCCTTGGGCTGTTTTCCCGATCGGCCTTGTCACTTTTCCTATACGGGATCTGAGTATGTGGGCTTTTATATTTTGTTATATATTCTAGTGCGCTCTGCCATTTTTGCTTTTTTTTTGTGCGCCTAGGCCTTTTTGTACAGGCAGAATTGAAGGAGCTGGGCTGTGTTATTTTTCGCTTCCTTTTTTCTCCTTTATCTATTTAATTTATTTGTTTGTGATTTATGATTTTTTAAATTTGATTATTTTTGGCGACATTAGTTTTATGTCCAGCCGTTCGATCTGTTTGTGCTTCGTTTTTCACGCTCGAGTGATCGCACGCGTCGCGATCGATCCGTGTCCCGTCGTATCGTCTTGTCGGGCTGGGAGGCCTACAATAGAGCGCGACTATTTTTTGTTTTTTTTTTGTTGGGCCGCCGTCGCCTTGGTTTGATATGGGTTTTTTTTTAGAATACGAAGAGTCTAGCCCCAGAGTACATTAGATCGATACGGCAGCCTCCATCGAGTCTGTCACTCTCCTTTCGCCAGTTCCCCTTCGCCTGTTGTCCCGTTCCCCTCCCATGTTCTTCCATTTTTTCCGTTTGTTTTTGTTTCGAAATCTGAAGAACATCGACTCGCAACTAGAGAAGGAGGGGGGGGGGGGTGTATGTGTGTTTGTCGATGGCCCTAGTTACAAGTCTACAATCGACTCGCAACTGAAGCTGTACCATCAACCCACAACTGGGGGGCGGTGTCTGTGTGTGTTTGTCGCGATCCCCAGTTGCATGTCACCCATCGACCCGCGACTAAGGATGTGTGTGTTTGTCGAGGGCCCCCAGTTGCAAGTCAGCCATCGACTCGCAACTGGGGGGTGGCGTTCTCAATGTGTGTTTGTCGAGGGCTCCCAGTTGCAAGCCAACCGTTGACTCACAACTCGTGAAGGGGGAGGGGAGGGGAGTGTGTTTCTACAGGTCTAGTTGCATGTCAACCATCGACTCGCAACTAGCGGTGTGTGTGTGTGTTTGTCGAGGGTCCCCAGTTGCATGCCAACCATCACCTCGCAACTAAGGGTGTGTGTGTTTGTTGGGGCCCCTCAGTTGCAAGCCGACCATCGACTCACAACTAAGGGTGCTAAGTGTGTGTGTGTGTGTGTGTGTTTGTATGGCGGCCCCCAGTTACATGTCAACCATCGACTCATAACTAGGGGGGGGGGGTGTGTTTGTCGAGGGTCCCCAGTTGCAAGCCAACCATCGACTCGCAACTAGGGGTGTGTGTGTTTGTCGAGGGTCCCCAGTTGTATGCCGAGCATCGACTCGCAACTAGGGGGGTGTGTGTGTTTGTCGAGGGTCCCCAGTTTCATGCCGAGCATCGACTCGCAACTAGGGTGTGTGTGTTTGTCGAGGGTCCCCAGCTGCAAGCTTACCATCGACTCGCAACTAGGTGTGGTGTGTGTGTGTGTGTGTGTGTGTGTGTGTGTGTGTGTGTGTTTGTCGAGGGTCCCCAGTTGCAAGCCGACCATCGACTCGCAACTAGGGGTGTGTGTGTCTGTCGTGGGTCCCTAGTTGCATGCCGAGCATCGACTTGCAACTGGGGGCGGTGTTTGTGTGTGTTTGTCGCGGTCCCCAGTTGCATGTCGCCCATCGACTCGCAACTAGGTGTGTGTGTGTTTGTCGAGGGTCCCTAGTTACATGTTGAGCATCGACTCGCAACTAGGGGGTGTGTTTTATCATGGCCCCTAGTTGCAAGTCAACCATCGACTCGCAACTAATGGTGTTTCTCGAGGGTCCCCATTTGCATGACGACCATCGACTCGCAACTAGGGGGTGTATGTGTTTTGTCGTGGGTCCCCAGTTCCATGTAGACCATGGACTCGCAACTAAGGGTGTGTGTGTCTTTGTTGAGGGTCCCCAGTTGCAAGCCGACCATCGACTCGCAACTAGGGTGTGTGTGTGTGTGTGTGTGTTTGTCGAGGGTCCCCAGTTGCATGACGACCATGGACTCGCAACTAGGGGTGTGTGTGTTTGTCGAGGCTCCCCAGTTGTATGCCGATCATCGACTCACAACTAGGTGGTGTATGTGTCTTGTCGTGGATCCCCAGTTGCATGTCGACCATCGACTCGCAACTAAGGGGGTGTGTGTGTGTGTCGAGGGTCCCCAGTTGCATGCAGACCATCGACTCGCAACTAGGGACATGTGTGTGTTTATCGAGGTTCCCCAGTTGCAAGCAGACCATCAACTCGCAACTAGGCGAGTCTGTGTTTGTCGAAGCTCCCCAGTTGTATGTCGATAATCGACTCGCAACTAAGGGTGTGTGTGTTTGTCGAGGGTCCCCAGTTGCATGTCAACCATCGACTCGCGGCTAAGGATGTCTGTGTTTGTCGAGGGTCCCCAGTTGCAAGCTTACCATTGACTCGTAACTAGGGGTGTGTGTGTTTGTCGACGGCCCCCAGTTCTAAGCTGACCAACGACTCGCAACTAGGGGTGTGTGTGTTTGTCGAGGGTCCCCAGTTGCATGACGACCATTGGACTCGCAATTAGGGGTGTGTGTGTTCGTTGAGGGTCCCCAGTTGCATGACGACCATGGACTCGCAACTAGGGGTGTGTGTGTTTGTCGAGGGTCCCAAGTTGCATGTCCAGCATCGATTCGCAACTAGGGGTGTGTATGTTTGTCGAGGGTCCCTAGTTGCATGCTGAGCATCAACTCGCAACTAGGGGGTTGTGTTTTATCGTGGCCCCTAGTTGCAAGCCGACCATCGACTCGCAACTAATGGTGTTTGTCGAAGGGTCCCCAGTTGCATGTCGATCGTCGACTCGCAACTAGGGGGTGTGTCTGTTTGTTGGGGCCACCAGTTGCATGCCGACCATCGACTCGCAACTAGGGGTGTTTGTCGAGGGCCCCAGTTGCATGTCAACCATCGACTCATAACTAGTTGTGTGTGTGTGTTTGTCGAGGGTCCCCAGTTGCTTGTCAACCATCGACTCGCAACTACGGATGTGTGTGTGTTTGTCGAGAGTCCTCAGTTGCATGTTGAGCATCGACTCGCAACTACTCGCAACTAGGGGGTGTGTGTGTTGGTCGAGGATCCCCAGTTGCATGCCGAGCATTGACTCGCAACTAGGGGGATGTTTGTCGAGGGTCTCCGGTTGCAAAAATGTTTGTAGTTGTAGAGGTGATTTACTCTTGTAACAATGTTCTGAAGTACCTATTATTATTCAACTCCACCCTCGATACGTAATTGGGGGCCCGACTAATATTCTTCTTAGTTGCAACTCCACCCATGATACGCAACTAGGGTCCATTTTAAAATAACATGTTTCGAATTTGCAAACAATGTTCAAATTCATGATTGTTTTAAATCCACATACATTTTTTAATACCTGAACATTTTTCTAGTTTTTTGACCAGTTTTTTATTTTCCTCTTCTATTGTTTTACTTATTATTAGAAGTCAGTGTACATTTTAAAATTCTTTAGTGAGTATTTTGTAAAAGGTTCACCGTATATTTGTTCAATGTGTATTAGAAAAAGGTCATCATAATACTAAATATTTGGTCAATGTGTATTACAAATATGTTCACCGTAATTTTAGAATTTGTTCAGTATGTATTGAAAACAATGTTCACCGTATATGCAAAAAAATTCAGTGTGTATTTTAATTTTTTAACATATATTAGAACTGAAAAAAAAACTACACCTGAAAGAAAAAAGAAAAAGTAAAAAATAAAAGAAACAAAAGGAATAAAAAACACAAATCGTTACTACGTACGATCAGCTACGGGCCGTAGAGTGAGCAAGCGTGTGATGGTGTGAGGCACGCTGGGCCTTGCCCATGCGAGCGTGCCTATGGGCACGCTGGTCACACAAAAAAGAAAAGACCCAGACGATACAATAACAAAAAAGAAAAACAACAAACAAACAAAAGGCTATAAACAGGTGATGATTTCCACTTAGATGTGACATAACGATATTACGTCTAGATGAGTTCTAGACAGACAAAAAAAAGGATTTCGACCATGCCCGTGTGGCAGGACAATTCAATTCGATCCATGTCCATGTGCATGTCCAGACCCCTCAAACCCCCCCTCCACTGCCCCGTATGAAATTGCCACCCAACAGAACATATACACAGCCCATACGTCTGAGGCGAAAATGGGGAGGCATGCACGCTTCCGTCACGTCAATGCAACAGGTCGGGCCCATCCCTAATCCACCTCAAATTGACCAAGCCCACCTAATTGACCGTGTTAGGCATTAATGCATTATTAGGATAGACGTGATTGGATCATAAGCCTAGACAATAGATCACCTAATGGCATGAATCAGAGAAGTAGGTTAGGATCTTACCACAAATGAAAGCAGCCATTGGTATTGACGATGCGAAGTCTCGTGCCTGCTTGATGCAGCCGTGATGCAAGCTCGGGATATATGATCGCAGCGGGTAGAGGCGTCCCTCCGAGCGCCACCGACACTACCCTGGGACAGGGGCAGAGCTTGAAGATGCTCTTCTCGTTGTGCAGCGCTACCCCAGATTGGTTATGGTATTGGGTTTTGGCATGTGAGGAGCCGAAGTAAATCGTACATGAAGTGAACCAAAACTACTTGCTGGTTAGGGTGCCCCTGATCAGGGCGCGTTAGTTTGGGCGAGGGGAACGATGTTTTCTATTTAGCGCTTCAGGCGCCGGTTATAGGCCATTTGGCAAACCGGCGCACACCTATCCCCCGCGCAATTTTTTTTGGTTTTCAATACACAAAAAATGTGTCCAACTGAGATTTGCACCCGCAACCTCCACCTCAAGTTTAACTCGCGTCACCCGCAAAAAAAAAACTCACATCAACCACCCAGGCAAAAGACACATTGTGATAATATATTTCCTTTCTTCCTTTATACTTTCTCCAGTTGAGTTTTTTTTTCTTTTTTCGTTGTGCGTTTTTTCTAGACTAGTTTTTTGTTTTGTTTTTCTTCTTTTCTGTTTCTTTTCTGTCGTCTTTTTTTGTTAATTTTTTTTCAAATTCGATGAACTTTTTCTTCCAATTGATGATTTTTTTTTTCAATTTTGATGCACTTTTTTTCAAATCGATGATTTTCTTTTTCAAATCGGTGAACTTTTCAAATTCGTTGAACTTTTTCCAAATTTGAAGAGCATTTTCAAATTTGATGTACTTTTTCTAAAAATTACCATTTTTTCCAAATTCAATGAACTTTTTTCAAATTCATGAACTTTTTTCAAAATCTGTGAACTTTTTTGAATTCATAATTTTTTTGTTTTTTTTCAAATGCAATAGAGCGAACCAGAGGTAAATAAAATGTGAAATCTACATCAGCTGGCCCACCAGCGTTGGCGCATGGGGGCCAAGGACCTTCCTTGACGCCTGAAGCGCCAAATAGGAGCTCCTGAAGGGAACGTACGATTGGTGCGTGGCCCCTCCCCTTAACATTATCTTTTCAGCCAGTTGGGCTTTAGACCAATTCAAACATTCTTCCCCTTGATCGTTAGACAAAATAGCTTTTTCCATTCTCTGTAGGAATATTATACCAAAGTAAGGTGTTACAACAACCAATAAAATAGCATTAAACCTCAATACTCATGGCACACATTCTATTTCGAAATGAAATAGAAGTTACTTTACGGGGAGTGGTTTATATTAGTGGTCCCATAATTCCAGGATCAAGAGGCTTGTAATAATCCCATGTTGACTACATGCTCACAAAAAATATTGAGGGTAAGCCTTTAGTAAGTGGGTCCGCAAGCATACTTGTCTCATTGATATGCTTAACATTAATAGTTTGATCATGGATTCTATGTTAAAAAACATGATACTTTTGGTCAATGTGCTTGGCAAGAACAATTCACAACTGGAATCAGAGGATTTGCCATCAGCCACTTCTTTGCCGTCTGCTATCAAACGGCAAAGGAGGTCTTTGTCGGCTGCTTTAAAAAAATTGACTTGTTGTTATTCGCATAGAAAACTGCATATTCATTATGTACAATGTCAGTGGTTTGGAAATGTTGTCTACCACTTTTAAGTTTGGAAAGGAAATTCTTTAGCCATACAGTCTGCCCGGTGGCCTCATAACATGCTATATATTATGCCTACATCATAGATGAGGCAATTATCATTTCCTTAGAGCTTTTCCACGATATGACTCCTCCAGCGAGTGTGAATATATAACCTAACGTGGATTTCTTACTATCCACGCACCCGGCATGATCAGAGTCTGAGTAGCCAACACCTTCTAGGTCATCATACTTTCTATATGGAAGCATGAAATCTTTAGTACCTTGCATATAACGCAAGACTTTCTTTGCAGCCTTCTAGTGGTCCAGTCTCGGATTAGATTGAAACTTGCTAAGCATCCCGATTACAAAAGCTAAGTCAAGGCATGTACATACTTCAGCATACATGATGCTTCCAACAGCTAAAGTATAAGGAACCGACTTCATCTGATTAGTTCCATTCTGGTTCGTTGGACATTGGAATGTCCCGAACTTATCACCCTTGATTATGGGAGCAGGTGAGCAAGATCACTTATGCATATTGTATTTCTTTAGTACTCTCTCAAAATATGCCTTCTGAGATAGTCCTAATGTTCCTCTGGATCTTTCTCAATGAATCTCAATGCCATGGATATACGAGGCTTCACCTAGATCCTTCATCACAAAATTTGAAGACAGAAATCTCTTGGTCTCATGCGTCATATCTTTATCGCCACAAGCCAATAGAATGTCGTCCACCATGTATGACTAAAAATGTGAACCTACTGCCCTTAAATTTAACATATATGCAGTTGTCGACTCCATTTTCTTTAAAACCAAAAGTTCTAATAATCTTTTCATTCCATGACAAAACCTTATGGCTGAGTCATGTAACGTCTAAGTCACCATTCAAGGATGTCGTCTTGACATCCGTTTGATGCAACTCCAAATCATACTGGGATACAAGTGCCATAACAATTCTAAAAGAATATCTAGTTGACATAGGCGAGAAGGCCTTTTTATAATCGACCCCTTCTCTCTGTGTAAAACCTTTTGCTACAAGTCTAACTTTAAACCTTTCAACATTCACTTTGGAATCATATTTGATTTTATAGACCCACTTGCGACCTACTCTTTTGGCTCCGTCAGGAACTTCTACTAAGTCCCAAACATCATTCGAGCTCATAGACTTCAATTCGTCTTCCACGACGACCAACCATTTGGATGAGTTTTCACTTTTAGTGGCTTCCTTTTATGAGTCGGACCTTCTACGTACCTTCCCTATGCCACTTTCATCCTCACACATGAAAGTGAAAAAGTCGCTCGGGATGCCTTTTTCATATCCCGTTGTCATCTTATCACAGGCTCATTGTTTTTTACATTTCTTCTTGCATGGGAAGGACAAGGATTAACATCGGGTTGAGGATCATCATTAGACTGATGATCCTCATCATGCCGAGGATCTTCATTAGGTCGAGGCTCCTCATTGGACTGAGGATCCACTTTAGGTTCAGGATCACCACTTTGTGTCTTGTACATATTAGGCATAGGGAAAAAGTTCTCTTGGATAACCGGGGATGGAACATACACCCGCTTCTCAAGATCAATCGCTCTAACCTTAATGACTTCATTATCCTTAGAAACACCACTTGCTTGGTTTTTACAAACTTGGTGGTATGACCTGGTATCCTTTTCCTCTATGAGGTACCCAATGAAAAAACAACTAACTGTCTTTGGGTCCAACTTCTTAATACGTGGATTGAATAGTTTAGCTTCAGTTGGGCAGCCCCACACACGCAAGTAATTCAAGCTCGGTTTCTTTCCCGTGCTAAGGTTATGAAATTACGTAGTTTGTTTTTTAAAAGTAATGCTAAGGAACTGGAAAAATAGTTCAAAAAAGGAGAAAAGCTACGGTTTCAAAAAAAACTTATCCGTCTACAAAGGGAAAGGCGTCAGCACAGAGTCATGTCAGCTGTGGATATAGACTAGGCTAAGGAACTTTTTCTTAAAGTATTTACCGAGACTACACTAAGGAAGAAGTCAGCGGAAGTGAGCTTGTAACTAAGAAAGCGGTATCAAAAACGAAGGTGTGCTTGGTGCTGACTTAGTTGGAGCAAGATTCAAGATGCGTGCACAGTTTTCAATGCCTCCATCCAACGACTTAATGGTAAACTCACATGACTAAGCATGCCCCGCACCATATCCATAAGGGCGCGGTTCCAACGCTCAACTATGCCATTTTGCTGAGGTTCACCAGGCATTGAATATTGGGCAACAATTCTATATCAACAAGATATTTGGTGAACGGCCCATAAGGAGCATGCCTACCATAATACCCCCCCCGGCACAGACCATACTACTTTGATCTTTAGGTTGAGTTGATTCTCCACTTCGGCTTTATAGATCTTAAATTTGTCCATAGCTTCAGATCGATCACATACAGGGTAAATGTAGCCATAGCGAGAGAAATAATATGTGAAGGTGATGAAAGAATCAAAACATCCACAGACTTTATGTAAAAAGGTCCGTGTTAGTATGAATAAGTTCAAGGACCCCTATGGCTCTTACCGCTCCTTTCTTCATGGTTTCCACATATTTTCCCTTAATGTAGTCAACACAATTTCCTGCATGAAAGAAATCTAGCAGAGGAAGTATCACTACTATAATCAATTGTTCTATTCTCCCCCTTGATATGTGGCTCAAGTGACGATGGCACAATTTCGAAGAAGGATCGATACTTCTCCCATTCGTTTCATGGTTGCATTCATTCACATTCATTTCATAGAGGTTCACACACGTAGAATAATCGAAAAGATATAACATATATAATTTGCCCCGTCTGACGGCAAGGCCAACATCCTTATTACAGTACTTGATGAAACATTATTTCTTCCCGATGGTACAATGAAAACCAAAGTCATCCAAACATGAAACAAATCTCAAGTTCCTACTCAATGTAGGTACAAAAAGAGTGTCTTTGAGCCGAAGGAGGAAACCAGTATGCAACTTCAAGGTGAAGGAGCCCACGACTTCAACTTCAACGTCCTTTCCATTCATGACTTTAAATCTTCTTGTACCCCTTCTTAGGATATGGCCTATATGGAATCCCTGCAAGGAATTCGCGAAATGAACAGTCGCACCTGAGTCAATCCACCATGTAAATTTAGAAAAATCAACATATAGAGATTCATCTACTAGAGTGATCTCATCCTTACCATTTTTATTCAGCCACTTAAGGAAAACCCAGACATTCCGAGATTTGGCTATTTGCAGAAGTTGCAAAGTCTCTCTCCATTGCAATTTGTAAGATTAATAGCAGCATGCGCTGGAGGAGCAGAACGTGAGCAACTTGGCTCATTGCATTGCTTAAGCTTTGGAGCATTCTTTTTGAAAAATTGCTTTTTGTTGGGCACATTATTGCTTTGAGCATTGTTTTCATGCTTTTTCTTTGGAGAGTGGACATGAAAATTTTGGTATTTTTGTTCACTCTTCATTCTCTCTTCCTCCTGAACATGGTGTGCAATGAGTTCAGGCAGTGTCCATTTAGTTTCAAGAGAATTATAGTTTATCTTGAATGGAGTGAACTGTGAGGGTAGTGACTTAAAAACTAAGAGCATAAGAAGCTCTTCGCTCATGTCACACTTCATTGTTTTGAGCTTTGTTGCGACATTGCTCATATTTAAGATGTGTTCCCTCACATTTTCGTGCCCATCATTGCGGGTAGCCAACGAGACCATGGGGAAATGGTTCCTGTCGGCGGTCTCAGTTGATGAACTCGACCAGCTCGTGGCCGAGAAGTCTATGGCAGCAAATCTGGTGCGCTGAATCCCCGACGGCGAGGTCCCATGACGCCGGCAGACATGTGCTTCCTCGGGATTACTGTGGGCGAGGGCTCGGCTTCACGCTGCACAGCTTTATGCGTGGGCTACTTTACTTCTTCGGCTGTCAACTGCATCATATTCCGCCTAACAGGGTTCCAATTTCATCACTTTTTGCGAGTGCTTTCTCGGAACGGCTCCTCACTATGAGCTATTCTGGTACTTTTTCTAGGTACGGGTCCAGATGAATGGCGACGCGGTCTGTGACCTCGGAGGGGCCAGCCTATAACTCCGACCTACTACCAAGTTCTTTCACGTAAAATTCCTGAAGTCATACGAGAGTGGCACAAGATCTGGTTTTATCTTTCCGGGCTAGGGGATAGCCTGCCTCCTTTTGTCAATGAGTCCCCGAGGAAGCTTACAGAATGTTAGTAAAGGATATTTATGCTAATGAAGGTGCAGCAGGAAGCTCAAATGATGATTATGGGGGCCTTTGGAAAGCTCTTCGGAAGCTAAAGGTAGTCCCAAAAATCCGGGTGTTTTGGTGGCGTGGTCTGAAAGATATATTGCCATGTTTTGCTTCGTTGGCCCGGCGACATGTGATGGAACAAGGGACCTATAAATTGTGTCTGATGAGTCTGTTCTTCACGTTCTTGTTGAATGTGAGCATGCGAAGTTATTCTGGGTAGAGGCATATTTTTAGTGAGGTGTTAAACTGCCATGGTTACACCCAAGCTTCTGGTGAACTGAAACATCTTAGTAGCCAGAGGAAAAAAAATCAAAAGCGGGGTGGGAGTATTTTGATGCATGATGTGGTGTATCCGGAACAGCCGGCTGATACGTTCATTTTGCATCATGTTTTCCTACTGTTATTTATGATGTTTTTATGCATAATAATGTTTTTTGGAGTAATTCTAATGCCTTTTCTCTCATAATATGCAAGGTTCACACAAAGAGGGAGAATTCCGGCAGCTAGAAATCTGGACCTGAAAAAGCTACGTCGGGCTACCTATTCTGCACAACTCCAAATGAGCTGAAATTTCACGAGGAATTTTTATGGAATAAATAAGAATTATTGGAGCAAGTAACTACCAGAGGGGGCCCACCAGGTGGGCACAACCCACCTGGGCACGCCAGGGAGCCCAGGCGCGCCCTGGTGGGTTGTGCCCTCCTCGGCCCACCTCCGGTGCCCCTCTTCTGGTATATAAGTCATTTTGACCTAGAAAAAATAAGGAGAGGACTTTCAAGATGAAGCGCCACCGTCTCGAGGCAGAACTTAGGCAGGAGCACTTTTGCCCTCCGGCGGAGCAATTCCGCTGGGGGAACTTCCCTCCCGGAGGGGGAAATCATCATCACCAACAACTCTCCCATCTTGGGGAGGGCAATCTCCACCAACATCTTCAACAGCACCATCTCCTCTCAAACCCTAGTTCATCTCGTGTGTTCAATCTTTGTACCAGAACTATAGAATGGTACTTGTGGGTGACTAGTAGTGTTGATTACATATTGTACTTGATTACTATATGGTTTATTTGGTGGAAGATTATATGTTCAGATCCATTATGCTATTTAATACCCCTCTGATCTTGAGCATGATTATCATTAGTGAGTAGTTACTTTTGTTCTTGAGGTCACGGGAGAAATCTTGTTGCAAGTAATCATGTGAACTTGATATGTGTTCGATATTTTGATGATATGTATGTTGTGATTCCCTTAGTGGTGTCATGTGAACGTCGACTACATGGCACTTCACCTTATTAGGGCCTAAGGGAATGCATTGTGGAGTAGTTATTAGATGATGGGTTGCGAGAGTGACAGAAGCTTAAACCCTAGTTTATGCGCTATTCCGTAAGGGACTGATTTGGATCAAAAGTTTAATGCTATGGTTAGATTTATTCTTAATACTTTTCTCGTAGTTGCGGATGCTTGCGAGGGGGTTAATCATAAGTAGGAGGTTTGTTCAAGTAAGAACAGCACCTAAGCACCGGTCCACCCACATATCAAATTATCCAAGTAGCGAACACAAATCAAACCAATATGATGAAAGTGACTAGATGAAATTCCCATGTACCCTCAAGAACGCTTTGCTTATCATAAGAGATCGTTTTGGCCTGTCCTTTGCCTCAAAAGGATTGGGCTACCTTGCTGCACTTTTGTTACCATTACCGTTACTTGCTCGTTACAAATTATCTTGCTACCAAACTACTCGTTACTTATAATTTCAGTGCTTGCAGACATTACCTTGCTGAAAACCGCTTGTCATTTCCTTCTGCTCCTCGTTGGGTTCGACACTCTTACTTATCGAAAGGACTACGATTGACCCCCTATATTTGTGGGTCATCAAGGCTCTTTTCTGGTGCCGTTGCTGGGGAGTGAAGCGCTCTTGGTAAGTGGAAATCGGTAAGGAAAAATTATTACTACGTGCTAAAATTTATTGTCACTTGTTACTATGGAGAACAATCCTTTGAGGGGTTTGTTTGGGGTATCTTCACCTCGACCGGAACCATAATTAGTTACCCCTCAACCTACTGCACCTACTCAAAATATTGGTTATGAAATTCCTTCGGGTATGATAGAACAACTGCTAGCTAATCCTTATGCAGGAGATGGAACCGAACATCCTGATATGCACTTGATATATGTGGATGAAATTTATGGATTATTTAAGCTTGCAGGTTTACCCGGAGATGAAGCTAAGAAGAAGGTTTTCCCTTTATCTTTGAAGGGAAAAGCATTAGCATGGTATAGGCTATGCGATGATATTGGATCTTGGAATTGGAATCGATTGAAATTGGAATTTCACCAAAAAATTTATCCTATGCATCTAGTTCATCGTGATCGGAATTACATAGATAATTTTTGGCCTCGTGAAGGAGAAAGTATCGCTCTAGCTTGGGGGAGGCTTAAGTCAATGTTATATTCATGCCCCAATCATGAGCTCTCAAGAGAAATTATTATTCAGAATTTTTATGCTCGGCTTTCTCATGATGATCGATCCATGCTTGATACTTCTTGTACTGGTTCCTTTATGAAGAAGACTATTGACTTCCGGTGGGATATTTTAGAAAGAATTAAACGCAACTCTGAAGATTGGGAACTCGACGAAGGTAAAGAGTCAGGTATTAAGCTCAAGTATGATTGTGTTAAATCTTTTATGAATACCGATGCTTTTCAAAAGTTTAGCACTAAATATGGACTTGACTCTGAGATAGTAGCCTCCTTTTGTGAACTATTTGCTACTCATGTTGACCTCCCTAAGGAGAAGTGGTTTAAATATCACCCACCTATCAAAGAAGAAATTAAAGAACCAGTAGTAGCTGAAGATGAAACTATTGTTTACAATGTTGATCCAGTTGTGCCTACTGCTTATATTGAAAAACCACCTTTCCCAGTTAGGATAAAGGAACATGCTAAAGTCTCAACTGTGGTCAACAAAAGTTATATTAGAACTTCCAAACCTGCTGAACAAATCAAAGTAGAACCTAGTGTTGCTATGGTTAAAGATCTCTTGGTTGAAAATATAGATGGGCATGTTATTTACTTCTGTGATGAAGCTGCTAGAATTGCCAAACCCGATGAAAAAGATAAACATAGACCCGTTGTTGGCATGCCTGTTGTCTCAGTTAAAATAGGAGTTCACTGTTATCATGGTTTATGCGACATAGGTGCTAGCGTGAGTGCCATTCCTTTTACCTTATATCAAGAAATTATGAATGATATAGCACCCGCTGAAATAGAAGACATATATGTTACTATTAAACTTGCTAATAGGGACACCATCACACCACTTGGGATTGTTAGAGATGTTGAAGTCTTGTGTGGGAAAATAAAATACCCTACTAATTTTCTTGTTCTTGGTTCCCCACAAGATGACTTTTGTCCCATTATCTTTGGTAGACCTTTCTTGAACACCGTCAATGCTAAAATAGATTGTGAGAAACAAATCATCGGTGTTAGTTTTGGTGATGAGTCTCATGAGTTTAATTTTTCTAAGTTTAGTAGAAAACATCATAATAAAGAGTTGTCTAGTAAGGATGAAATAATTGGTCTTGCTTCTATTGCTGTGCCTCCTACCGATCCACTAGAACAATATTTGCTAGACCACGAAAATGATATGCATCTGCATGAAAGAAATGAAATAGATAAGATTTTGTTTGAACAACGTCCTCTGCTTAAACACAATTTGCCTATTGAAACTCTAGGAGGTCCTCCTCCACCTAAAGGTGATCCTATGTTTGAATTAAAGCAATTGCCAGACACTTTGAAATATGCTTATCTTGATGAGAAAAAGATTTATCCTACTATTATTAGTGCTAACCTTTCAGAACATGAAGAAGAAAGATTATTGAAGGTTCTGAAGAAGCACCAAGCTGCCATTGGATATACTCTTAATGATTTAAAGGGCATTAGTCCCACTCTCTGTCAGCATAAAATTAATATGGAGCCTGATGCTAAACCCGTTGTTGATGACCAACGATGTTTAAATCCTAAAATGAAAGAAGTGGTAAGAACAGAAATACTGAAGCTTCTGGAAGTAGGTATAATCTATCACATAGATGATAGTAGGTGGGTAAGTCCTGTTCATTGTGTCCCTAAAAAAGGAGGTATTACTATTGTTCCTAATGATAAGAATGAACTTATTCCACAAAGAATTGTCACTGGCTACAGAATGGTAATTGATTTTAGAAAACTAAATAAAGCTACTAGAAAAGATCATTACCCTCTGCCTTTTATTGATCAAATGTTAGAAAGACTATCAAAGCACACACATTTTTGCTTTCTTGATGGATATTCCGGTTTTTCTCAAATACCTGTCTCACAACCTGATCAAGAGAAAACCACCTTTACTTGCCCTTTTGGAACTTATGCTTATAGACGTATGCCTTTTGGTTTATGCAATGCACCTGCTACCTTTCAAAGATGTATGATTGCTATATTCTCTGACTTTTGTGAAAAGATTGTTGAGGTTTTCATGGATGATTTTTTCGTTTACGGAACTTCTTTTGATGATTGCTTGAGCAACCTTGATCGAGTTTTGCAGAGATGTGAGCAAACTAATCTCGTCTTGAATTGGGAGAAGTGCCACTTTATGGTTAATGAAGGTATTGTCTTGGGACATAAAATTTCTGAACGAGGTATTGAGGTGGATAAAGCTAAAGTTGATGCAATTGAGAAAATGCCATGCCCTAAAGATATCAAAGGTATTCGTAGTTTCCTCGGTCATGCTGGTTTCTATAGGAGGTTTATTAAAGACTTCTCTAAAATTTCTAGGCCTCTTACAAATCTTTTACAAAAGGATGTTCCATTTGTTTTTTATGATGATTGTGTAGAAGCCTTTGAAACACTTAAGAAAGCCTTGATTTCTGCGCCTATTGTTCAACCACCTGATTGGAATTTGCCTTTTGAAATTATGTGTGATGCTAGTGATTATGCTGGTGGTGCTGTTCTAGGACAAAGAGTCGATAAGAAATTAAATGTTATTCATTATGCTAGTAAAACTCTGGACAGTGCTCAACAAAATTATGCTACTACTGAAAAAGAATTTTTAGCAGTTGTGTTTGCTTGTGATAAATTTAGATCTTACATTGTTGATTCTAAGGTGACCGTTCACACCGATCATGCTGCTATAAAATATCTTATGGAAAAGAAGGATGCTAAACCTAGACTTATTAGGTGGGTTCTTTTGCTACAAGAATTTAATTTACACATCACTGGTAGAAAGGGAGCTGAGAACCCCGTGGCTGATAACTTGTCTAGGTTAGAAAATATTCTTGATGACCCACAACCTATTAATGATAATTTTCCTGATGAACAATTAGCTTCAATAAATGTTTCTCATAACACTCCTTGGTATGCTGATTATGCCAATTATATTGTTGCTAAATATATACCACCTAGCTTCACATACCAACAAAAGAAAAAATTCTTCTATGATTTAAGACATTACTTTTGGGATGACCCACATCTTTATAAAGGAGTATTATTAGACGTTGTGTACCTGAGCATGAATAGGGACAAATCCTACGGAAATGTCACTCCAAAGCTTATGGAGGACATCATGCGGGAGATAGAACTGCTCACAAGGTATTGCAATCTAGTTTTTATTGGCCTACTCTCTTCAAGGATGCCCGTAAGTTTGTTTTATCTTGTGATGAATGCCAAAGAATTGGTAATATTGGTAAGCGTCAGGAAATGCCTATGAATTATTCTCTTGCTGTTGAACCATTTGATGTGGGGATTTGATTACATGGGACTTTTTCCTTCCTCTAATGGGTATACACATATTTTGGTTGCTGTTGATTATGTTACTAAGTGGGTAGAAGCTATTCCAACTAGTAGTGCTGATCACAACACCTTTATTAAAATGCTTAAGGAAGTCATTTTCCCAAGGTTTGGAGTCCCTAGATATTTAATGACTGATGGTGGTTCACATTTTATTCATGGTGCTTTCCGTAAAATGCTTGCTAAATATGATGTTAACCATAGAATTGCATCACCTTATCATCCTCAGTCTAGTGGTCAAGTTGAACTTAGAAATAGAGAAATGAAATTAATATTACAAAAAACTGTCAATAGGTCCCTAAAGAATTGGTCTAAGAAGTTAGATGATGCACTTTGGGCTTATAGAACAGCATATAAAAATCCTATGGGTATGTCTCCGTATAAAATGGTTTATGGAAAAGCTTGTCATTTGCCTCTTGAGTTAGAACATAAAGCATATTGGGCAATTAAAGAACTCAACTATGATTTCAAACTTGCCGGTGAAAAGAGGTTATTTGATATTAGCTCACAAGATGAATGGAGAACCCAAGCCTATGAAAATGCCAAGTTATTTAAAGAAAAAGTTAAAAGATGGCATGACAAAAGAATCCAAAAGCGTGAGTTCAAAGTTGGAGAATATGTTCTTTTGTACAACTCTTGTTTCAGATTCTTTGCAGGAAAACTCCTCTCCAAATGGGAAGGACCCTATGTTATCGAGGAGTTTTATCGATCCGGAGCCATCAAGATAAATAATGCCGAAGGTACTAACCCGAAGGTTGTTAATGGGCAACGAATAAAACATTATATCTCAGGTACGCCCATTAATGTTGAAAGCAATATTATCCAAACTATGACACCGGAAGAACACATAAAGGAAACCTTCCGGAACACTCCAGAATAACTGAAAAAGAGGAGGTACGTGATACGGTAAGTAAACGGACTCCGAAAAATCCGCAAAAATATTTTCTATCCGTTTTGGAATATAACAAAAATTAGGAAAATAAGAAACAACCACGAAGGCACCCCTGGTGGGCACAAGACACCAAAGCGCGCCTAGTTTGCCAGGCGTGCCCAGGTGGGTTGTGCCCACCTCGGGTACCTTCTAGACTCCGTTTTTCTTCAGCTTGCTTGTTTCCCAAGATAAAAAATCTTTATATACCCCCCAAACCTATTGACCACCGTATCACGGAGAAATCTTCTGTTTTCTTTTCTTGTTGTTTCCTGTCAGATCTGTTAAGCCAGGCATCATGTCTTCTTCCTCCTCCAACAACGTGGAAGAGGATGCTTGGTTGATGAAGATCGAGTTGAAGAGAGAAGATCCTGAAGAAGTCATCAAAGGGGACAAGAGCAAGGAGGCCACCAGAGATCAAGCGCCGGTGGTCGAGCAAGCTTTGCCTGCCGAGGAGGAAGAAGAAGATATCCTTAAACCTTACTATGATCATCTTACCCCCACTGAGATTGAAGCCTTTCAGATCATCGAAACGGTTCGTGTGCAAAATAAATATCTCACCCATGAAAATGTTCTATTACAAGAGCACATCATTGCCCTCCGGAGCATCATCCGTAGATTGGAGAAGCTATTGGAGAGGGCCACTACTTCATCACCACCACCTCCTTCTTCATCACCAAAGGAGACTTGAGTTCATGGTATGGGCACTCCCCTTGGCTTGTGCCAAGCTTGGGAGAGGTGCGCCGGTATCGTATCACCTCCACTATCTTTTGCCTTTACTTATCTTAGTTCGATCCATAGTTATCTTTTGCTTTAGATGAATAAAATTTTAGTTTGATCCTTTCTTTTCGAGTGTTTGCTTAGTGATCTATCTTTGTAATCATGTGCAAGATATATATATATATATATATATATATAATAAAGTCTAGTTTGAGTTTTGTTTTCTTTACTTTCATGTTCAATAAAAAGAAAGGAAATAAATGAAAAGGATCATATGCTAATTTTATGGCAAGTAATGACATCACATAAGAAAGAGTATAAGTAGAAAATTTTATTGGAGATTGACAAACATAGCATTGGTCAATGATGCAATTCATGAAAGAATTAATAAGGGAAGAGAAGATTCACATGCAAATATACTATCTTGGACATTTTTTGTGATTGTGAGCCCCCATCAAAATATTATATGCCAAAATTGTTGACGTTGGACAAGGAAGACAACGTAATGATTTATGCTTGTTCATATTCACATAGAAGTTATATTGTCATAGATCCTTTAACATGTGGTGCTTGCCCCCCATCTTTGCTAGCCAAAAAAATTCTCACTAAGTAGAGATACTACTTGTGTATCCAAAAACCTTTAAACCCAAATCTTATTTTGAGAGTCCACCTTACCTACCTATGGATTGAGTAAGATCCTTCAAGTAAGTTGTCATCGGTGCAAATAGGGCAAAAAAATTGCTTCTAAAAGTGTTGGATCATTTAGTGTAAGAGAAAATTGAGCATTGTACGAACTTGTGATGGCAAAGAATAAAAGCGACAGACTGCATAATAAAGGTTGCTATCACAAGGGGCAATATAACATGACGTTCTTTTGCACTAAGAGATTGATCATAAAAATAAATAAGCGCATGGCAACCTCTGCTTCCCTCCGTGAAGGGCCTATCTTTTACTTTTATGCAAGAGTCAAAGTTCTTCTCTCTATTCCTTTTTATTTTCTCTTTTGGCAAGCATCATGTGGTGAGGAAAGATCTAGGCACATATATCCATTTGGATATGAGTAGCATGAGTTATTATTGTTGGCATCACCCTCGAGGTGAGTATGTTGGGAGGCGAATCTATAAGCCCCTATCTTTCTATGTGTCCAGTTGAAACGTTTTGCTCATGTGTATGCGGTGAGTGTTAGCAATCATAGAAGACTATATGATGGTTGAGTATGTGGACATGCCAAAAAGGCTCCGATACGTGACCCTTCCTGAAAAGATGATGAATTGTAGTTGCAAAGTTGACTGAGAACATAGTTTGTTGGTTTTCAATAGAGTTTATGCTTTATACTTCGATGTTGTGATGAATTGTTACTTGTTCATGAGAAGTTATATGATAAAAGTTCTATGATAAAGTTCTATGTTAAAGTTTGTTGCTGTTATAATAATATACATGATGCTTCTATGTCCGTATTTTGTTTTTATCGACACCTCTCTCTCTAAGCATGTGGACATGTTTTTCGATTTTGGTTTTCGCTTGAGGACAAGCGAGGTCTAAGCTTGGGGGAGTTGATACGTCCATTTTGCATCATGTTTTCCTACTGCTATTTATGATGTTTTTATGCATAATAATGTTTTTTGGAGTAATTCTAATGCCTTTTCTCTCATAATATGCAAGGTTCACACAAAGAGGGAGAATTCCGGCAGCTAGAAATCTGGACCTGAAAAAGCTACGTCAGGCTACCTATTCTGCACAAGTCCAAATGAGATGAAATTTCATGAGGAATTTTTATGGAATAAATAAGAATTATTGGAGCAAGTAACTACCGGAGGGGGCCCACCAGGTGGGCACAACCCACCTGGGCGCGCCAGGGAGCCCAGGCGCGCCCTGGTGGGTTGTGCCCTCCTCGGCCCACCTCCGGTGCCCCTCTTCTGGTATATAAGTCATTTTGACCTAGAAAAATAAGGAGAGGACTTTCGGGACGAAGCGCCGCCGTCTCGAGGCAGAACTTGGGCAGGAGCACTTTTGCCCTTCGGCGGAGCGATACTGTCGGGGGAACTTCCCTCCCGGAGGGGGAAATCATCGTCATCATCATCACCAACAACTCTCCCATCGTGGGGAGGGCAATATCCATCAACATATTCAACAACACCATCTCCTCTCAAACCCTAGTTCATCTCTTGTGTTCAATCTTTATACCAGAACTATAGATTGGTACTTGTGGGTGACTAGTAGTGTTGATTACATCTTGTAGTTGATTACTATATGGTTTATTTGGTGGAAGATTATATGTTCAGATCCATTATGCTATTTAATACCCCTCTGATCTTGAGCATGATTATCATTAGTGAGTAGTTACTTTTGTTCTTGAGGTCACGGGAGAAATCTTGTTTCAAGTAATCATGTGAACTTGATATGTGTTCGATATTTTGATGATGTGTATGTTGTGATTCCCTTAGTGGTGTCATGTGAACGTCGACTAAATGGCACTTCACCTTATTAGGGCCTAAGGGAATGCACTGTGGAGTAGTTATTAGATGATGGGTTGCGAGAGTGACAGAAGCTTATACCCTAGTTTATGCGCTATTCTGTAAGGGACTGATTTGGATCAAAAGTTTAATGCTATGGTTAGATTTATTCTTAATACTTTTCTCATAGTTGCGGATGCTTGCGAGGGGGTTAATCATAAGTAGGAGGTTTGTTCAAGTAAGAACAACACCTAAGCACCGGTCCACCATCAAAGTAGCGAACACAAATCAAACCAATATGATGAAAGTGACTAGATGAAATTCCCGTGTACCCACAAGAACGCTTTGCTTATCATAAGAGATCGTTTTGGCCTATCCTTTGCCTCAAAAGGATTGGGCTACCTTGCTGCACTTTTGTTACCATTACCGTTACTTATTCGTTACAAATTATCTTGCTACCAAACTACCCGTTACTTATAATTTCAGTGCTTGCAGACATTACCTTGCTGAAAACCGCTTCTCATTTCCTTCTGCTCCTCGTTGGGTTCGACACTCCTACTTATCGAAAGGACTATGATTGATCCCCTATACTTGTGGGTCATCACCGGCCGTAACAACTTTGTGCATGGGAATGAGAAGTTTCAGCAAAAAGATATATCTTGATCTGGTTTCTAAACTAGTGTCATCCTTGGAATTGCCTTTGATAGAGCCAGCGGTGCAGTCAAATAATCACGTACGGAATCCACCCTCTCCAAGCTAGCTTCTGATCAAGACAGATGGCTCTTTTGATCCCCATGGATGCAAGGGAGGGTTCGGGTATATATGTGTTCGAAATGAACATTTTTTTTTCAAAAAGGAGGAATGCCCCTGGCCTGTTCGAAATGAACATGAAGAGTTTGTGGAGGCTGGGTGTGTAGTGTGTTCCGCAATGCTCCGTCAATGATCGGTTCATGAGTGAGCTGTTGGCATGCAGGGAGGCCCTTAATTGAGCATACCAAATCAAGGGGCAGGCTTCCGGAAAATCATTCTACAAACAGATTGCTCTCATCTAGTTGATCTATGGAATGACTCTCGAATTCTGACAGTGGATGGTGTTCGTATCCTGCATGAGTTAAAGAGAAGTTGTCCGACTCCTTCCAGGAATTCAAGCTTCTCTACATCGGCCGCGAAGCAAATTCAGCAGCACATCTATGCGCAAGGGAATCTCTTAGCATGAGTGTTAGTCAATGCTTTGATGTAATACCTGGTTTCTGGTAGCATCTTTGGTATCGGATTGTAATTCAAACATTTCATAATAAAGGCCGAATTATATTATTAAAAAATGAATAGCCAATGAACCCAACAGAGGAAGGCCATCCCAACCAGGATATGGGACGAAAGTTCTTTATTGATACCCCGCAACGAGGTGCTTACTACTGTACAAACCATGTGATGGATTCAAATTTGAAGATAACCTAAAATATGAAACAAACAGACTATGATACTTTCTACAGAACCACCCCTTGAAATCTAGAGCTATATACTCAAACATCCTAGGTCACATATTCCCTTGCCTCCAGGTTGAAAGTAAATAAGTCATGATGTCATTAAACCAAAGGGGAATGAATGGCCCAGACTTAGTGCACTATAAAAGATACTAATTCAAATCAATTTATTCATCATATTTTGTAAAAAGTACTGAGCCCAAATATATAGTACTCACATGGAGTTACGCACTTGAACGGTTGAACATCTCTTTTCACGGTTATAAACGGTAATGGTACGTAGTAGCATGACGATTGCATAATAATTTTTTGAAATCTCCAGGTTTCGTTGCTCGTAGTTGATGAAATCAGTGAGAAAGATTGGTGACCAGCACCTCTAGGATGGAAGGGCAGCTGCTCTTCAAATGTGCAAAGCCATCACTTATCATGACTGCCTTGAGGTTATCAATAGAAGTGAGGAACTCGAAGCATGCCTTCTTAAGACCATCACAACCATGCTGTTCAGCCAAGGCCAATGTAGTCGCCGCCGTGTCTTTGTTGATGTGCTTGCACAACGTCTCTTCGCACATCAACTTTAGCCTCTCTAGGTTATACCTATCCGCGGCAACAAGTAAATGTTGTGCCATCCCCACAATTTCGTCCTTGTTGATATTAGGCAACAAGTCGATATAGATGAAGTGAAGCATCTCCTTGAAGACTTTAGCTTCCATGCCATCAATCCGTATGCAGGTTGCCGCCTTCTCTTTCATAGGACCCAAGAGCTCCGCCATGAAGACCGGGGACCGAGCAGCGATGATGTACCTATGCGCGGGGAACATTTCACTACCCACCTCGAAAAGTATGTCCCCTCCCTTTTCGCTCGTCAGGAGGTCGAGCAGATGCCGGTGCAAGTTGGACGGCGGCACGGCGACCAACGGCGTGACCCCTGACTGCGTCTTGAAGGTGCGGATCTCATTCCTGATGGTGACATGACACCTGATGCTAAAACAATCGTCCTTGAGATACCTCGACTCCACCAAATCTTTCCTTTTCATGAATCTCTTGCATCCCCGTGCAGTTTTCGGAGAATATTTTTCAAACTGAGAGCTTACCGTGCCGTGCGATGGCACAAATTCTCCATCGTGGTTAAGTAAGCTGATCCAGAGTCTCACCATTATGTCCTTACCATCGGCGTCATCATCACATTGCATGAAGATGGCAATCCAGTCGGCGTCGTCCGAAACCACACCATCGGGGAAGTATTTGATATGCCAGCGATGGCCTGCGATGACAAAGTTCTCGGATCTGACAAATTCACCGGTACCGTGCCCCTTGGTTAGGGAGTATCCCTCGATCTTGAGGACATGCGACCCGGACACTGCATTGGCGACAATGGCCGACGCGGAGGACGGAGAGTAGTTAGGCATAACAGGGGCCACCTTACTTGCTGCAACAACGAAATACCAGAGAACAGGGCTCGGGCTGGTTGTGGTGCAGAACGGCGAACGGCGAAAGCGAATCGCCGGAGGAGCGGATTCGAGGGCAGCCAGTTTCGGCACAATAAGGTAGGGCAAGAACCCTAGTGTAGTTCCTATCTGTGTCGTACGATCATTGATTTCTAGAGCACTGGTTTTTTTTAGAGAAAATGCATGAGCCTGACTTTATAAATAAAGCCACCAGGCAGTGTTCCAGACAAACCACAACCACAACCAGCAGTCACAACCACGCCCAACCAAGGGCAGAACGAAATTACGAAAGTATGAGGTACAGGGCACCCAGGCCACCAACACGGCACGCATGCCAGAATAGAAGAAAGAACCGACATAAAATGACATAGCCAACAACTAAGTCAAAAGATACGGCAAGGCAACTACGCAGCTGGCTCCTGCCTTGATAGGGAAGACGCCGAGGCCCGAATTTTAGAGAGCAGAAGGTCAAAAGCATCCCAGTCTTCCCTCTTAGTCAATGATCTCCACTGCTGCAGGAACAGGCAAGATTTAAATAAGCAGTCAGTAGGTTTAGCAGGAAAAACATGCTCGATGGTAAATTTGTTTCTTGTAGTCCACAAGGCCCAACAAATTGCCCCCAGACCGACCCAAAATAATCGCTTAGTGACCCCAACCAGGTCATTTGCGAGGACTCGAAGCTCAGAGAATGAAGATGGGGCCCAAGACACCTGAAGCCATGACCTAAAACAGCTCCAGACCAGCTTAGCCAAAACACAATGAAAAAAATGGTTCGTGTTCTCCAAGGCGCCAGAAAGAACACAATGCTCTGAGCCCGGGCCATTGCGTTTACGAATTTGGTCAGCCGCAGGGAGGCGACCTTTAAAAGCTTGCCAGAGGAAGATCTTCACTTTAGGGGGAATACGAGACCTCCAAATCGGGCTAAATCTGTTAGTGGGGGCGCCACCAATAAGCTTAGAATATAAAGACTTAACAGAAAAATGACCAGAGGAGGCGTGGGGCCAGACCACCATGTCGGCTGTCACCGAAAGCATGGGAAAAAGGCAGTAAGCCGCTGCCAATCTTCCAACTCTGCAGGGGACAACGAGCACCGGAAGCCAGGTCCCAAATATTAGCCGAGAGCTCCGCGATGGAGATACTCGGGTTAGGGCAATAGGAAAATAGTGTAGGGAAGATCACCGAGAGGGGTGAATCTCCACACCACCAGTCGAGCCAAAAGCGAACGGAAGCTTCATTCCCAACCACAAACTTGACGTGTGCCTGAAATAATGGGCGAATCTTGACAAGGTCTTTCCAAAACTGCGAGCCTCCCCGAGAGGAGGCGAACATTGGGTTAGAAAAAGGGAAATACTTAGCTTTGAGAATAGAAAACCACAAGGCATCAGCTCCCGTGGTCATGATTTTCCAGCACCATTTGATCATGAGGCATCTGTTTATAATAGCAATGTTAATAATGCCCAACCCTCCAAGGTTTTGGGGTCTACATATTAGTTTCCACCTAACCAATCTGTATTTGCGTCTATTATCTGCCGAGTTCCAGAAGAAAGCACCCCGATGCTTATCAAAACCGGCGTGCGTACCAGTAGATAGGAGATAAAAGCCCATGATAAACATCGGTAGGGAAGACAGGCAAGCATTAATCAGCGCCACCTTCCCAGCACTCGTATTGTATCTGCCCCGCCAAGGGAGCACCCTGTTACCAACCTTAGTAATGGCAGGGACAAACTCTTTGGCATATAGATTGTCCGGGGATATCGGGAGGCCCAAGTATTTGAAGGGAAAGGATCCCAGGTTACAGTTGAGAAGGTGAGCCACCCGTAAGGCCTCCGTGTCGTCAACACCAGTGACAATGACCTCACTCTTGGAGAAATTGATCTTGAGGCCCAAAAGGGCTTCAAAACATAGCAGAATGAACTTAAGGTGGGCAATGCAGGAGTCATTTAGTTCTACCATAATGATCGTGTCGTCCATATACTGAAGGTGTGTGACCCCTTCCGGAATAAGGTGGGAGATGACCGGAGAAGTGTGTCCGTGAGAAGCAGCCCTGGAAAGAATGCGAGATAGAGCGTCCACCACAAAGTTAAACAGAATAGGAGACGTAGGGTCACCTTGCCGTAGGCCCCGACCATTAGTGAAGAAGCTGCTGACCTGACCATTAACTGAGATTACAGTGTGGCCCCCCGAGACCAACTGCATGATCCTGTGCACATAGGCCCCCTCGAAGCCTTTGGCAAGAAGCACCTTCCTAAGAAACGGCCAACTGACCGAATCATACGCCTTTTCAAAGTCTAGTTTTAAAATCACAGCCTTAGATTTACGAACTTTGAGGTCATGAACGATCTCGTGTAAGCAAAGGATCCCGTCAAGGATGAATCGCCCTTTGACAAACACAGATTGGAAAGGGCTGAGAGTTCTGTGGGCTACAGGGGATAGATGAGTGGTAAAACCTTTAGCCGGTAATTTCGCAAAGTTGTTAATGAGGGCTATCAGCCTAAACTGGGAGATCAAATCAGCCCATCCTCTCTCGCCTACCTTCTCTAGGATTGAAGACCTACCTATGTCTCCTCCTCGCCCTGATGTGGCTATCTCTAGCAAGAAGAAGAAAACCTCCGTCAGAAAATTCTCGGCCAAGAGTAGGGCTTCATCGGGCTCCAAGCAGTCCATGGCTGGGCTGTGCCGCCGTCTGGACGCAGACATGGGCTCGGCATCTGGCTCTGGGCCTGTGCTGCTGTCTCCTACGGCGCACACTCCTCTGATTCGTTCGCCTACCTCCATGGCTCGCAAGGGGCGTCGGGTTCGGGACTCTGGGGAGCCGGTGGCGTTACGTGCAGAGCGCCGTGCTGCGGTTAAGGATCTGCCTCCCTCAGGTACTGCGCCCATCCCTTATCCTCCCTCCTCCTCGGTTTGGTTGATTTTGCCTTGTTTTTCCGATGAGCATCTTTTACATGTATTATCCGATGTGGGGGTCACCGTTGAGTCTGGTTCTGGTTCGCCTTCTTCTATTCTTTCCATCATCCGTGCTAATGAGCTGGCCCAAGTGGCCATTGCCAGGGCCAAGGAGGCTGCTGCAGTGAAGGTGTTCACCGCGCAACTGGTTGGGGAGGCGGGGGGAGACGCTGGTTGTGGCCAGGCTTGTCCCCCCTCCAAACGGGGCCCTTATAAGTGTTCTAAATCCTACGTTACCCCGTGCAGGTCTAGCTTTCGTATCAAAAACCTTTCTTTCAAATGAAAGCGTTATTTTGGAACATTAGAGGTTTTGGTGCTAGGGGGCGTCGAGATCAGATTAGGTATGTGGTTAGAGGAGAGAATATTGATATTATAGGGTTGGTTGAAACTTTCAAGGAATCTTTCTCTCCAAATGAACTCTCCGTCGTTGCGGGAATGGATAGATTTGATTGGCATTTCCTGTCTGCCTTGGGCCATTCTGGTGGCATCCTAATCGACACTAAACGGGACCTTTTTGATTTTGTTGCCTTTGATCACGGCATCTTTTGGGCTAGCACAGTCGTTCACCATCGGCGGCTAAACACACTCTAGAAATTATGGATGTTTACGGCCCTACGGATCACTCCTTGACCCCGCTCTTTCTTGACAAAATCTCTACTAAAATTGATACGTGTACTCTACCTATTGTGGTGGGAGGAGACTTCCACCTACTTCGCACTCCCTCGGACAAGAACAACTGCAACTTCTCTTGGCCTTTTGCTGATTCGTTTAACGGTTTCATCTGTGACTGTGCTCTTCGTGAACTCACTCGGGTGGGAGCACGGTTTACTTGGATGAACCATCAGGCCAGCCCGGTTCGGTCGGTGCTGGATCGGGTCTTCATTTGTTCGAACTGGGATTCCTTATTTCCGCGCGCCTCCTTGAAAGCTAGAGCGATAGTGGACTCGGACCATGCCCCTCTAATTCTTGATGCGGGCCTTGACCATACCGCGGTATCCTTGTGCTTCCAATTCGATGCATCGTGGCTTTTAGTTGACGGGTTCATAGACATGATGGCTAACAAGATATCTGGGCTGCTCTCTTCTTATCATCGATCTTTTGGCCCCATGGACGACTGGCATAAATGCTCGTACGCGATCCGCAAGTTCCTCTGGGGCTGGTCTCGCAATAGATCTGCGGAGGCCCGCCGGGATAAATCCTCTTTAGAAGCCCAGATTGCTGGTCTGGATATCGTGGCCGATGGGTCTGGCCTCTTGGAGGGGGAGTGATCAGCCCGGTACGCCCTTGAGGCTGCTGTGATGCAGTTGCATCAGCAGGCAGAGATATATTGGCGTTAGAGAGGCACCTTAAATTGGACATTTAAAGGTGATTCCCCCACAGCCTACTTCTTTGCCATCGCCAATGGTAGAAGGAGAAGATGCTCTATCGATAGCCTTCTCATCAATGGAGTCAGAACTTCGAATCAATCTCATATCTTGTCGCATGTGGTTGAATTTTGCTCCTCCCTTCTGTCTGCTAAGTAGGAGTCTGGCCTTTCCATCTCCCCGTCCTTATGGGATGCTCCTTCTATGATCTCGAGGGCTGAAAATGTCGCCTTAATGCAGCCTCTGTCTGAAGCTGAAATCTGGGATGTCATTAATTCTGCCAATCCTAATGCAGCCTCAGGGCCTGATGGATTTTCCATTCCTTTTTTCAAGAAATTCTGGCCCCAACTTCATCTTCTGGTGTGTAAGATTATACAAGGCTTCTGCCTTGGGACATCTCTCGCCTTAACTGGAGCACTAGATTGACTAAGGAAACGTATGTGGACTTGTGGGGATCTGATTGAACCCCCGTCCTACATTCGAAGTTCGATCAAATTAGGTTTAGCCAACAGTTAAACCATGAATGTGCAATTTATGTCTCACAAATATGATGCCATAGATTCACATTCAAAAATACATAAATACTAATATGATGCCATTAGATTCACAAATATAATAATTCATATGTATCTTTAATTTTGGTTCTCATTTTATCAACCCAAATTTTCATCAATCAATTCACGTGGCAACGCGTAGGATATCCCCTAGTTAATAAAGTAAATCTTCCATCTCAAACGAAGAGAAAATTCTTCGGCTAACCATTGTCTTAACAAAACTCAATATATCCCTCACTTAGGACTGGATAAAATAATTATTCTCGAAGAGTATGACAGATTTGCTAATAAAAAAATGTCCCGCATTTCTTGGAAGCAATTTGGTACATTCCTGTTTGTTTCCAAGAAATAACCAAATCCCTCCTGTTCAGTTATAAGTAGGGCACGGGTTTTTATGTCTTTACTTTACTAGGGAAACATGTATTATATTTTATAAAAAAGTATATTTAGATCCATTATCTAATGTAGTTTATAATCATATAACTTTTGTGTCATGTCATACATGTTTTATTAGTCAAATAAAAGACCTAAACCCCCATGCCCAACTAATGTACCGACCCCGGGGGAGTAGCAACTAGTGAAATTGCCCCCTCCCCCCCCCCAAAATAGCGACATCTTCTTTCAAGGTGCATTTTTTCATAGTAAGTTTCTTTTTTAGAGTGATAGATTTTTTTTGACCGATAGAAACTTTATGGTATGCCAACATTACATTTTCTCCATGCTGACAAAGCAATTTATTGGTATATGAAGAAAAAAATATGTTCACAGAAAACATTTGCTTCACAGAAGGAAACTGCATGGAAGCACAACAACGATGCGAACAATAATTTCCAACTCAATCTGGTGGGCAGCCCTGTAGTCCAATGATAGCTCGTGGGTGAGGATCAGAGACTATGGAAGGAGGGAGCCATGGCGAACTACTAGCAAGTGTCGCTGCTCGGGGTGCCGGCGGTCATGATCACGCAGTACTACAGGCGCGGATAGCACTGATAGGCCAAAACTAGTCACCACTCCCTCGCAAAAAGAGTAGCCATCACTGACGTGCTAGAGGCTCATTAGTGTCTTCTGGTCAGGGCTGACTTTGTCATCACAGATGGACCCTCATCATTGACCGGCCTGTCGGTCTATGATAATTTGAAGAGGGTGGCCAGAAAGTTGGGGAATTTGATTATTTGCCACCACTTATTTTGTACATTGACAATTTGCCACAGATTACATTGTAATTGATCCCGTGACACTCTTTACAAGGAACTTTGATAATTTGCCCTCTTTCAGGTGGGTCCTGCTAAAAAAAAGACCAAAATACCCTTGCAACTCGATTGACCAGGAATCGCTAGAGGAGCTCTCTGTCAGGTGGTCGTTGTTCTTATCCCCTTTTCTCACACGTAGACACGCAGGGGATGGCGGCGGCTCCTCTACGCGACTCGTCGGTGGTGGTGGTACTCGATGGCGGTGGCTACATCCCGGCCATGAGGTGAGTCCATCTCTCCCGCTCCCTTCCTCTCTCACGCTCCTCTCCCCAGCCACCTACGGTTAGGGTTACCTGGACGCAGAGCGACGGCGGCCGGCTGGGTTGTGTTGCTGCTGCTGCTACTTGTGGGCTGCCGCCGCTGCTGTGCCCTGCTGCTGAAGTTGCCGCCCTGTTGTTCTGTGCTACTGCTGCCGCCGCGCTGCTGCTTGTGGGCCACCACCACTACTGTGTGCAGCCACAGCCGCTGCTTGCATTTCTTGGATAGATGGAACCCAAATGGGATAGAAGGAACCCCAAATTAATGGACGTTGCTTGCTTGTTGTTGGAGATCTCATGACTTCTTGCTTGCTGCTGGAGACCTCATGATTGTTTGCTTGCTTGTTGTTGCAGACCACATCATTCAGATGAGCTAGGTGTTGGAGATGGCTGAACCGGAGATGGGTGAGCACGTTGTTGCAGACGACTTCGACTTTCCTCCTTTGTTTGTTTCGAAGCTGAGGTGAGAAAGTAAAGTAGCTTCTTTTTGGTGCTCATCTGAATGAACGTTAGCGAATAGACGCTAACTCCATCATATATTGTTTGTTATTGGTCATTGTTGAGTAGGCCGCGTCCGCCACCGCTGGTGTTCACATTAACTATTAGAGTAGCTCGTTATGTCTACAAGCTTGATGATGGAAGCGAGCAAGTTGTTGACAAGCATGATGTTGTGTTTGATTGCAACATTTCTGGTATGTCATGGGTTAGCTTCAATGAAGCTATGGCAGAACATATCAAAATGGGGATAGGCCAGGATGTGCGGTTGTTTGCATTAGACACCGTCGAGAGCACAGTTGATCTTGTACTTAATGTTCACCAACTGAATTTGTACTTTATTGGCAATCATTGAGACTTTGAGGCCAAGAAATCATTTCTGTTAGCTGTTAGATTGGAGGCACCCAATGCAAAGTAAGTAGGAAAGAGGGCTCCCAAACAACTGCGTGCTCCGAAAAAGCCAACTACTCCCAAACAACCAGCTGCTCCAAAAAAGCCAGCTGCTCCCAAACAGCCAGCTGCTCCAAAAAAGACAACCAACAAATCTGTAGAATGCAGTGCTAGCTCCTCTGTGGTTGTTGACAATTCAAACTTGTCAGCTTTCGAGATGGCACAGACAATGCGTAGTCAATATAGAGTTTTTCCTGATGATGTGGTGTTTTCACCGGATGATGTTGACCACCCAGCCACAATGAAATCTCAAACTATTTTTGATGTGGTTGATAGTACTGAGAGATGTGAGTCCTCCGTGGTTAATCAGGAAGAACCACTCATAGATAGGAGCTTGATTGAGATAGCTCCTCCCATAACTAAAGAAGACAATATGTGCGATCCTCTTGGTATTATCGATGTCGACATTCCCATAACCGAATAGAATAGTTAATGTGCCACATTTTAGGCTCCATTAGACAAGAAAAGAGGTGTTGGAAGGCCTAGAAAGAACAGGTACAAGAGCTTCCCCGAAGGTGGAGATGGTGGTCCTAAAAAGAAGAAAGAGCCAAAACAGCTAGGGAGCAAGAATAGATGCAAACGATGCCACATTTTAGGCCACAGGCAGTCCACCTGTCCGTTGAATGGACCAAGGCCAAGGTACTTGTAAATGATCAATGTTTATTTCATCACTTGTTTTACTATGCACTAACTTGTTTATGTGCAGGAAAAGAAAGAAGAGAGCACCAAGATATCCAGCTAATGATGATGCCTCGATAGCGGAACCTGAAGTGGCATCCCAACAACCTGAAGTTGTCACTCCCAATAGGCACATGATCACTATGCCACAAAGTCTTCAAGGCAGTCCCAATCCAGTGACAAGAAGGTAACACATCCACATACTACAGCAATGTCTATTTTAACTTGCACTTATTACATTTCTCAATACATGCAGCATGTTGGCTTCGGCGTTGGCTGATGAGGCAACACATGTAGCACGACAACTTGATGTGGCTGTCACTCCAACAAGGCACATGATCACTATGCCACAGAGTCTCCAAGGAAGTCTCAATCCAGTGACAAGAAGGATGTTGGCCATGTCATTGGCTGATGAGGCGTCGCAGAAACCTATCCCAACCGTGGAGAACACCATGATAGCATACGACATGGCCTCAAGCTCAAAAGCTAGAAACTTGACCCCGAAGCGAAGGAAGTACTAGTGTTGTGCTTGATCTTCTCTATACTTTTGGTTGTAATATGACAAACTTAGCATCATTTACTTTGGATGTAACATGGCAGCAACTATTGCTTTATGCTTTTGGTTGTAACATGGCAACTACTATGGCCTTGTGCTTTTGGTTGTAAAACATGGCAGCAATTATGGCCTTATGGTAGATGGTGTATGACCATGTTAAATGCTTTATTTCGCTATATTGTCTTGATATTGTGTCATGGTGTATGAATATGTCCATCTGGAAATATATGTTTGAATTTTTCTGTTCTGTGCATACATATCTTCAAAAGTGAATTAACAGGCAGAACGCTGTCCAAATTGAGCCAAAATACTGCCCAAAATTTGAACTTTTTTTCGAGCCACCCAGAAAAATTTCTAAGAATTACAGAAAAGCATTCATATATGTGTGGCTAATCTGGAAAAGTTTTATGCAATTTGGATCATTGGTTCAACGGCAAAATGCATTTCAACTTTGAGCTTAACTAGTTTAATCATATTTTGGCCAAAATTTGAAGTTGTCAGAAAAGTTTCAACTAATTTTAGAAATTCAATCATACATGTACGACTAATATGGGAAAGTTTCATGCAATTTGGATTATCGGTTCAACGGCAAAATGCATTTCAACTTTGAGCTTAACTAGTTTGACCACATTTTGACCGAAATTTAAAAGTTGTCAGAAAAAATTCAAAAAATTATAGTAAATCATTCATATATGTGTGACTAATCTAGGAAAGTTTCATGCAATTTGGATCATTGGTTCAACGGCTCTATGCATTTCAACTTTGAGCTTATGGAGATATATAATGGAGCTCATGGAGTTTGTCCGGGGGGGGGCAGGGAGCAGTAGGGCAGTGTATGTGAGGCAGCAGGAGGAGCATGAGAGGGTGAACGCCACAGGGTAGCAAGGGGGAGCAGCAGGTACAGCGGCGGCGGCTGTGGTTATGTGTAGGGGGTTCATCCACTGATTTTGGAAGGGAATGGCTAAGGATGTGCTCTGTTTGGGTCAAACAGGCACAAGGGTACAATGGTCGTCTATTTTGTGTATTTAGTTTGTCTATTATTTTCGTAGATTGTTTTTGTGTTGAAAAGTCGCAAAAGATAAAAGTACAAAGAAATAAGAGTCACCAGATCAATTACAATCTAACTAGTGGCAACTTGTCAAAGTCCAAAGTAAAGGGTGGCAAAAAATCAAATCCCCCCAGAAAGTTCTGTACTGACCGGTCATTTGGCTGAGGCCAGTCAGTGATGACAATTTTTGGATAAGGCAATATGGGGCAGCGTTGCTAGTAATATGCTAGCAGTGCAACCCCAAGATGCACTACAACACACAATTACATAAATATATAAGCACATCCAAGAAAATTGTCATCATATTTCATACATGCGCTGTGATATGTCCAAATGTCTAGGGACATATTCCACTAAGTGCCAAGATAATTTATTTTGTAGAGAAGAGTCTTGACATAAACTAAAAGTTCACAACAACAGACTGACGCTTCGTACACTACAAAAAGGGTATAAGGGTAATATGGACCTTGGCAAATCGTACCCACTTTCATATGTATAGTGGGCCGCTCGCGGGAACGTATACGTCGTATACCCACTTTTGTATGTATGGACCTTTTTTTCCCGCAACCTCCTCGCTAAGTATACGCTGCAGTAGCCAACCAGTTAAACTCACCTGATGCAAATACTTATATTTTTTCTTCTTTATTTTGTTTGTGTCCCACTGAATAAGGAGGTCGTGGGTTTAACTATTTTTCTGGTTTTGTTTGGCCAAGGAGATCGCGTGTTTACTTTTTTCTGCTTTTTTTGTTTTGTTTGACCGATTTTACTTCTTTTTTCTATTTCACTTTCTCTTTTTTTCATTTTGTAGCAATTTCTGAACTTTTTAAAGTCTACGAACTTTTTTTCGAACTCGTTAACTTTTTCTAAAATCCACGAACTCCTATCAATTTTCATGATTTTTTTCCCAAAATCCTTGAAGTTGTTTTCAAATTCATGAATATTTTTTTTACGAATTGATGACAGTGAATTTACTGTAGTGAGCAAGCCTTTTTCTTTTTTTCTGTACGATTTTTTGTTCCTTTTTCATTTTTTTGTTTCTTTTTATTTTTCAAAAATGCTCTCGCTTTTAAAATTTTGTTCAAAACTTAAAAAAGATGTTCACCTTTTCATATTTTTGTTCCAGAAATACAAATATTTTCATTTAAAAACATCGGACGGTAATTTCAAAAACAATTCATGTTTTCAAAATTGCTCAAAATGTCGAAACACAGACATTTTTTAAACGAGCGAACAAAATTTTGAACACGAACATATTTTGTATTTTTTGAAAACACTTTTTGGAATTTTTGGAAAATACAAACAAAAATTTGAAACCAATTTTTTAAAAAGGTGCCCCAATCATTTTTGTATTTTGTAGAATTTTCTTTTAAAAAGAAAGAATTTTCAAATTTCGGACAAATTTTGAAAGTGCAAACATTTTTTGAACTCCTGAAACATTTTCTGAATTTGTGAACATATTTGAAAAAGGGAAATTTTTTAATTTGTGAACAAATTTTGAAAACAGAGACATTTTATGAATCAATTACCTTTTTTCAAATCCGCGAGCGCTTGTGTCGGCCCAACACGCACTTGACATGAGTAATGCCGTCTCCTAGTTGGGCCAAGGCCTAAGCGTTTTTTTGAATTTATTTGTTTCTTCTCTTTTTCGTTAATTCATTTTCTTCTTTTTTAACTTTATTATTCTTTTTAAAAACTATTCAAAAATTTGAAATATTGTTTGAAATGCTAAAATTACAGTTTTAAGTAACTGTTCTAAATTATGATTTAAAATTCTTTTTATCATAATATATATATAAATGTTTTTTTTAAAACATGTACTATTTTCAATTTTATCCCGTTGTATTTTCCAATTATGTAAAAACTTTTGACAGTTTTAAGTACATATTTAAATTATGATTTTAAATACTTTGTTCCTTCAAACCTAGCATGGATGCTTATCATGGACATGCCCACCTGCTAGCAAAAGTTAGGATCATTTAAAGAATGTGTCCAAAAAAAGATCGTGTTCAATGGAGGGTGTCCAGGTATGCCACAAGACTCCGTCTAAGAGTGCATTGTCCTCGACATCCTTTAAATGGCCCCAATTTTTTTCATGGACCAATTCAAGGCACCATGCTAAGTTGTTTTGGTTGTCGACAAGTTTTGCATTTTCTTGAGTTTTCTCGGTCAAACAACGGGCCGATAAATGGCCAAACGTGTCACAACTTGGATACGGTGTCGGAAGCCGTTCAAACCTGGCATGGATGCCTAACATGGGCATGCCCACCTGGTGACAAAAGTTGGAGCCATTTCAAGGATGTCCACAAAAACACAACGTTCAACGGAGGGTGTTCGCGTAGGCGAGAAGGAACCGCCTGAGAGCACATTGTTTTTCGACATCCTTGAAATGGCCTCATTATTTTCCATGGCCTTACATGACCAATTCAAGGAACCATGCCAAGTTGTTTTGGTTTTCGACAATTTTTGTATTGTTTGGAGTTTTACGGTCATAAAAGGACGATAAATGGATAGACGTGTTGCAACTTGCATATGGTGTCAAAAATCATGGAAAACTGACATGGATGTCTAACATGGGCATGTCCACCTGCATTAAAAAGTTGGGGTATCCTCAAGGACATCCAAAAATATACCATGTTGAATGCATGTTGTTTGCATGGGCCAGAAGGCTCCGTCTGAGAGCATGTTGTTTTTGTCAACATCCTTGAAATGGCCCCAATTTTTTTCCATGGCATTTTATGACCAATTAAAAACACAATACCAAGTTGTTGGGCTTTCGACGAGTTTTGCATTTTTTTGGAGTTTTCCTAGTGAAAAAAGGCCGGTAAATGGTCGAATGTGTCACAATGTGCAAAACGATGTCGAAATTCGTTCAAACTTGGCATGGGTGCCTACCATGGGAATGCCCACTTGCTTGCAAAAGTTGGGGTCCTTTCAGGGATGTCTAAAAGTAGATGATGTTCAACTAAGTGTTGGGGGAGAAGCCACAAGGGTCCATCTGAGAGCGCGTAGTTGTTCAACATCCTTGCAATGATCCCAGTTTTTTTCATGGTCCTGTATGACCAATTTAAAGCACCATGCCAAGTTGTTTGGGTCTTGACAAGTTTTGTATTTTCTGGAGTTTTCCTGGTGAAAAAAGGTCGATAAATGGTCGAACGTGTCGCAATGTGCATACGGTGTCGAAAGTCGTTCAAACCAAACATGGATGCCTAACATGGAGATGCCCAACTGCTTGCAAAATCTGGGGTTAGTCCCGTGACTTAAAAAAACCATGTTCAATAGAGAGTGTTTAGGTAGGTCAGAAGAGTTTGTCTGAAAGCACGTTGTTTCTCGACATCCTTGAAATGGCCTCAATTTTTTTTCATGGCCCTATATGACCAATTAAAGGCATCATGCCAAGTTATTTGGGTTTTTGCCAAGGTTTGCATTTTCTGGAGTTTTCTCGGTTAAAAAGGCCGATAAATCGCCAGATGTGTCGCAACGTGCATACAGTATCAAAAGTCGTTCAAGTCAGGCATGGATGCCTACCATGGAAATGTCCAGCTGCCTGCAAAAGTTGGGGTCATTTCAGGAATGTCAAATATACACCATGTTCAACGCAGGGTGTTCGGATAGGCCAGAAGGGTCCGTTTGAAAGCAAGTTGCTTTTTGACATCCGTCAAATGGCCAGACGGTTGCATCCGTGATTACGTAGTATTTTATAATTTGAATGCTTATGTTATTTCCAATTTTCGTCATTATCCATCAACATGAACATTTTTTTATGTCCTAATCATTTCTTGAAATCTGTCAACAATTTTGGAATTTCAAATTATGTATGAAAATTCTACAAACTTGACACTTCTCCAAAAAATTTAACAAATTCCTAACAATTTATGATTTTTTTAATACAAATTTCAAACCATTTACTTTTTAAAAGAATTTATAATTTTTTTAAAAATGCAAACATTTCTTAAATTTATGAACAAAAAATTCAAAAAAGGAATATTTTCAAAATTTATAAACAATATTTGAAAAGAATAACATATTTTGATATTCCAAACAATATTTCAAATTTTTGAATAGATTTCAAAAAGAATAATAAAAATTAAAAAGGAGAAAAGTAAAAAAACAAAATAAGAAAAAATGCTTAGTCCTTGGCCCAACTAGGCGACAACATCGGTCCACCGGATGCCTGTTGGGCTGGCTCAAGCGTTCACATTTTAAAAATAGTTCATCGACATTGAAAAAAATGTTTACGGATTTGATTTTTTTTCATATTTTCAAAAAAAGTTGCGAAAGGAGTTTCTAAAATTGAAAAGGATTCACAAACATGAGAAAAAAATCATTGTTTTTTATTTAAGAAGTTCATGCATTTAAAAAATCTATAATAAAACCTGATTTAAAAGAACACGAAAAAATCCGGCCTGGAAGTTCACAAAGTTATATTTGGCACATAAGATGTGAAAAAGAAAGCAAGTGGGCACAATAAGTAACCTGTCCTGGTTGGTTGCTAGAACTTGAAATAAATCTTGAGGTTTGGAGTTTGAATCTCCCACGTCGCACATTTTATGAAGATTAAAAAGAAAGAGAGAAAAAGCTGAGGGCCCTGAGTAGGGTTTGGGTATGCCACGTACGCCGGGCCATTGATTGGGGTTGCGTACACCTGACACGTACCGGCGCGCTCGGCACGGTGGACGTATTTTTTTTAAAGGACCATGCTACCCTTTATTATGAAGGGATAAGAAGAGATCTCGTTCATTGATGTTTTTATGGGGTTGTGCCAAAGCAGAAATGTTTGATCTATTTACTCATCATATTTTTGTAAAAAGTGTTGAACCGATGATACATGCAATTACGCACTTGAACCTCTCTTTTCACTGTTAAAGGGTAATGGTAGTAGCATGATAGGTGCATCTCTACTCCTAACTAGTAGAATGCCCGTGCGTTGCTACGGGCTATAATGCATATATAAATAAATTAAATAAATAATTAGAGTTGTCTTCAAGGTCGAAGCTCATTTCTCCCTCATACGTTCGGGCGTGTTCCGACAATAGACGAGTGCCCAGTAGACTCCCTAGAATTCAACCGTCTGGATAGTTCAGGCTCCCAAAATCCATATCATATATGAGGGAGAAATATGGATGTCTGGACTATTCTCTATGTTATCTCCAACACGCAACCCAACAACAAAAACCCCACTCCACGCCACACCCTTCCCTTTTTTTCCTATCACACCCTCCATTTCCTACTCGATTTTTTGTCATACCGGGACATTTCTCACTTGAGCCCTCGCCTTTAGAACCAGATGATGTTCACCTCACCTTCGTCGTGCGTTGCAACATGTACGAAACCTTTTATATTTACAATATAATAGAGCGGGTAGAGCTAACATATACTATTAACACAAAACAACAAATAACTATAGAGATAATTCTCAAAGGTTCATTCAACTTTGCAAATTAAGACCGACTTATAAAGCGAGTGGCAACCTGAACATATTCCTCGTCTCCAATAAGCTCCACCTCTAGCCCACATGACATTCATTGCTAGAAGTACCTATCGTTCTTCTCTTCCTCATCCTTCCCTACATCTTTCATTCCTAGCCTCTTCATCAATCTTCGTTGCCGCCAACCAGCACCACGTCAACATCAGTGTGTTCGTCAGTGATGTCTCATCTTCTTCTTCCTCCTTCCGCGCTAGTTTTAGTTCTCGATCCTACTTTTCTTATAGAATACTCTTCCTTTCTTTTTTCGCTTTATTTTCTGGAACATTCTTTTCTTCTCCAACACAATGGATCATTTGGCCGCTTTAATTCTTTTCCCTTCTTATTCTTGGAACACTCTTTCTATCTACTATAGAATGAACCACGTGGCCACTGTACTGTGTTGTTGTCCTTGCCCGCGAAAGTTTCAGCAACCATCAGCGTGTGGACATACTGCAGAGCATGGTCGTCACGCATCTTGGTGAACGCTTGGTTGCTCATGTCGCGAGCGTATATGGTGGCCGTTGTCTATGGTGCTCGCTACGCTGAGAGCCTGTTGACCATCCTTATCCATGAGTGATTTCAAAATGATTTAGCGCGATTGACTGTCTACCTAACTCTATGCATGCCTAATTAACTGCCAATTAAATCAATTAATTATCTAGCTAATTGTAAAAAAATCCCTACTCCAAATTTCTTGACATTTGAATGGTACACTTGACTTGAGAATATATCCTGGCTGGCTATCTGTATGACTGGCAAGAAATATAATATGATCGCGTCCACAAACACATGTACGTGGCGGTCCGATGACCCGCCTTCCTCCACGGTTGTCCTCGACGCCATGCTCCCGCCATGGCATTCTCGAGCATTGCATCGGCGTCAGGCCCGGACACGGCGTCCTCCATGGTGCCGCGCACGGCGTCCCTCCGCAGGGGCGCGCGGATGTGTACACCCATTAGAAAAAAAATATTTTTTTATTTTGTTAGGAAACTTGTGATTGTCAATTAATAATAGAGCTAATGTTAGTAATAAATGGCATAATGCGGTATTAGCCATTAGTTATTGAGGATTATCTGATTTTTTTGAAAGGTTATGGAGGAAAATATTTTGTCTCTCTTTTAGGGAGGTGATCTCAGATGTATAGTACTCCCTCCATTCCAAAATATAGTGCGCCCGCGCTTCCCGAGGTCCAACTTTGACCATAAATTTAACCAACGAGACCGACTGCGGCCCGCCGCAGTCGGTCTCGTTGGTTAAATTTATGGTCAAAGTCGAAGCACGGGAATAGAGGAAGCACTATATTTTGGAACGGAGGGAGTATGATTTCTGAATCCTTATTTACCTATTTTTTCTGACTCAGCACCTACCAAAGTAAGCACGAAACCGTATCTCCCCCTTTAATGGGATTTGGATTTTTAATAGGAGAGAGAAAAATTAGTGGCAGGGGGTGATGAGAGGTGAGGCGTAAAAAATGAGACAAAAATAAACCGATGATTAGAAGCTACCAACTCCCCCTTTAGGAGTAGAGATTCCTATTTCTAATTATCTACTGGCTTAATTAACTATCAACGTAATTAATTAATTTCATTAATAACTTAGTATTCAAATTGATTCCGTGCTAAAAAATTCCTATTGAAATGGACTTAATTAATTGCATAAATAATTAACAATCTTGTAATTAATCGCATTAATGGCTTGATTATTGTTCTGGCATTCATTTCCAACTATTTTCACCGTCGTCCTCGAAAGGGCGGTCAAAACCTTTTATCGTCAGTGCTTGGTTGTCCTCGAGCGCCAGTTGACCTCACCTGCGAATGTTTGGCAACTGTGAGCGTATGGACGTCCTACAGAGCATGGTCATCATCCATCTTACCAACCGCTTGGTCGCCCACATCGAAAGCTTGTAGTGGCCGTTGTCCATATTCGAAAGCACTGGTCGGTGATGTCACTGAAAGCCACTGACAGTCGATGAGAGCCTACTGGCCATCCTAACCAAAGAGCGCTTTCAAATTGTTGGACACGCTTAACTGTCTACCTAGTTAATTAATTACATGATAAATTAATTGCATGCCTAATTATCAGAAGGCCGAATTAATTACCTACCTAATTAATTAATTTCATGTCAAATTGGAATAAAATTCTACTTCCAATTATCTACAGGGCTAATTAAATGTATGTCTAATGAATTAATTGTATTTGTGGGTCAGTTTTAACATTGATTCCGTGTGAAAAATCCTTATTACTTGCACCCATAATTAGCAATCAAGTAATTAATTGCATTAATGGTTTGATTTTTTAATTGATTCGGGAGTCGGTTTCCAAACTATTTTCGCATTAATGTCTATGTGCGAACCAACCAAATGACGTTCATTTAAATAAGGATTTTTCACACGGAGTCAATTTTAAAACCAAGTTATTAATGCAATTAATTCATTAGACATACATTTAATTAGCCCTGTAGATAATTGGAAGTAGAATTTTATTCCAATTTGGCGGGCAATTAATTAATTAGGTAGGTAATTAATTCGGCCTTCTGATAATTAGGCATGCAGTTAATTTATCCCGCAATTAATTAACTAGGCAAACAGTCAAGCGTGTCCAACAATTTGAAAGCCCTTGCTGGTGAGGATGGCCAGCAGGCTCTCACCGACTGTCAGTGGGCTTTCAGCGACATCACCGACTAGTGCTTTCGAATATGGACATCGGCCACCACGCGCTTTCGATGTGGGCGACCAAGCGGTCGGTAAGATGGATGATGACCATGCTCTGTAGGACGTCCATACGCTCACAGTTGCCAAACATTCATAGGTGAGGTCAACAGGCGCTCGAGGACAACCAAGCACTCACGATAAATGGTTTTGACCGCCCCTTCGAGGACAACGGTGAAAATAGTTTGGAAACCGGATGCCAAAACAATAATCAAGCCATTAATGCAATTAATTACCAGATTGTTAATTATTTATGTAATTAATTAAGTCCATTTCAATAGGAATTTTTTAGCACGGAATCAATTTGAATACTGAGTTATTAATGAAATTAATTAATTACACTGATAGTTAATTAAGCATGTCGATAATTAGAAATAGGAATCTCTACTCCTAAAAGGGGAGTTGTTAGCATCTCATCACCGGTTTATTTTTGTCTCATTTTTTACGCCTCACCTCTCATCACCCCCTGTCACTGAATTTTTCTCTCTCCCATTAAAAATCCAAATCCCATTAAAGGGGGAGATACGGTTTCATGCTTATGTTGGTAGGTGCTGAGTCAGAAATAATAGATAAATAAGAATTCAGAAACCATACCATACATTTGAGATCACCTCCCTAAAAGAGAGACAAAAGATTTTTCTCGATAACCTTCCAAAAAATCAGATATTCCTCAATAACAAATGGCTAATACCGCATTATGTCATTTATTATTAACATTATCTCTATTATTAATTGACAATCACAAGTTTCCTAACAAAATAAAAAACTCTTATGGGCGTACGCATCCGCGCGCCCCTGCGGAGGGACGCTGTGCGCGGCACCATGGAGGACGCCGTGTCTGGGCCTGACGCCGATGCAATGCTCAAGAATGCCATGGCGGGAGCTTGGCGTCGAGGACGGCCGTGAAGGAAGGCGGGTCATCGGGCCGCCACGTACATGTGTTTGTGGACGCGATCATATTATATTTCTTGCCAGTCATACAGATAGCCAGCCAGGATATATTCTCAAATCAAGTGTATCGTTCAAATGTCAAGAAATTCGAAGTAGGGATTTTCCCAATTATCCAGATAATTAATTGATTTAATTGTCAGTTAATTAGGCATGCATAGAGTTAGGTAGACAGTTAATCACGCTGAATCATTTTGAAATCACTCATGGACAAGGACGGTCAACAGGGTCTCAACGTCGCCAAGCACCATAGACAACGGCCACCATATGCGCTCGCGACATGGGCAACCAAGCATTCACTAAGATGCATGACGACCATGCTCTATAGTATGTCCACACGCTGACGGTTGCTGAAACTTTCGTGGGTGAGGACAACACGACACTACAGTGGCTAGGTGATTCATTCTATAGTAGAAAGAAAGAGTGTTCCAAGAATAAGAAGGAAAAAGAATTAAAGTGACCAAATGATCCATTCTGTTGGAGAAGAAAAGAATGTTTCGGAAAATAATGCAAAAAAAGAAAGGAAGAGTATCCTATAAAAAAAGTAGGATCGAGAACTAAAACTAGTGCGGAAGGAGGAAGAAGAAGATGAGACATCACTGACGAACACACTGATGTTGACGTGGTGTTGGTTGGCGCCAACGAAGATTGACGAAGAGGCTAGGAATAAAAGATGTAGGGAAGGACGAGGAAGAGAAGAACGATAAATACTTCTAGCAATGAATGTTGTGTGCGCTAGAGGTGGAGCTTATTGGAGATGAGGAATATGTTCAGGTTGCCACTTGCTGTACAAGTCGGTCTTAATTTTGCAAAGTTGAATGGACCTTTGAGAATTAGCTCTATAGTTATTTGTCGTTTTGTGTTAATAGTATATGTTAGCTCTATCCACTCTATTATATTGTAAATATAAAAAGTTTCATACATGTTGCAACGCACGGCGAAGGTGAGGTGAACATCATCTGGTTCTAAAGGTGAGGGCTCAAGTGAGAAATGTCCCGGTATGACGAAAAATCGAGTAGGAAATGGAGGCTCCGATAGGAAAAAAGGGAAGGGTGTGCCGTGGAGTGGGATTTTTGCTGTTGGGTCTGCGTGTTGGAGATAACATGGAGAATAGTCCAGACATCCATATTTCTCCCCCATATATGATATGGATTTGGGGAGCCTGGACTATCCAGACGTTTAAATTCTAGGGAGCCTACTGGGCACTCGTCTAATGTTGGAACACACCCGAACGTATGAGGGAGAAATGAGCTTCGACCTTGAAGATAACCCTAATTATTTATTTAATTTATTTATATATGCATTATAGCCCATAGCAACGCACGGGCATTCTACTAGTAATAATAATTTTCAGAAATCATCAGGTTTTGTTGCTTCGTAGTTGAAGAAGTCAGGGAGCTAGATTGGTGACCAGCACCTCTAAGATGAACGGGCAGCTGCTCTTCAGATGTGCAAAGCCATCACTTGCCATGGCTGCCTTGAGGTTGTCAACAGAAGCGAGGAACTCGAAGCATGCCTTCTTAAGACCATCACAACCATGCTGTTCAGCCAACGCCAATGTAGTCGCTGCCGTGTCTTTGTTGATGGACTTGCACAACGTCTCTTCGCACATCAACTTCAACCTTTCTAGGTTATACCTATCCGCGGCGACAAGTAAATGTTGTGCCATCCCCACAATTTCATCCTCATCGATATTAGGCAACGAATAGGTATAGATGAAGTGAAGCATCGCCTTGAAGACTTTAGCTTCCATTCCATCAATCCGTATGCAGGCTGCCGTCTTCTCTTTCATAGGACCCAACAGCTGCGCCATGAAGACCGGGGACCGAGCAGCGATGATGTACCTATGCGCCGGGAACGTTACACCACCCACCTCGAAAGATATGCCCCCCCCCTTTCCGGTCATCAGGAGGTCGAGCAGGTGCCGGTGCAAGTTGGACAACAGCATGGCAACCAACGGCATGGCCCCTGACTGCGTCCTGAAGGTGCGGATCTCATTCCTGATGGTGACATGGCACCTGATGCTGAAACAGTCGTCCTTGAGATACCTGGACTCCTCCAAATCTTTCCTTTTCATGAATCTCTTGCATCCGTGCAGTTTTCAGAGAATATTTTTTTTTGAAACTGAGAGCTTATCGTGCCGTGCGATGGCACAGATTGTCCATCGTGGTTGAGTAAGCTGATCCAGAGTCTCACCATTATGTCCTTACCATCGGTGTCATCATCACGTTGCACGAAGATGGCAATCCAGTCGCCGTCGTCCAAAACCACACCATCGGGGAAGTACTCCCTCCGTCCCAAAATTCTTGTCATAGATTTGTCTAAATACGGATGTATCAAGTCATGTTTTAGTATTAGATACATCCGTATCTAGATGAATCTAAGACAAGAATTTTGGGACGGAGTGAGTATTTGATATGCCAGCGATGGCCCGCGATGACAAAGTTCTCGGATCTGACGAATTCACCGGTACCGCGCCCCATGGTTAGGGAGTATCCCTCGATCTTGAGGACGTGCGACCCGGACACTGCATGGGCGACAATGGTCGACGCGGAAGAAGGAGAGTAGTTAGGCATAACAGGGTTCACCTTACTTGCTGCAGCAATGAAATACCAGAGAACAGGGTTCGGGCTGGTTGCGGTGCAGAACGGCGAACGGCGGAAGCGAATCGCCGGAGGAGCGGATTCGAGGGCAGCCGGTTTCGGCACAATAAGGTAGGGCAAGAACCCTAGTGTGGTTCCTATCTGTGCCGTACGATGATTGATTTCTGGAGCACTGGATTGACGAAGGAAACGTATGTGGACTTGTGGTGATCTGATTGAACCCCTGTCCTCCATTCAAAGTTCGGTCAAATTAGGGTTAGCCAACAGTTACACCATGAATATGCAATTTATGTGTCACAAATAAGATGCCATTAGATTCACATTAAAAAATACATAAATCTAGTAATATGATTTTGTACCATATAAACCACATACAATAATACAATGGAGTAATTGTTTGTCAAACTTTTACATTAACGAAACTTAATACGCTCTAGATTGAGGAATTACTCCCGAAGTGTCAACAGAGAAGACGTCGACTCTGACTAGGCGCGGCTGGTGCCTGGGCCGGGCCCATGGTGATGGCTACTCCCTTGTTCCTGCAAGATTAATGTAGCCCCGCAGGGGTATGAAGACGATGTTTTGATAGGCTGCTATTAAGTACTTACTATTTCGCCTCTGCGTGCATCCCTCGTTAGGCCTATATTTCTTCTTGCATGTTTGGGTGCTCTACGTCACTGAGGCCCAGCCCCCGGGCGTGCTACAGATGTCACTGGTATGCTAGGGCACGTGCCTAGACGAGGCCAGAGGGCGTAGGACTCCATGGGGTGGTAGGGGCTCCTGAGGCGCGATTCTCATGAAGCTACCCTCTTGACATGCAAGCAACATGCGTGAGAAGAAAGATCAGCGCGTGGAAAGGAAGTAGGGGCAGAGGTTTAAGAGGTGCATAGGGTGGCCTTCACGATGTACTGGACTTAGCTTGTCGGGTGCGATGCCTTTTGCGTGCTGTCGCCCGGCCACAGGTTGTGCCCCGCGGCGGGGTGCTCGCGAAAAACCCGTGACTGCCTCACGAAGCGGTGCTGGCGGAGCCGCCTGGTGTTTGCTAATTAAGCCTTTCGTGCCCTCGTGACGACGGCCTTAGGAGGCACTGCGGGCACTGTGACGGGCGTGCCGTAGTCCCGCACCTAGGGGGCGCTCCCTGTTCCTGTCCAGAACCAACGTAGCCCCCGGGGAGCGTGAAGATGGTGCCTCGGTAGAAATACGCACAAAGCGCCTGACATCCCTGTCATGCACCCCGCCCCTCGCGTGACCAGCTTTCCTCTCCCTGCTTGCCTTGGTGCTCTACGTCATCAAGGCCTAGCCCCCGAGCGAGCTACGACCACTGCTGGTATGTCAGGACGCGTGCCTGGACAAGGCCAGAGGGTGTAGGGCTCCGCGAGGTGGTCAACGCTTCCGAGGCGCGATGCTCAGGAGAAAGCCCCCCCCCCTTTGACGTGCAAGCAAATTATGCAGGGAGAACAATCGGGGCCCTGCGAGGCCACGGGAGCGCGAAAAATTCAGGATGTGTGGCGGCTGGGTCTCGGGGTGCGCTAGACTTAGATTTTCTTGGCATAATGTGGCACAGTGCCACCCGCGGGGTACAGTTTGCCAGGGTTGCTTGCCCATGAAGCCTCCCGAGGAGCGGTGAAGGCGCCTGAGGCCTCCGATGCCCTGCATCGGTGAGTGCTGCCAAACTTTGCAAATAATGAGGCGGCGCGCGCTCTCCAGGTTACTCATAGGTACCACCCGAGGAGACATGTACCAAGGACCTTGGTGAGTTAACACGCGTGGGGAGCAGACCCACGAGCTAGAGCTCGGTCGCTTGGGTTTATGGCACTGCTGGGTCTTACCCGAGCACAGGCACCGGATCCAACCCCAGCTCGCGTGGCACATAGAAGGAAGATGGTGAGCGCGCACGTGTCTTGAGGGCACTTCATGACAAGTACTTGCAAATATTTAGAAAACAAAGTTTTACTGATGCACAAAAAGGTGTACTCCTTCAGGAAACCCTTGGTCTGAGGACCCAGCGCCTGTCGCGCCGTCAACGCATATTTCGTCAGCTCCTTCAACTTGGGGCTCTAGGCTCATGCGCATTAGCCTTGCGAAGGTAGCCCCTGCATTCCCCTTGTCGAAAGGCATCCGTGGGTGGTGGAGCGGGCCCAGGGCTCTCCCGATCCACGGCGAGAGGAAAGGGTCCTCGAGACAGGCCCTGTTGAGGTTGATGAAGTCGAGACACATGCGCTTGTCGCCACTGGCCTTGGGGATGACGACAGGGCTAGCGATCCACTCGGGGGACACTTTGCAGATGATGTCTGCCTCTTGTAGCTTCTCGATTTCCTAAACGACGAACTTTTGCTTCCTGATTGCATGGCGATGATCTTCTGCTTCACGGGGCATGTGTTGGGACACACGGCTAAGTGGTGCTCGATCACCTCCCTCGGCAAGTTGGACATGTCTGATGTTGCCCAGGCGAACACATCAGCACCTCCCCAGAGGGAGGCGATGAGCACACCTTCCTATTTGGGAGAGAGGCTGGCCCCAATGGTGAGGGAAGGGCCCGTGGTGGCGCCACCTAGTGACATCTTCTTGGTCTTCGCGCAGACTTGGGAGAGATGGGGCTTCTTCTTCAGGGGGGTGGCCTTGGAGGGTCCCTCTTCGTCTTCTCTACCGGGTATGGGTGGCGACGGCCTTGTAGGCGTGCTCGAGGGTGCGCATCGCGTCCTTCTCGTCACAGCAGATGGTGATGGTCCCACTGCAGCCCGGCATCTTGACAATGTTGTAGGCGTGGTCGGTCACAGCCATGAACTTGGCGAGCGTGAGGTAGCCCAAGATGGCATTGTAAGGCAGGCCAATGTGCGCCACGTCGAAGTCGATGAGCTTGGTGTGGTAGTTCTTGCGGCAGCCAAAGGTGACGGTGAGGCGCACCTGCCCGAGGGGCATCGTAGAGCCATTAGTTACGCCAGAGAAACACCTTGTGGGCATCAAGTGCTCATGGGGCACCTGGAGCAGCTCGAACGTGTCCATAGAGATCACGTTGAGGCCGGCGCCACTGTCAATGAGTGTCTTGGTGACCGCAATGTTGTTGATGATGGACGTGCACAACAGAGGGATGGTGCCCACAGACTTCGTGGACTTGGGGTGATCGGTGTGATTGAAGGAAATCCCGTACTGTGACCACTTGAGGGGCTTTGCGTCTGCAGGACCCGGGAGGGCCACGTTCACCTTGCGAGTGAACTGGTTGAAGTGGCGGTTGGAGGGGGAGCCTGAGCCCCGCCAAGGATACATGCCACCGCGCGAGGCTCTTTGTAGCCCCCGGCATCCTGTTCAGGTATGTCACCATCGTCGGTGTTTCGGTTGGCGCGTGGCAGGGCCGCGTTGGCCTGCGGAGGGTTGGCCTCGCGAGGGCTGGCCTACCGAGAGTGGTCCAGCCATCCCTGGCGAGAGTTGCCGTTGTTGTTGCCGCGGTCCTTCCAGCGTCCTCCCTTGCGGCTGCCACTGCGGCCCAAGCCGCGGTCGCTGTGGTTGCCGCGCTTCTGCTGTCACTCGTCACGAAGCAGCTTGAGCTCGTGGCAGTCTTCAGTGGCGTGGGAGTGCATGTTGTGATAGGCGTAGAAGGGACGGTCGTCCTTTTGGGCCTCATCACGGTCGCGTCCGCGCTTCCGCTCGGGCTCCGCTGCAAGCACGATAGGGTCCTTGCGTTTGGTGTCCTTGCCCTTGGGCTTGGCGATGCCGAGGCCGGTGTCGGGGTCGTTGTGGGCAAAGAGGCGACCTTCCTCGGCCTTGGCGCACTTGTCGGCGAGGTCGAAAAGCTCGACCACGGTGTTGAGGTCGTCGTGGATGGCGAGCTTCTCAAGCATCCTGACATCTGTGACGCCCGCGGAGAAGGCCGCGATGACCGCGGCGTCGGAGGCTCGCGAGATCCTGTTGTGCACTTGGCTGACACTACAAAAAAAAACACTTCCGTGATGATACGTGTTTGTCACAGTAGGCCACGTTTTCTGTCATGTATGTACATCCATGACGATTTTATGACAGAATCAAGATAGTCATACCTGCGTTGTCGTAGAAGTGTTCCATGACAATACCAAAATTATCATCACGGAAGTGTCCACTTCCATGACGATAAATGGCGTGTCATGTAAGTGCTTTCGTCAAGGGTAACCGACACGTGGCATCCACCGTAACGGGTCACCGTTAAGCTATCGGGTTCCGGTTTGGGTCCGATAACCCGTTAACAGCCCGGACCAATGGGGATTTTCCACGTGTAAAATTCTCAATGGCCAGAGGAACCACGTGTCGGCTCACTGTTGGGATAGATGTCATCCACTCATTGGACCGTAGGCGCCTATGATACGTTGACATGTGGCATGGCCGAATAGAGGCCCATTCGGGTGAAAAGGCCGGCACGTTTGACTTGGTTAAAAGGTAGCGAGTCAGCCCACGGAAAGCCTGTTTACGGCCAGTTCGCATATAGCCCATTTATAGCCCGCTAACTCATGGCCTGTTATGGCCTATCCGAATTAGGCCCAGTAGCATCATCTAGGCCGTCCATTATGATTCCAGCCCGTTGTAACTTCCAGCCCATGTATGGCCCATGACGTCTTTTGGCCCATACGAGGCCCTTTGTAAATCTAGGCCCATTAAAGGCCCATGGTGAAACTGGCCCATTATGAACAGTGTATAGCTTTATACCCATCAACGGCCAATAAGATTGTATGAGTAAATACAGCGATACAAGAGCAAAGCAGTATGCACGATAGCAATGGAATCTTAAATGAGAACAGTTGTTCTTCAGGTTTAAGCACTTGTTCTACACGAACAGAGTACAGTAAGACGCAGGCATATAGTACTTAAAAATAAAAAATGAGCTCATAGACCTTATCACATTCTTGGTTCGGGACCAGTACAGAACAAGGCGTTCCCAGTCATCGTCCCGTAAATGTGTCTCAGGAGAACGTAAGGGAATTTGATGAGTTTCTTTGCCAGTGAAGTACGTTTTCTTCAGGTAATTCCGATACTGCCACCAAGCATTCTTGAAGATAGCAGAGGTATTAGCATAGGTTACCTCATCCTGAGTTTCCAAATTGGTCCTTCTCTATAGAGAAAAATGGGAACATTTGCTGTATTATAACCATCATGGAGGTAGAATGTATGGGACAAAGCAAAGTAATTGCCATGAATAACATTACTTACGCATAACTCCTGGACGAACACCTGCAACTGGCATTTTCCTTCATCTTCATTATAATATTTCCATGATGGGAAGATACGCACATATGATTTAACAATATCAAATGCGATAGATGCTAAACTACGAATGGCTGGTTGTGCTTCCTCCACGGGAATAGGTGTACTAACTGGTGGAGTTGGGGTTCGCCGTGGTAGTACTGGCGCTTTGGGCACTGGAGCTACCTTACTAAATGCTCTTGTTTGGGAGCTCTGTGGTGGAGATGGTGTTGTGTCAACAGGAACTGGGTTACTATCTGCTGGGGTTGGGGTTAGATTGGGTGAAGCTGGTTCTCTGTCCATCGCAGTAGGGGTACAATCTGCGAGAGTCTGGGTTATGTGTGGTAGGGCTGGTTCTCGTGCATGTACAACCGGAGTGCTATCTCCACCAAGAGGTAGCATTGTTTTATTTGAAGACCGTGTTTTTACTCCGCTAGATACTGCCATCACCCACTCCAATTCAAATGGCTGATAAACAAGAAACGTAGTTGAATGTACAAACGTTGTGTGAGAGACAGATGCAATAGATAGTGTGGAAAAAAGAGGGCATGAAATAGTTCTCATGTATATTGTTTAACTAAAAAGGATAGCATGACATAATTTCACATCTATGATGTCTATCTAAACTGGATAGCATAGCATGACATAATTCAAAGATATGATGACTAACTAAACAGGATGGCATGAGATAATTATGTGATGTCTTTAGTAAATAGGTTCGCATGACATAATTCACATACATGTTATCTAAGTAATCAAGATCGCATGATTTAATTCACATATGTGATTTATATACTAAGCAGAGGGCATTCGCATATATGATGTCTGAACTAAGAACATGGTGTTGAATGTTGTGTATATGATGTCTAAACTATGCAATGCAAGACACCATATGCATGATATGAGCAGTATAACCGTGCCAAGTTAGAGCATACACCTCGGTGGGGGAATAGGACTGGTCATCTGTCTCTGAATCCATCTCTGAGGAGCTATCGGGACCCAGCAAGAGATCTGCTTACAGGTAGCAATGTCTGCTCTGAAGACCTTGTTTTCACTCCAGATTTTTCCATCACCCACTCAAATGGCTGATACACAGGAAGAGTATTTGAATGTACAAACATTGTTGACAAATGGAAATGTAATGAAGAAAAGGATTGGCAAGATATCATTCAAATATATGATGCCTGGTTAAACAGGATGGCATTGCATCTTTCACATATATTATGGCTGGCTAAAAGAGATGAGATTGCATAATTCTCATATATGATATAGAAACTGAACAGGTGGCATTACAGAACATGTCTAAACTAAGCAGATGACATATATGATGTCGAAAGTAGGAACTGCAAGGCAACATATGCATGATATGACCAACATCATCATGCCAAGTTAGAGCAAACACCTCGAGGGGTAAATAGGAGTGGTCAGCTGTGTCTGAATCCGCCTTAGAACAGATATCTTCCTCTGGATTACAATCTGGAGGGGGGAGGGTTTTCCATTGAACCCACCATGGAGCGATGTCTGCATGACATTGTATTGCCGCACAAAACTCTTCTCTTTTTCTCTACATGTTCAGCATGACTGTGTACAATATCTGACATGCATACGAAAAAATATAGTGAGATTATGTAAGGAGAGCATGCAGAAATCTAGAGTGATGGTAACAACCAGTGGATGGATCCAAAAATAATGATAGCAGGCTGATGATAGCTTTAATTTAATAAAAAGACAGATGATGATTGCTTTACTATTTGTTTCCCACCCAAGATGAACAACATAGGCATACCCTAGGTGAACCAGATAATAGACATAGATACTATTCATTGCTGCCTCGATATGTGCCCCACAAGTAAATTTAAAACTCAAGTTTGAACATTAATTTGGACCTGACTTGGAGTCTAAGAGGTGAACAGGACGATAAAGTAGTAGGTAATATTAAGCAATGCATTACATATGCAGAAACAAAAGAGTGCAACCTCTCTTGTGGACCCGTGTACTCCTCAGGTTCATCTACTGAGTCGATGATGGTGATGCAATTGCGGTGGGTGCCGGCAGCAGGGAAGGAGATCTGAGGCGGCGAAAGACGGTCAGGAGTCGTGATGTCTGGTATGGTGGACGCTTCTGTCGATGGAGCAGCTCAGGTGAGGTGGACGATGTCATGGCAGGAGCAGGACAAACCACACAAAGTTTTCTTCGACACCTATCTGTAATTGAAGTAATTCTGTAAGGGCTCCTTTGGCTTGCAGGATTCTAAAAACGAAGGGATAGGAAAAACACCGGAATAGGGTAGGAATGCACGTGGGAAACAAAGCATTTGCAAACACAGGATTTCTTTCAACTTGGGTGTTTGGTTCACAGGAATTGGAAGAGAAGAGGAATGCAAAGAAACATGGCCAAATTAAAGTGAAACCATATGAAAGTGTGTACACTTAGAATGTTATTCTGCCACTAATGCACTTGGTCTTGTTTTCATGCATAGGATTTTGAAAAGTAGGTCAAAGTGGATGTTTTGCTCCATTCCTTTCAACGAAATGCATGAATAATTGAATAGTAGAGTGCCATAGGAAAATTTCCTATTGCTATGTTTTTCCTTCACTTTTTCCTTTGAACCAAAATAGCCCTAATGGATCGACATGAATGTAGAGTAATAAGTGATGCGACAAGTGTACAACCTCTTTGCCGTAGCCGTGTCGACCTCAGCATCATTGGGTTGGTCGCTGAAGAAGTTGCGGCAGAGGTGGCTGTCAGAGGTGTGGAGGAAGATCTGAGGTGTCTGTAGACGGTGTCCAGGGCACTGCTCTGTTGTGATGGATGGTTCCGTCATTGAGCAGCTCCGGTGAGCCGTAAGACGTCGAGGCTGAAGCAGTACAAGACAGACTTCGTTAATCTCAAGTGGGATTCTAATAGCATCTCCAATAGATGATGTAAAATACATTACCAAAAAGTAATAGATGTAAAATTTACATCACCAAAAAACACCAGACTACAATAGATGAGGTAAAAACTGTTGACTCTGAACTTAACTATCAAAACTGAAATTTACTATGGAATCTGAATGTTACTGTCGAAACTGAATGCACTGGTAGCAGAGAGGCACATCACATGTAGTTTAGGCCGCTCGAGCACTAGTAGTAGAGAGATACTGATCTAAATCAGCAGGCGATCGACGGCGAACATGGTAGCAGATAGCAGCCGGAGCAGCAGCGCCTGGAGGAGCAGCGCGAACTAGAGCCAGAGCAGCAACTCATGTAGCTGCAGCAGCCCGTGTACCAGCATCAGCAGCGCGAGCGAGAGCAAGGGCAGAGCAGCAGCACGAGCGAGGAGGAGAGCAGAGCAGCAGCGCGACCGAGCGAGAGATGGAGCAGTAGCAGCGCGAGCGAGAGCCAAAGCAGCAGCAGCAGCAGTGCGAGCGAGCGAGAGCCGGAGCAGCAGCAGCAGATCCGACTGGTATGGCCGCCGCCGCCGAAGGGGCCTCACACTGGGGGAGAGCCGCGGTGGAGATGTCGCCCGCGGCGCTGGCTTCGAGGTAGCCGCGCCATGGGGGTGCGGGATCGAGCACCGTCGAAGCTGGGAGGTCGAGTTAAGGAGAAGGTGATATGCGATGAGTGTACAACCTCTTTGGTGGCGCCGAGTAGGCCTCGGCTTCGTCTGACCCGTCGGTGAGGATGCTGCGGTTCCGGTGGAGCAGGCGGCGCTGTGGGGATGGGTCAGCCACGATAGATGAGTCGATCATTGGAGCAGCTCCTTGGAGGTGGAGGACGGGGCAGCTGAACCGGTGGGACGACGAGATCGACAATAGATCCTCATCCGGGGAGGTGGATGAGGGATGTCGAGCTGTTGCGGTGGATGATGTCGTCGGGGAATAGGCTCCGGCTAGGCAGCGGTGGGGTGGCGGACGGAGGAGGGTGGGGTTTCACGGCTGGAGCAAAGAGGTTATGGCGGCCTGGGATTTCTAATGGCGAAAAGGAGGTGATGGGAGGGGGGAACCATGACTTAGGGACGCGCTTGTCCAAAATGTAGGGTGTGTTACAAAAGTACCCCCACCGATTTGAAATAGCAGCCCTTTCGGCTTAGGGTTAGAAGGGGGATTTCGTGTGTCGGGATTTGGCAGCTGGAGGGAGTTTTCGCGCGCGTTGTAATTTCGGGATAGCAAGGCGCGGGTTGTGAAGGCGCGAGTTTTCGGAGCACAAACAGACAAAGCGATATCTGAATTTTTGGGATAACAAGGCGCGGGTTGAAATTTCGGGACAAGCCTCATGTGTACTAATGTACGTACCAAATCAATTCGCACTTCCCTCAACGAAAAAAGGGAAAAAATAAAACTATTCGCACCACACAAAGAGAGAGTCTTGTCCCATTTTATTGTACAAATGCTATTCAAAGCTATGAATCCATGTTATATCCAATTTTTTCGCTGGCTGTATAATGCATGTAACCTACTCATACGAACATTTTAGTGCATTCCAAATGTCTATACTACCGCATTCCAAATGTCTATACTACCGCATGATTACTACCGCATTTTAGTGCATTCCAAATGTCTATGCATGTAACCTAAATTTGAATTTGTTTCTCTATTTGAATAAGAATCTATAATCATGATTGTTGCCAAGTTAAACCATCATTCATATATTATCTTAACAACACACCACATGATTACTACAGAGATAGATATGAACTATGTGTACTATATGAACTCGAATTCAAAATTTTGAATACACTTGATGTTGATTCCAAATAATAGTACATTTGATGTACTAACTAAATCTTCATAATCTAAACCATGTTTCATACGTACACTGTGTTTATCACACAAAGTACAGTGCCACGCCCCCTACATTATGACAAGTATTTAGCCCTGAGCTGCAAAAGTCACACATTATCACAAATTCAAATAAATTATCTATATATTATATGTAGTATAACATGTTCATAACCACACCATGCGTATCACCATTATATATATTCATGCATGCGTCGGTTTAAATCACTATGATATCTTCTTCAAATATCCGAATCCACTTTTATAATGAGTTATGGTCTCTATTCGTCTTTTACACCCACACAATCCTCTAATCTTTGTAGCTAGCGCTAACTTTCTCTCGTGCATGCACACGCCCGCCTCCCTCTCACCCTCCCTCAGCATTCTCTATCTCCATCGAGCACATTCGTCATTTCTCCTTAGGTCGTTCACCCACAGTGTGTGTAGGCCCCCCCAGCTTCTTCTTTCCGGCACACACAGATCGATATACCTCTCTAGCTAGGTGTGCCTACCACAAACACAAGCTTTCCCTCTTCTCTTCTCACCGTCCATGCCCCCCTCTGTCTAATACGGTTCCACGCACGTGCACACTCCCGCCCCTCTTTTCATCGATCTCATACTCGCACACTCCTTCCCCCTTGATATAGTAGGCCTCTCGCACCACCTCCTAGCCGCATCCCCCTCTCTCTATCCTTCTCTCCGGGCCTTATTTCCTTCTAACACATGCATGCATGTATACCGATCGATCTCCCTACATATACCTAGGTCGACTATAACTCTTTTTCCCCACGCATCGATCGACGTACCTCACAAGTTATGTCAAAGGACGTTTGATCTTCCTATGTAGTTCCATCTGCTTACCACATCCATATCGCCCCCCCTCATCATTCGTGCATGCCTCCTGACCCGTCTCTCACACGCATGTGCACAGACAGGCAGGCATCCCCTCTCTTATTGATATTGTAGGCGTGCCCTCCGTTTGTCTAGCGGGCCTCTCCCACCATTTGTGAGAAGCAACTCCACCACCAACCCCTCCGACACTCTAGCTCTGTCTCTCTCCCAACCTTATTCCTCTCCTACACATATGCATGGATGCCGATCGATCTCCCTCAATACATAAGGTAGGTCTCTCTCCTCATCCACACATATACCGGCCGTTCTACCTCTATAGTTAGGTCTCTGCCACCCCCCCCCCCCCCCCACACACCGATAGTCGAACAATGTAGGTAGGTATCCATGCCATAGAGACAAACTACACCTGTCCCCTCTAACATTCCAGTAGGCCAGCCACCCTATATCTTTGACGTGGGCACACACAAATTCGATGGCACACTTTATCGATCGCGTGCACACACACACACACACACACTTCATCCCTCTCTTCGATTCTATGGATATCTCACGCTGATGATACCTCCACTCTCTTCTCACGGATCGCCCCCTCTATATATGATATATCCAGGCCTCTGTTTCACACACATTGCATATGTTACATTTTTTGTTTGAGATATCATTGACACATATTCCCTGTCTATCTCTCACGCCCCCCTCCCCCAAAAAAACACTCACGAACCCACACACTATCTCTCTCTAGGTTTGTATTTCTCTCACACAAACCCACGTAGGTGGTGTACGTACACGAACAGAATAGGTGCATGTACTCACGCTTCGTGCCCAGCCACACCCGCGCGGGTACACTGTGGAGCTCATTTCTGTACGAAATGGCAGCCCACGTGCTAACTTGAGAGCGTGTAGCGGTTGTTTACCTACGGAGGTCGTGTACCACGCGTGCACGAAACAAAGTTCGACTTGATGTGTTGGCGTGTTATTTTTAAATAAAGTTATATTGCTCAATGGCACGTACACAGAATATAAAACGATTGTTATGGAGAAAAAAGTAGTCCGCTCCACTATATACAATGGAGCCTGCCTGCGGGGGTTTGTCTCTCTTTGCAGTATCTCACACAAGGCGGCGGTGGCCTCTCTCTCTCTCACCGTTGGTCACTGATCCGGCCGCATCCCGTCCACCGGTGGAAAGGGAGGATGTGCATCGTTTCTCCGTTCGACGACGCCGAGGCAGCACGTCCCGATCTGCGGTACCCACCGTTCTCTCTGACCAAGCTCCGGCGCGGTAGGGCCTATGCCACTTGCTCGCTGCCGCAATATGGGCAGATCCTGCCCGCTGTCGCCCTCCTAGTTACATCCCGACGACCCCCAGGTATCCCCTCCGGCCTTGCTCCACTGCCCATCTTCCCACATTGCTGCATGTGGATCTTCCCTAGTTCTTTGCCCAAAACGTAGCTCATCCGGCGTACTTTCCATCTTGCAATCTCGTCCTCACACCATTTTTGATAATCCACCATGCTGCTATCTTTCCCTTATGACATGGAATATGCTTATTTTTTGTCGGCGTATGTGTCTTCAACCCTTTATTGGGCAGTACTTGTTTCCTTTCTACCTCTTTTTGCAAACAGGGCTATCCATTTCACCTCGTTGCTATTGCGACCTTTTGGTGAACTGCACAAATCACTTTTTTCTTAAGAGTGTTTTGTGCAGCTCCGGCAAAATGTCACACGGGCAACGTTTTTACATTTCTGTGGGACTGCAGAAAGGGAGATTGGTTTTGCTATCCTCCTCGTCCAACTCCGAGCCTAATCTTCTCCAACAAGTAGTTAGTCTTAAAGAGAGATCGCAGAGGTGATCGGCTTCTATTTGTGAGTGTTATGTTTCATCATCTAGTTCAACTATTATTGTAATCACACTGACTGAATATCTTTGCAAACAGGGATGATAAGCTCGATTTTAGTTGAACTTCACAAAATGATCGGATTGTGATGTCCTCCATACACCTCTTTCTTGGCTACAGAGCTGCGTGGAACTAGCTGCCAACCAATGAAAGCCGTGGCCAGGAAATGGAGCCATGCCTACGAACAACATCAATCAATTATACTCCATTTTTCTTTATTTGACACCTTCTCACAACTTTGTCTTCAGTTGTGATGTGAATATTGGCGCTGATCTGCGAATCATTGAGATGCATTAGCAGCCATGGTAGTTTCATTTGTATTTGATGGAATGTTGTAACGAGACAATGTTGAGGCAAGAGGACACATGAATCCTAAGTGGAAACCTTTTTTATTCTGTGGGAACCAAAGTTGGAACCTTCATAGCATTACAGTACAATTTCATTATGCTGGAAAATTATGCCAGAAACCATTCAACTTTGTTTCACCGACATGTGGGACATCCTTCATCCGGCTCCACCTCCCATGCACCAATATTGAGTGCACAACTGCAGGGGAGATTCACCCTGGTCATTGCACCACAGTAATAATGACTAGTGAGCAGTCAAATCACAGAGCCCCACCTTCGCCACAATAATAAGTTGCTCGGACGAAGCTACCATCATTTCACTCTTCGTTGAATCCGGTGGTACTCCAATATTCCCTTGCTCGAACGAAGCAACCATCACTTCACCTTTCCCACAGTAAGTACCTCTTTTTATTATTCTAGAAACCACCACACGCGAATATTGGATGGTAGCAGCACAACATCAAGTGTACTCACTACTCAATTCAAAAATCGAAACCAACGAATGAACTACTAGATGGTGAGCATTTGCTAGTATCATGTACTCCCTCTGTCCAGCTAGGGCCTAAGATAGTCACAATCCAAACAGCCCCTACGTACGCCCACGCCCTCTCCCTCGCCCACATGCGCGGTGGCTCGCAGGACGAGGAGAGGGTTTTGACTACAGCGCCTTCTCCCTCTCCCTTGCCCTCGCCCTCGCGGTGGATGTTCAACAGTTCAGCAGTATTGGACATGCAAGTTGCTCAGAGCATACCGTCAATTTCGTACGTGAAACGGTGAAAGGATCTTCGAATGATACAATTTTCAAATTATATAAAATCTTATCAATAGTCAAAGGCAACCTCGGAGAATACATTAGGCCCTATATATATGGATGAAGGGAGTAGTATTAATTGCAACGCATGCATGCGTGAGGAGTACTACAATAAACAAGAACGTCTTGGCATAACAATAGAGTACAGTAGTTTTTTAGACTGGACCCACTCATGGCACGACACGCCTGTCTCGTTTGGTCCGTCGGTCAAAGCAATTCCTCTTCTTGGCATAACAATAGAGTACAGTAATTTTTTTAGAATGCTCTTGGCATGTCGCTAACATGTGGGAGTGAGTGTGAGTTAACCAACCTTAATACTAGACGGCAAAATCACCAGCCTGCCGCACTTTGAGAGATGAGGAGCGAGAAGCGATACGAGCTGGTGAATTACTAGAGCTAGGTGTCGCACGGAGGCGAAGATATATGGTGATAGCGTGAGTTGGGCCATGTATGATGTAAACTACACTAGGATGCCGTGTTTCAGAGGTCTACTGATGTGGAGAAGATTGGGTTGATTTTATATCGCTGAGTATATAAAATATATTAAGAGTCCAGAACACTCCATCGTGAGGTTCCTTGCTCCTTCACGGTCGTCGGAAAGCGTTCTTCTTCATTTTGCCGACACGTGGGACATCCAGCATCTAGGTCCACGGGTCATGCAAGAAAATGGAGTAAGTAGTAGGAGAGGCTCACCAACGGTCACGAACATAGGTGGAGTACATGCACGAATCATCCGAAAAAAAGGAATACGTGCACTAAGAGAAGAGGTGCAGGCACCGACGCAGGTACTACTCTTTTGGCGAGTGTAGTAGTTGTCAGTGGTGGGTCGGGAACCAGGCATGAACGAATCAAAGTTCGACAATGACGCGGTGGCGCGTTATTTATAAATGAAGTTATTCTATTCGATGGCACGTACGCAACATTATTTTCTTCAATGGAACGTGAATCGTGCACGCACTCAATGACGGAGCAAGGGATGGTCCACAATGGAGAGTAACATACACATATCCATAGACTATGTTACTACCTTCATAGTGGGCAATAACATAAGTGTGGTGTCTGATGTCTACTACGCAACCTTTCTTCTTGTAGACTCGTGTTGGGCCTCCAAGCGCAGAGTTTTGAGTGGTTGACCTAAGGTTTATCAATCCGTGGGAGGCGTAGGATGAAGATGGTCTCTCTCAAACAACCCTGCAACCAAATAACAAAGAGTCTCTTGTGTCCTCAACACACCCAATACAATGGTAAATTGTATAGGTGCACTAGCTCGGCGAAGAGATGGTGATACAAGTGTAATATGGATGGTAGATATAGGTTTTTGTAATGTGAAAATATAAAAACAGCAAGTGACAAAAGTGAGCAAAAACGGTATTGCAATGCTTGAAAACAAGGCCTAGGGTTCATACTTTCACTAGTGCAAATTCTCTCAACAATGATAACATAATTGGATCACATAACAATCCCTCAACGTGCAACAAAGAATCACTACAAAGTTTCTATCGGAGAACGTAGGACGAAAACGTGCATCAACCTCTATGCATAGATTACCCCAATGTCACCTCAGGAATCCACGAGTTGAGTGCCAAAACATACATCAAGTGCATCAATAGAACATCCCATTGTCACCACAGATATCCCATCGCAAGACATACATCAAGTGTTCTCAAATCCAATACTCAATCCAACATAACGAAACCTCAAAGAGCAAGACTCAATTCATCACAAGAAGGTAGAGGGGGAGAAACACCATATGATCCAACTATAGTAACAAAGCTCACGGTACATCAAGATCGTGCCAAATCAAGAACACGAGAGAGAGAGAGATCAAACACATAGCTACTGGTACATACCCTCAGCTCCGAGGGTGAACTACTCCCTCCTCGTCATGGAGACCGCCGGGATGATGAAGATGGCCACCGGTGATGGTTTCCCCCTCCGGCAGGGTGCCGGAACAGGCTCCTAATTGGTTTTTTGTGGCTACAGAGGCTTGTGGCGGCGGAACTCCCGATCTAGGTTTATTTCTGGGGGTTTCAGGATTTATAGGAATTTTTGGCGTCAGTCTCACGTCAGGGGGGTCCACGAGGCAGCGGCAAGCCAGGGGGCGTGCCCTAGGGGGGCGCCCTCCACCCTTGCCGTCACCTCGGGACTCTTCTGGCCCAACTCTGATGCTCCGTGGGCTTCTTCTGGTCCATAAAAAATCACCAAAAAATTTCAGCTCGTTTGGACTCCGTTTGATATTCCTTTTTCTGTAAAACTCAAAAACAAGGAAAAAACAGAAACTGGCACTGGGCTCTAGGTTAATAGGTTAGTCCCAAAAATAATATAAAATAGCATATAAATGCATATAAAACATCCAAGATGGATAATATAATAGCATGGAACAATAAAAAATTATAGATACATTGGAGACGTATCAAGCATCCCCAAGCTTAATTCTTGCTCGTCCTCGAGTAGGTAAATGATAAAAACAGAATTTTTGATGTGGAATGCAACCTAACATATTTATCCATGTAATCTTCTTTACTGTGGCAAGAATATTCAGATCCATAAGATTCAAAAAAAAGTTTAATATTGAGATAAAAACAATAATACTTCAAGCATACTAAATAAAGCAATCATGTCTTCTCAAAATAACATGGCCAAAGAAAGTTATCCCTGCAAAATCATATAGTCTGGCTATGCTCCATCTTCATCACACAAAGTATTTCATCATGCACAACCCCGATGACAAGCCAAGCAATTGTTTCATACTTTTAATGTTCTCAAACTTTTTCAACTTTCACGCAATACATGAGTGTGAGCCATGGATATAGCACTATAGGTGGAATAGAATATGGTGGTTGTGGAGAAGACAAAAAGAAGGAGATAGTCTCACATCAACTAGGCATATCAACGGGATATGGAGATGCCCATCAATAGATATCAATGTGAGTGAGTAGGGATTGCCATGCAACGGATGCACTAGAGCTATAAGTGTATGAAATCTCAAAAAGAAACTAAGTGGGTGTGCATCCAACTCACTTGCTCACGAAGACCTAGGGCAATTTGAGGAAGCCCATCATTGGAATATACAAGCCAAGTTCTATAATGAAAAATTCTCACTAGTATATGAAAGTGACAAAATAGGAGACTCTCTATCATGAAGATCATGCTGCTACTTTGAAGCACAAGTGTGGAAAAAGGATAGTAACATTGCCCCTTCTCTATTTTCTCTTTTTTTTATATTTTGGGCTCTTTGGCCTCTTTTTTTCTTTTTTTTCTTCTCTTTTTTTTATTTTTCGTCCGGAGTCTCATCCCGACTTGTGGGGGAATCATATTCTCCATCATCCTTTCCTCACATGGGACAATGCTCTAATAATGATGATCATCACACTTTTATTTACTTTACAACTCAAGAATTACAACTCGATACTAGAACAAATATATGACTCTATATGAATGCCTCCGGCGGTGTACCGGGATGTGCAATGATCAAGAGTGACATGTATAAAAAATATGAATGGTGGCTTTGCCACAAATACGATGTCAACTACATGATCATGCAAAGCAATATGACAATGATGAAGCGTGTCATAATAATCGGAACGGTGGAAGTTGCATGGCAATATATCTCGGAATGACTATGGAAATGCCATAATAGGTAGGTATGGTGGCTGTTTTGAGGAAGGTATATGGTGGGTGTAATGCACCGGCAAGGGTTGCGCGGTACTAGAGAGGCTAGCAATGGTGGAAGGGTGAGAGTGCGTATAATCCATGGACTCAACATTAGTCATAAAGAACTCACATACTTATTGCAAAAGTCTATTAGCTATCGAAACAAAGTACTACACGCATGCTCCTAGGGGGATAGATTGGTAGGAAAATACCATCGCTCGTCCCCGACCGCCACTCATAAGGAAGACAATCAGTAAATAAATCATGCTCCGACTTCATCACATAACGGTTCACCATACGTGCATGTTACGGGAATCACAAAATTTAACACAAGTATTTATACCAATCCACAGTTACTCACTAGCATGACTCTAATATCACCATCTTTATATCTCAAAACAAATGCAAGGAATCAAACTTCCCATCTTATTCAATGCTCTTTATATGAAAGTTTTTATTATATCCCTCTTGGATGCCCATCATATTAGGACTAAATTCATAACCTAAGAAAATTACCATGCTGTTTAGGGACTCTCAAAATAATATAAGTGAAGCGTGAGAGTTCATCAATTTCTTCAAAATAAGACCACCGCCATGCTCTAAAAAGATATAAGTGCAGCACTAGAGCAACTACCTAGCTCAAAAGATATAAATGAAGCACATAGGGTATTCTAATAAATTCACGATTCAAGCATGTCCCTCTCAAAAGGTGTGTCCAGCAAGGATGATTGTGTCAAACTAAAAAGCAAAGAATCATATCATACAAGACGCTCCAAGCAAAACACATATCATGTGGTGAATAAAAATATAGCCTCAAGTAAATTTACCGATGGATTGAAGACGAAAGAGGGGATGCCATCCGGGGCATCCCCAAGCTTAGATGCTTGGTTGTCATTGAATATTACCTTGGGGTGCCTTGGGCATCCCCAAGCTTAGGCTCTTGCCACTCCTTATTCCATAGTCCATCAAATCTTTACCCAAAACTTGAAAACTTCACAACAGAAAACTCAACAGAAAACTCGTAAGATCCGTTAGTATAATAAAACAAATCATTCACTTGGGTACTGTCAAAGATAAGATTCATAATTGTTCTCACACAATGCCTACTGTAACTTATCATTTCTACAATTTATATTGAGAAATATAATCCATAGAAACTAGAAAACAAGCAAACTATGCATTGAAAACAGAATCTGTCAAAAACAGAACAGTCTGTAAAGATCTCAATTAAGGTTATACTTCTGTAACTCCAAAATTTCTGAAAAATTAGGAAAACGTAGGAAATTTGTATATCAATCCTATGTAAAAAATTCAGAGTTTTTCCACTTTCCAGTAAAATATAGGAATTTCTGTACTGGACGCAAAAGTTTCTGTTTTTGCACAGAATCAAGTCGACTATCATCCACACTATCCCAAAGGCTTTACTTGGCACTTTATTGAAAAAAAAGCTATAACACATGATTACTACAGTAGCTTAATCATGTGAACACACAAAAACAGTAGGGGTAAATATTGGGTTGTCTCCCAACAAGCGCTTTTCTTTAATGCCTTTTTAGCTAGGCATGATGATTTCAATGATGCTCACATAAAAGATAAGAATTGAAACATAATGGGAGCATCATGAAGCATATGACTAGCTCATTTAAGTCTAACCCACTTACTATGTATAGGGATTTTGTGAGCAAACAACTTATGGGAACAAGAATCAACTAACATAGGAAGGCAAAACAAGCAAAACTTCAAGATTTTCAACACATAGAGAGGAAACTTGATATCATTGCAATTCCTACAAGCATATATTCCTCCCCCATAATAATTTTCAGTAGCATCATGAATGAATTTAACAATATAACCCCCACATAAATCATTCTTTTCATGGTCTACAAGCATAGAAATTTTATTACTCACCACATAAGCCAATTTATTCTCACAAATAGTAGTGGGAGCAAACTCAACAAAATAACTATCATGTGAGGCATAATCGAATTGAAAATTAAAATCATGATGACAAGTTTCATGGTTATCATTATTCTTTATAGCATACATGTCATCACAATAATCATCATAGATAGCAACTTTGTTCTCATAATCAATTGGAACCTCTTCCAAAATAGTGGATTCATCGCTAAATAAAGTCATGACCTCTCCAAATCCACTTTCATAATTATAACAATAAGATTCAACACCCTCCAAAAGAGTGGGATCATTACCTAGAGTTGACACTCTTCCAAACCCACTTTCATCAACATAATCATCATAAATAGGAGGCATGCTATCATCAAAATAAATATTCTCATCAAAACTTGGGGGACTAAAAATATCATCTTCATCAAACATAGCATCCCAAAGCTTGTGGCTTTGCATATCATTAGCATCATGGGTATTCAAAGAATTCATACTAACAACATTGCAATCATGCTCATCATTTAAAGATTTAGTGCCAAACATTTTATTGCATTCTTCTTCTATCAATTGAGCACAATTTTCCGATTCATCATTTTCAAGAAAGACATGATAAAGATGAAGCATATGAGGCAACCTCAATTCCATTTTTTTGTAGTTTTCTTTTATAGACTAAACTAGTGATAAAACAAGAAACTAAAAGATTCAATTGCAAGATCTAAAGATATACCTTCAAGCACTCACCTCCCTGGCAACGGCGCCAGAAAAGAGCTTGATGTCTACTACGCAACCTTTCTTCTTGTAGACTCGTGTTGGGCCTCCAAACGCAGAGTTTTGTGGGACAGTAGAAAATTTCCCTCAAGTGGATGACCTAAGGTTTATCAATCCGTGGGAGGCGTAGGATGAAGATGGTCTCTCTCAAACAACCGTGCAACCAAATAACAAAGAGTCTCTTGTGTCCCCAACACACCCAATACAATGGTAAATTGTATAGGTGCACTAGTTCGGCGAAGAGATGGTGATACAAGTGTAATATGGATGGTAGATATAGGTTTTTGTAATCTGAAAATATAAAAACAGCAAGGTAGCAAGTGACAAAAGTGAGCAAAAACGGTATTGCAATGCTTGAAAACAAGGCCGAGGTTCATACTTTCACTAGTGCAAATTCTCTCAACAATGACAACATAATTGGATCACATAACAATCCCTCAACGTGCAACAAAAAATCACTCCAAAGTTTCTATTGGAGAACGTAGAACGAAAACGTGCATCAACCCCTATGCATAGATTATCCCAATGTCACCTCGGGAATCCGCGAGTTGAGTGCCAAAACATACATCAAGTGCATCAATAGAACATCCCATTGTCACCACAGATATCCCATCGCAAGACATACATCAAGTGTTCTCAAATCCAATACTCAATCCAACATAACGAAACCTCAAAGAGCAAGACTCAATTCATCAGAAGAAGGTAGAGGGGGAGAAACACCATATGATCCAACTATAGTAACAAAGCTCGCGGTACATCAAGATCGTGCCAAATCAAGAACACGAGAGAGAGGGAGATAGAGAGAGAGAGATCAAACACATAGCTACTGGTACATACCCTTGGCCCCAAGGGTGAACTACTCCCTCCTCATCATGGAGACCGCCGGGATGATGAATATGGCCACCGGTGATATTTTCCCCCTCCGGCAGGGTGCCGGAACGGGCTCCCGATTGGTTTTTCATGGCTACAGAGGTTTGCGGCGACAGAACTCCCGATCTAGGTTTATTTCTGGGGGTTTCAGGATTTATAGGAATTTTTGGCGTCGGTCTCACGTCAGGGGGGTCCACGAGGCAGCGACAAGCCAGGGGGCGTGCCCTCCACCCTTGCCGTCACCTCGGGACTCTTCTGGCCCAACTCCGATGCTCCGTGGGCTTCTTCTGGTCCATAAAAAATCACCGTAAATTTTCAGCTCGTTTGGACTCCGTTTGATATTCCTTTTTCTTTAAAACTCAAAAACAAGAAAAAAAACATAAGTTGTCACTGGGTTCTAGGTTAATAGGTTAGTCCCAAAAATAATATAAAATAACATATAAATGCATATAAAACATCCAAGATGGATAATATAATAGCATGGAACAATAAAAAATTATAGATACGTTGGAGACGTATTAGTGTCATGCAAAGCTTCATTTATTAGGTTATAGACTCATATTGCATTGGGACATGTGATGTTACAGTAACTAGCTAAGTTACTCAAACTACCTCTCTCCTCATTAACTCATTGCCACATAAGAAAATTTGCTGAGTTGGACTTGATGTTACTGCTGAAGTTACTCCCACTGTGTCTAGTGAGTATCATATCATGATACCGTATCATATTAAATGTTGTGCTACTATGTGTCATGCATGTCAATAAATGAAATCATCTATGATACTAACGTATCATTATGCACTACGAATGTAGTATCATACACTAGTATTATATGCATGATACTAGTACATGATACTTGTCATTGCGACCAGCCTTAGTTTCGTCCGGCCTAATAATTTCGGACTACCCTCCATGGCCCTCCGTCCTTCGGAGTGTAAATAGTTAAGCCAATGACATGTGGGTCTACCACAAGAGGGCCCATATGTCAGTTAATGGAAGAGAGAGGTGCGTAGGCGTATTTGCGGAAGCGTGCTCCACTGGCAAACATGATGGCAGTACAGAGTAAGGCTGATTTAGTAACACTAACACGCTGGCTCAGCTTATTACTACAGCGTGTATTGTCACTTCACTGACTAGGTGAATATGTAGTTCTCTCTAACCGAGATGGGGAATAATGGATCGCCAAGACTTCCTATCTACAGTATCCATATGCCTCTACTCTCATCCTGTCCAACAACAAGAACCATTGGCCAAGGCACACCTACTCCCTCCTTCCGGTTTATATGCAGGTTAATAAAAAAATCATCAACCAAGGTAGTAGTAAATGCTGAGTGCCCGAAAGATTTTTTTCTTCCAAAAGTAGTACTCAATAATTGGCTTGTTTTCCTCAAGAAAATTGTGTCTCAAACGTTTTAATTGGAATGCATGCGTGCATGCGTGAAGAACAAAAGACCAGAACTTTTACATGCATCGGTGAGTTTTCTCTTAATTCTTGCATGCAACATTTTAATGAAGCTTGAAATATGAACATGTCAATGGGAGGGAGTAGAAGCCTCATGCATGCAACACTCACACGTACACATGCACGCACGCAACACTCACACATCCATGCGGCACACAGCACACGACGCAACACACATGCTCACGCTCTCAACCTACTCCCTCCGTCCGTGAAAGACTGTACATATAGAGAATTACACATTGACCAAGAGGAATGGAACTCCACATCATTTAGAGCAAGTACTCGCTCTGTTTCTTTCTTTGATTCGCACATCATTTAGAGCAAGTACTAGGATTCTTAAAACGGAGGAATAGGAAAAACAAAGGATTCGAGTGGCATGTCCACTTGAATCCCATATTATTAGCACTGAGTGTTTGATGCCACAGGAGAGAGAAAGGAAGGGAAAAAAAGTTTGAGCGGATTCTAGATTTCCAATGAAATGTTGTAGTAGTACACGTGATTCCATACTAGTAAAAATTCCAATAGGATTCAATCCTATGAATCAAACGACTAATGTACTAAGGTCCACAGTCAAGGCGGCATAGGGCGGACGCGACCTCTCACTGCGTCCGCCATTGAAGTGGCGCGCTGGCCGAGGGCGCCGCCCACTGCACGCCCGGCTGAACGCCTACATTAAACCCGCGTGGAATCCGAGAAACCTACTCCGCGTGGAAACCGGTTATTTTATGTAAATGTAATGAAATCCGGCCGTGTTTTCACGAATTTGTTTACGTACAATCTGAGTGGATTGCTCCAGTGGTCATCACACCTGAGCCAATCGATTCACACCCTTCCGTGCTCCATTTTGTCTTGCATTACTTCCTCCGTCCAGCACACTGACAAGTGGGCCCCATGCTCATGTATGCCAATGTGGTAGTCAATTATTTTGTCAGAGTCAGCTATCACACCCTTCCGGTGCCACGTCAAATGAATCCACTAGAAACAAGTCTAGACTTGTTCGATTCAACCGCCTCCCTAGGTGTTTGGAGAGGAATTGGCCGACGCGAGGCGGTTCTATAGGTGGGCATGCGGCAAAAACAGGGGAAAACGCGGGAACCAGCTAGACGAGGGAGGGAAGCTTCTACATTCGCGGGGGGTGTGGCATTGGCCATTGGGCGGCAACAGGCAGTCATCCGGGTATGCCATAAAGGACGCAAAGAGGCATCCTATATCAGCAAGGACCAGCTTCCCCACCGATAGCTCATCTAACAGAACTCCCAAGTTAACTGTGTTGAGGCTCAAGTAGTCATCGGATGGGTGACCGGATGGGAAGTGGCCTCGATGTTAAATTAACTGATGGTATGGGTCGTTGTAAACATTCAATTGACTTAAATGTATATAGTGCTTCGTCCTATCAGTTGAATTAACCTCGAGGTCCTTGTTTTGTAATTTTTGACCTTTTTTGTTTTTTGAACACATGTTAATCGAAGGTCTATCGCGTTACTTTTTGTTTTTTGAACACATGCTAATTGGCGTGAAAGAAGGTCTATCGCGTTACTCTACAACATGTTTACAAAAAAAATGATATGACTTCTGTCAGCTTATAAGTCATGTCTGTCAAATTAACCTCTGTGTACTTGTTCTCAAATTAATCTCTCGGACTTACAGGAGTGCTGCAATGTGTCAGCGTAAATTGCAAGATGAGCCAGCAAGCTAGCAGTGGAGTTGCCAACATACTCAAAGTGCACGCAACATTGAGTTGACAGAAGCATGCCCACTACAACATATTTTGATGTCTCCTCCAGATTACGTGACAGGCTTAAGATAAAACTGTTTATCAAGCACTATGCATGCTCTAAATAGTAACAAATTAACATTTGGGTAGTTGATAATAACATGTGAGATTATGAATATATCTTTTTGCAAATATATCATAACAAAGTGTTCTTTTTTTGCCGGTAGAAAAGAATGTTCAATGTAACTGATTAGCTCCATGCTAGTTTTGACTACTTTAATTTAAAAATGAACCTCGTGTTTTCTTTGGTAAAACAAAATTAGTAACTAAATGGAGATTGGACACCATGTCCTACCACGTACGTAAGTGCAGCAAGCAAGATTTATTCACGTACAGGGCAGGCTTGTACTACTTCTTAGAGAAAAGTAAAGAAAACAAATGGGGAAGCTGACTACAACAACATGTGAAGTTCCACTGCGAGGTTACTTGCTCCTTCTCGGTCGTCGGGAATCTATGTTCTTCCACTCTTTTTTTTACGTGAGCTTTGTTCATCCTTTTGCCAACACGCGGGACATCTAGCATCAAGGTGCACATGTCATGCAGGAAAATGGAGATAAGCAGTGCGTAAGTGAGTCGTGCACTTCGATGGCACGTACTATGCAATATTTTTTCTCCTCGATGGCACGTGAATCGTGCACGTACTCAATGATGGAGCAGGGATGGTAGCTAAGGACATGGTCGGCCCTTTTTGGAGAGAGTACTAAATAACTTTGATGTGTCCCGTCAACTCGCAGAACGATGAGAAGCTTGCTTATACTACGCCCTCTCTCTTGCCCACGCGCGCGCGGTGGCTCACAGCACGAGGAGAAGCTTTTGCTTTATACAAGCGGTGGAAGTGCAGCAGTTCATTCGGTGTCAGATTGCCAAAAGTATATAGTAGTACTACTGTAGTACCATCATCATTGTTCGACTTCCGGAAGAGGCAAAGAGCCAAACACAAGGTCACCTACTAACCTTTAGTAGGAGTACAGTACTATAGACAAAGTTGGGCCACCTTTTTAGAGCATGGTTAATTAATATAGGCGGCTCTTGCAGCGGCACATCATTTAGAGCAAGTACTCAGGAGCAGGACGCCAACCAAGCTCCTCCTTCCACCATTTTCTCCACTCTTTCGGCGGCATCCGACGAGCAGGAAGAGCAGTTCTCCGGCATAAATGCTGTTTGGGTGGCCCGCCGAGCCCGGCAGTTACGAGCAAGGAAGCTCGCTGCTCCACCTACCTCGCCTAGCCCAACGGAGCCAGTTGCTGCCCTAAGCCAGCGCGTGGTTCCGGAGCTGGTCGCTCCTATCCTGCTCGAGGAAGAGTGTCGAGTTGCTCCACACCGGCTTGTCGGGGAGCACGGTGGCACGGCCATCGTCGCTGCCCTTGACACCGTCGCGTCGTACAACGCCTCCAGTGCCTGCGACTGCGCCATCCACCATCGATGCGCGCGTAGCCGCGCCATGCAGGCAGAGAAAGAAGCCGCCGCGGATGTCGACGAGGTGACGCGGCTATGCGGATGTCGATGAGGTGACGGCCAGCACGTCCCCGCCCGCCACCATCATCGAGGAGAAGTAGAACACGGGAGGCCGCCGCCGATTGTATCCCATGAAGGCCCCCGCCGAGGCGACGCCGGCGAGAACAGCTGGTGTCTTGCACCATTCTTCTTCAGCCGGATGCCGGAGGAGGACAAAGAGATCGGCCGACGACCATTTAGATTAGGTATATTAATTCTACCTTTAGCTCCGGACTAGCATAGCTTATTTAATGTAAATGTAATAAATACATCATGTTTATATGAAATCTGGCCGTGTTTGCACGAATTTGCATCCACGTTCGCACTCTCGGGCAAGCGTTGTCCGTCACTGGAGTGGGACGACGGACTCCGTCTCTGACAACCCCGCAAAGTGTGTCACCACCTTTGTGATAGCCAGGACGCGGTGAAAGAACGACGACCTTCATTCCGCAGGTGATGGCCATTACAGCGCGCTCGTCTAGACGACTCGATAGCTCATGAAGCAGCACCAACAACATGCCTTGTACGTCTAGTACTCCATTGCAGTCGTAGTTGCTGCATGCACAACTCGGGTTGCAGTTGTAGATGAGCAGGGCGAGGCTGCATGGCCATCCATCAATAGTGGCTGGTATGAGGATGGCATCGCCATGTGCATCCTATTTGTACTAAAAATCATGAATGAAGAGTATAAACATGTTTACGTACAACCTGAGTGGATTACTCCAGTGGTCATCGCACGTGTAGTGTCATGCAAAGCTTCATTTATTAGATTATAGAGTCATTTTGTTTTGGTATGTCATAGAATGAGTAACTAGCTATAAGTTACTCAATTTACCTCTGTCCTCATTAACTTGTTGTCACATAGGCGAATTTGCTGAGTTGGACTCGATGTTATTCCTCTTGAAGTTACTCCCACTGTGGTTAGTCTTAGGCCTTGTTCGGTTTAACCTCCTCCCAAGGGGTTTGGAGAGGAACGGAGGGGAATTTGGCTTGTACATGATTTAATCCCCCACAATCCCTGTCAATCCCTGTTAAAACCCCTTGAACCGCACATGCCCTTAAGGTTAAAAATAACCGGGATTACAGAGGACAGGGTACAAACTTCAGGGATTTAAAGGTGAGGGTTTATTTCCGACTAGCTCCACAACCTCAAGGTTTATAAATTGGACTTCACTCTCCCCTCATGCACACGCGCGGGTACACTCACATTGGAGCGCATTTGCACATGAAAAGGTAGGTAACGTGATAATTTGAGACATCTAGTTGTCCACTTAATATGGGGTCAGGGACCAAATGTCAGCCATACCAAGTGCGACCTGACGCGGTGGCGCGGTTATTGATCGAGTTTCTTTTTACTGATACGTTAAATGAAACGATGGCTCCGCGTGTATTCAATTTAAAACGATTGCTACGGAGAGAAAAATAATTACTACTCCACTAGTCCACTTCGGGACTTGCTTGCTAGGGTTACTCTCTTCTTCTCACTCTCTCACCCTCTCCAGATCTAAACAAGACGATGGTGTCCACTCTCTTTGTCTCTCTCTCCTCTCCGGTTGACACAGATCCGCTCGGATCACTTCCGCTGGTGGTCGCCGGTGGCAGGAGGGAGCCGCCGCGCGCCGTCTTCTCTGACCTGGCGCCGGTGTGGGAGGTCCTCCACACCCTTGCTCCCCGCCGTCGAGTTGGCAGATCCCGCCGCCTGCCTCGCCACATCCCGCCGATCGGAGGTATAACTTATTTTAGAACCGGCCTTGTTCTAATGGCCCAGCTCCCCACGTCGCTGCATCCCTTTTTTTTCATCAAGTTAGGATTGCTCCCCACGTCGCTCCGTCCTGCATGTGGATATTCTTCTAGTATTACAAACCTCCCCATGTAGCTAGCTCCGTCGTCTTGTTGAACACTCGAACACCACCTAAATTTTTACTATTAGAGGAAAAAAGGTACTGCAGATACTGGCTAACGAACCAATCTCTTGGTTGGAAAGGGAAATAAAGATGCTGGCCTGACCGGTCTCTTTGTCGAAAAAGGATAGAAAGTGGGGGTGTTGGGCCGACAATGCAACCGAGAATGAGCACGTCTAGATTTCTTGTCATCACATTGGAAAGGTCACTGGCGAGAACAAAAAATGCACAAATCCAGACATGCTTTGCATGTTTGCCGCAGTCGGCAACACCTCTGCCTCACCACTTTATGCCTCGGTGGAGGTAAAACATGCTTGTGCCTCCCCTGTCCCTATGCCCTTACTGCTGCTGTTAATCTAACATCACAGGTAAAATGAAACAATGCCACTGTTAATGTGATGTCGCTGTTAAGTAATGCTGCTGTCAGTCTATTGCCATTGATAAACTGAATCAATGCCACCACCATTTTATGAAATGCTTCTATCTTGCTTTATTTCTCATAAAGAGTGTTTTGGGCCGTTACACTAAACTCTGACGCCGGTAACATAGCTGCATCTCCATTGAACTGCATAAAATTTAATTGCACAATGGTTGACACGACAATGTGTTTCTCCTTTCCATATCACCCTTTGTTCGAATGATCCATCCTGTTAACCGTGCACGTACGTACTGATCAATTGCTACTCACAATCTGTCATCACAGAGTAATAATGCAATTGTTATGCATGTTAATGTAAGCCCCCGTTAATCTAGTGCCAGTGTTGATTTGATGTGATGGCACTTCTTAGTTAATGGCACTTTTTCATACTATCACTGAATGCCATTGATAACATATGAGATGCTGCTAATCATAAGCCGCTGCAAAGAAATGACACTGCTTAAATAACCATGCTACATATTTGTGCAAACAGGGTTGTCTATCTCCATATGGTGTCTATTTGTGCAAACGGAAGCACAAACCTCAATTTTAGTGGAACCTGCTGTCAGCTGACCTCACGGTGCTCCAGGTGATCCTACATTCATAACTAGGTAGAATGACCAACGCAAGATGAAATAAGCTTATTCGTACGTTGACTTGCTGTTTGCAGTGTGCAACGAGCCTGTCATGTGTGGAGGAGCAACCAAGCACTGCAGCCGCGCCGTCAACGCAAGATAAAAGAGACCGAGTCATTGATGGCCTGGCCGGCGAGTAGGGGTCATGCAAATAGCAGTGCATTATTTTAGTGGAACTGCACAAAAAAGAAATTGGGGTTAGTCGGACAAATTTTCTAAAGCCACACGGAAGGAATTGCGCTCATCGATTGCATAGAATTTCCTCCGTGCCATCATAGGAGATCCCAAGGTGGAAATCAACTAACCACATATAAAATTATGCATAATCTTCCTCACACAGGTCGGTATCCCCTTCGTCCAGATGATCGTGTTTTGTCATGCCGAGCTATTGATATGTGCTACTGTTTTGCGACACCGTTTAAGTACAGAACTTTCCTATCTTTTCACATTCAGGACAATGAAGATGATTTCAGTGGAACTGCACAAAATGGTCTAATGTTGAGTGATCTCTATTGCCTTCTCTGTTTGCTATAATGTGTCAGCGTAAATTGCAAGATGAGCCATCAAGCTAGCTGTGGAGTTGCCAACATGCTCAAAGTGCATGCAACATTGAGCAGAAAGAAGCATGCCCAGGAAATTAATGCGTGCGTAGGGAGGCCCTTTGCTCAGAGAAGCATCGATCGTTTTTTCTTTATTTCTACACCTTCTCACAACTTTGTCTTGGTTATAGTCTTGTGAATCATTTAGATGCGTAAACATGCTGAACTTAAGTGCTTGTGAATGTTAGCTAGTATGCATGTCGTATCTGGTGAAGCTTAGTTTAGTGTGAATGTTGACTAGCGTGTCAACCTTTACAATCTATGTATATTGTGGGCATGTTTTTTTGACCCCTCATTTTGCCGCGCTACGACCAGTGTGAGTGTCTGCATGCAGTACAATATCCTCTAATTTGGTGGATGCCAAGCCGGCCCGTGAAGGAGCTATAACTTTTTTTCAAGTTGAAAAATGTTACCGATGAGGAGCCATAATTAAGCTGGAGGTGTCTCTTTTTTTCTTTCGAATGGGCAATAAGCTGGAGAGCTGGAGAGTGTCTCTAATGGGCTGCCTCTAGTGTTAACGTCCTCCAGTACGAAACACACAGGCAGCCAACTAGGCCGATGCAAAAGCCTATCCATCTTAAAGCCCATTTGTTTTTGTTTTTTGCGAGGAAAAGCCCATTTTTCTTGAAGAGAGGGCGATCCCAGAAAAACCCTCCTTCCTCCTCACTTCCACTTATACTGCAGCTCATTGGAATCTCCCGCTTCCGTCTCCCCCCAATTCCCCCTGCTCCCCATCTTCCTCACTCGTATAGAAAACCCCCGCTCACCTTCTTCCTCACTCATACAGAAAACGCCTGCTCCTCTTCTTCCTCACTCCTATAGAAAACTCCAGCCATGCTTCTTCCCCACTCGCACTGCCACTAGGCTCGTCTCTCGCTACTCTGCTCAAACCCGTGAGCTCGGCGCGACGACCGCAAGGAAAATGGAGTCGGTGGGACCCAGCGCCAAGAAGATGAGGCTCCCGCCAGCGGCGACGCCGGTTGTAGATCCCGCACCCGACAGCGCGGGGAGAAGCGGCGAGACCCCCCCCCCCCCCCAAATGGATCTGAGGAACCCGTAGAATCTTGGGTGGACCGCATCAGTGATCTCCCAAACGAAATCCTTGGGGAGATCATCTCGCTTCTCCCCACCAAGGATTGCTGCCGCACCCAAGTCCTCTCAACTCGTTGGCGCCCTCTATGGCGCGCCACGCCCCTTAATCTCGACTGTCGTCAGCTATCTGTCATTCCTGATTTTGAACTCCTCAGAGCCATCATCTCCTCCTACCAGGGCTCCGTACAATGCCTCTGCATCCCGACACACTACCTGTTGTCCATACCCTGCACAGTGGACGCTGATAACCCACAAGTATAGGGGATCGCAACAGTTTTCGAGGGTAGAGTATTCAACCCAAATTTATTGATTCGACACAAGGGGAGCCAAAGAATATTCTCAAGTATTAGCAGCTGAGTTGTCAATTCAACCACACCTGAAAGACTTAATATCTGCAGCAGAGTATTTAGTAGCAAAGTAGTATGGAAGTAACGGTAACAGTGGCAAAAGTAACAGTAACAGTTTTGTAGCAATTGTAACAGTGGCAACGGAAAAGTAACATAGCAAAGATCAATATGTGAAAAGCTCGTAGGCAATGGATCAATGATGGATAATTATGTCGGATGGCATTCATCATGCAACAGTTATAACCTAGGGTGACAAAGAACTAGCTCCAATTCATCAATATAATGTAGGCATGTATTCCATATATAGTCATACGTGCTTATGGAAAAGAACTTGAATGATATCTTTTGTCCTACCCTCCTATGGCAGCAGGGTCCTAATAGAAACTAAGGGATATTAAGGCCTCCTTTTAATAGAGAACCGGACCAAAGCATTAGCACTTAATGAATACATGAACTCCTCAAACTACGGTAATCACCGGAAAGAATCCCAATTATTGTCACCTTGGGGTATGCAGATCATAACACGTAATAGGTGTCTACAACTTGCAAGATAGGATCAAGAACACATATATATTCATGAAAACATAATAGGTTCAGATCTGAAATCATGGCACTCGGGCCCTAGTGACAAGCATTAAGCATAGCAAAGTCATAGCAACATCAATCTTAGAACATAGTGGATACTAGGGATCAAACCCTAACAAAACTAACTCAATTACATGATAAATCTCATCCAACCCATCACTGTCCAGCAAGCCTACGATGGAATTACTCACGCACGACGGTAAGCATCATGAAATTAGTGATGGAGGATGGTTGATGATGATGATGGCGATGATGTCCCCTCTCCGGAGCCCCGAACGGACTCCATATCTGCCCTCCCGATGAAGAACAGGAGGTGGCGGCAGCTCTGTATCGTAAAACGCGATGAATCCTTCTCTCTAATTTTTTTTCTCCCCGAACGTGAATATATAGAGTTGGAGTTGAGGTCGGTGGAGGTCCAGGGGACCCACAAGGCAGGGGGCGCGCCCTGCACCCTTGTGGACAGCAGGTGGGTCCCCCTCTATTGATTCTTTCGCCAATAATTTTTATTTATTCCAAAAATATTCTCCGTGAAGTTTCAGGTCATTCCGAGAACTTTTATTTCTGCACAAAAATAACACCAAGGCAATTCTGCTGAAAACAGTGTCAGTCCGGGTTAGTTCCATTCAAACCATGCAAATTAGAGTCCAAAACAAGGGCAAAAGAGTTTGAAAAAGTAGATATGATGGAGACGTATCAACTCCCCCAAGCTTAACCCATTGCTTGTCCTCAAGCAATTCAGTTGATAAACTGAAAGTGATAAAGAAAAACTTTTACAAACTCTGTTTGATCTTGTTGTTGCAAATATGTAAAGCCAGCATTCAAGTTTTCAGCAAAGATTATAAACTAACCATATTCACAATAACATTTATGTCTCACATTTACTCATACCAATGGCATAATCAACTAATGAGCAATAATAATAAATCTCGGATGACAACACTTTTTCAAAACAATCATGATATGATATAACAGGATGGTATCTCGCTAGCCCTTTCTGAGACCGCAAAACATAAATGCAGAGCACCCCTAAAGATCAAGGACTGACTAGACATTGTAATTCATGGAAAAATAGATCCAGTCACAGTCATACTCAATATCAATTAATAACAACGCATACAAATGACAGTGGTGCTCTCTAACTGGTGCTTTTTATAAGAGGATGATGACTCAGCATAAAAGTAAATAGATAGGCCCTTCGCAGAGGGAAGCAGGGATTTGCAGAGGTGCCAGAGCTCGAGCTTTTTGAAACAGAGATGAATATAATTTTGAGCGGTATGCTTTCATTGTCAACATAACGACCAAGAGATCTCAGTATCTTCCATGCTACATACATTATAGGCGGTTCCCAAACAGAATGGTAAAGTTTTTACTCCCCCTCCACCAACAATCACACTCCACGGCTGATCCGAAACAACGGGTACCGTCCATAACAACAACAGTCCTGGGGGAGTTTTGTTTGCAATTATAATTTGATTTGATTTGAGCATGGGACTGGGCATCCCGATTACCAGCCATTTTCTCGTTAATGATGAGCGGAGTCCACTCATCGTGAGAATAACCCACCTAGCATGTAAGATACTGACAGCCCTCAGTCGCTACATGAGCGATTCGGGCATACAAAACATATTATTATTTGAAGGTTTAGAGTTTGGCACATGCAAATTTACTTGGAACGGCAGGTAAATACCGCATATAGGTAGGTATGGTGGACTCATATGGAACAACTTTGGGTTTATGGAAGTGGATGCACAAGTAGTATTCCCGCTTAGTACAAGTGAAGGCTAGCAAAAGATTGAGGAGCGACCAGCTAGAGAGCGACAACAGTCATAAACATGCATTAAGATTAACCAACATTGAGTGCAAACATGAGTAGGATTATAAATCACCATGAACATAAATATCGTGGAGGCTATGTTGATTTTGTTTCAACTACATGCGTGAACATGTGACAAGTCAAGCCACTCGAATCATTCAAAGGAGGATACCATCCTATCATACTACATCACAACCATTTTAAAAGCATGTTGGCACGCAAGGTAAACCATTATAAACTCCTAGCTAATTAAGCATGGCATGAGTAACTATAATCTCTAATTGTCATTGCAAACATGTTTCATTCATAGTAGGCTGAATCAAGAACGATGAACTAATCTTATTTACAAAAACAAGATACGTCAAGTTCATACCAGCTTTTCCTCATCTGAATCATTTCTTCAGATATCATCATTATTGCCTTTCACTTGCACGACCGAACAGTGTGGATAATAATAATAGTGCACGTGCATTGGACTAAGCTGGAATCTGCAAACATTTATTCAAAGGAGAAAACAAGGTAATATGGGCTCTTTGTTAGATCAACAATAATGCATATGAGACCCTCTCAACATTTTCATCGTGGTCTTCTCCTCTCGACCCCCAAAGAAAAGAAAAGAATTTCAAAGAAACACACTGAAATGTTTTTGGAGTTTTTTTTCTTCTGAAGAAGGTAAAACAAGAACGAGAAAAACTATTACACAGGAAAACTCCCAACAAGCAAAAGAAGAACGAGAAATCTTTTTGGGTTTTCTTTAATACTACTACTAAATAAACATGGAAAGGAAATAGGCTACAACTAATTTTTTTTTGTTTTTCTTAAGGTTTTTCAAACACACAAGAAGAAAGCAGGAAAAACAAAATAAACTAACATGGATAATACAATGAAAAAGTATGAACTCCGACAACTGGAATGAGTGTGTGAACATGAATATAATGTCGGTGAGAAATACGTGCTCCCCCAAGCTTAGGCCCACGGCTGGCCTGGCGGATATCCAAAGTTGTAGTCGGGGTTGTACTGTGATGCGGCAGCTACTGCCTGAAGGGCTGCAGCATGGAGGCGAGTGGCCTCAACCTCTCTCTCATACTCGTTTGCCTCCTCTCTAGTTATAAAATATCTCCCTCTAACCTGAAAGTTAAAGAAGGCAGGAGCAGGAAGAGTAATACGGACAACGCGCTGTCGGTCAAAGATTAGTCGGTACAGGAGGGACTGTTCGTTCCTCACAAGAAATTGGTAGGGAACCAAAGCATTATAGTCAAGAAAAGCAGGTGGTAACTCAATGGCATTCCCCCTTATGGGTACTCCAAGATAATTAGCTAAACGGGTTGCATAAATCCCACCAAATAAATCTCCATCTTTAGCATTAAGATGTAACCTCCTCGCAATAATGGCCCCCAAGTTATATCGTTTATCGCCCAACACTGCACACTTAAGGACACTAAGATCTGATGTGCAAAGGTGGCTATGATCATGTTTACCATTAATGCATCTACCTTTGAAGAGAGCAAAATAATGTACGGCAGGAAAATGAATACTCCCCATGGAGGCTTGTGTAATATGTCTAGTTTCTCCCACAGTAATGCTAGCAAGGAAATCATTGCACTCAGTTTTACGAGGCTCGCTATGAATGCCCCATTGTGGGATTGTGCAAGCAGTATTAAAATCTTCAAGGTCCATGGTATATGATTCATCATAAAGATCAAATAGGACAGTATGAGTATTGCGCTGAGATGTAAATTTAAACCTTCTCACAAATGAATCAGTGAGTTGATAGTATTGGGGACACTTATCTGACAAGAAGTCCCCCAGTTCAGCATTTTGCACGTACGCATCAAACTCATCCTTGAAACCTGCACGAACCATGAATTCATCCGACGGCCATTCACAAGGCCGCACTTGAGCTTCCCTTGGTGGTTCAAGGTCCGGTTCACGTATCGCGAGCCTCGGTGCTTGCTTCCTCGAGGAACCACCTTGGTACATTTTCCTCAACATTTTTCTTCCTCTGAGAAATTTCTGAAATTTTTAGTGGCTCAAAATAAAAGTGAACCAAACTCAACAAGCTTGATAGCAACTACAACTACAAGTGTCTAGAGGCTATATCATGCATCAAAACTACTTTGGACCCTATAAATCTGACATGCAAGCTCAAGAACAAGGTCACCATAGCAGCAAAAATTTGCAATAAATAAAGCACTAGAACAAAAACTAATTGGACCATTGGAGGAGTCACATACCGAAGAACAATCCCCCAAAACAGTTTTGCAAATGGAGCTTTACACAAGGAGATCAAAAATGGCAGCAAGATGAGCTAGAACACGGGTTTGAGCACTCGGATGGTTTTTTCTGGAGGAAGACGAAGTGGATGGGTGCTGGAATAAGTGTGGGGGGCCTACGTGGGGCCCACAAGGCAGGGGCGCGCCCAGGGGGTAGGGCGCGCCCTCCACCCTTGTGGTCCACTGGTGCAGCCCCCTGGTGCAATCTCAGCGCCAGAAATTCTAAAATATTCTATAAAAAATCATATTAAATTTTCAGGGCATTTGGAGAACTTTTATTTTCGGGACATTTTTTATTGCACTGATATGTCAGAAAACAGACGGATAATACTATTTTTGCTTTATTTATTCTAAATAACATAAAGTAAAAGGTGGGCACAGAAAGTTGTGCTTTCTAAATTCATCCATCTCATGCTCATCAAAAGGAATCCATTAACAAGGTTGATCAAGTCTTATTAACAAACTTCTTTCGAATAACATGGAACTGGAGAATTTTCGAATAACACTAGGTTACCTCAACGGGGATATGCATGTCCCCAACAATAAGAATATCATATTTCTTTTTGACAGTCGGGAGAGGAAATTCAAAACCTCCGATAGTAATAGTTGAAATTTTTCCAATAGAATTGATACTATGAACTTGAGGTTGTTTCTTCGGAAAGTGTACCGTATGCTCATTACCATTAACATGAAAAGTGACATTGCCTTTGTTGCAATCAATAACAGCCCCTGCAGTATTCAAAAAGGGTCTACCAAGGATGATCGACATAATGTCGTCCTCGGGAATATCAAGAATAACAAAGTTCGTTAAGATAGTAACGTTTGCAACCACAACAGGCACATCCTCACAAATACCAATGGGTATAGCAGTTGATTTATCAGCCATTTGCAAAGAGATTTCAGTAGGTGTCAACTTATTCAATTCAAGTCTACGATATAAAGAGAAAGGCATAACACTAACACCGGCTCCCAAATCACATAAAGCAGTTTTAACATAGTTTCTTTTAATGGAGCATGGTATAGTTGGTACTCCTGGATCTCCAAATTTCTTTGGTATTCCACCCTTAAAAGTATAATTAGTAAGCATGGTGGAAATTTCAGCTTCAGGTATCTTTCTTTTATTTGTGACAATATGTTTCATATACTTAGAATAAGGAGACATTTTCAGCATATCAGTCAAACGCATACGCAAAAAGATAGGTCTAATCATTTCAGCAAAGCGCTCAAAATCCTCATCATCCTTTTTCTTGGATGGTTTAGGAGGAAAGGGCATGGGTTTCTGAACCCATGGTTCTCTTTCTTTATCATGCTTCCTAGCAACGAAGTCTCTCTTATCATAATGTTTATTCTTTGATTGTGGGTTATCATGATCAACAGCAGGTTCTACCTCCAAATCATTATCATTACTAGGTTGAGTATCAACATGAACATCATCATTAACGTTATCACTAGGTTCATGTTCATCACCAGATTGTGTCTCAGCATCTGAAATAGAAGTATCATTTGGATTCTCAGGTGTGTCATGATACGTCTCCGTCGTATCTACTTTTCCTAACGCTTTTCCTCTTGTTTTGGACTCTAATTTGCATGATTTGAATGAAACTAACCCGGACTGACGCTGTTTTCAGCAGAACTACCAAGGTGTTGTTTTTGTGCAGAAATAAAAGTTCTCAGAATGGAACGAAACTTTGCGAGGAATTTTTATACAATAAAAGAAAAATACTAGAGCCAAGAACCACCGGAGGGGGGCACCTGGGTGGGCACAACCCACCAGGGCGCGCCCCCCTCCAGGCGCACCCAGGTGGGTTGTCCCCACATGGTGGCCCCGCAGACCCTAAAACCGACGCTATAAAATCCTATTTTTCCAGAAAAAATGAGGGAGAAAGAATTATCGCGTTCCGCGAGACGGAGCCACCGCCACCTCTTGTTCTTCATCGGGAGGCCAGATCTGGAGTCCGTTTGGGGCTCCGGAGAGGGGGATCTTCGGTATTCATCATCACCAACCCTTCTCCATCGCCAATTCCATGATGCTCCCCACGGGGAGTGAGTAATTCCTTCGTAGGCTCGCTGGTCGGTGAGGAGTTGGATGAGATTCATCATGTAATCGAGTTAGTTTTGTTAGGGCTTGATCCCTAGTATCCATTATGTTCTGAGATTGATGTTGCTATGACTTTGCTATGCTTAATGCTTGACACTTTGGGCCCGGGTGCCATGAATTCAGATCTGAACCATTTATGTTATCACCATTATATCCATGTTCTAGATCCGATCTTGCAAGTTATAGTCACCTACTACGTGTTATGATCCGGCAACCCCGGAGTGACAATAGTCGGGACACTTGCCGGTGATGACCGTAGTTTGAGGAGTTCATGTATTCACCGTGTGTTAATGCTTTGTTCCGGTTCTCTATTAAAAGGAGGCCTTAATATCCCTTAGTTTCCAATATGGACCCCGCTGCCATGGGAGGGTAGGACAAAAGATGTCATGCAAGTTCTTTCCATAAGCACGTATGACTATTTACGGAATACATGCCTACATTATATTTATGAACTGGAGCTAGTGCCGCATCACCCTAGGTTATGACTGTCACATGATGAATATCATCCAACAAATTGCCGATCCAATGCCTACGATTTTCCTACATATTGATCTTGCTAAGTTACTACTGCTATTGTTACTATTGCACTTGCTACAAAATCATTGCTATCACTGTTACTGTTACTATTGTTGTTGCTACTACTATCAAAACTATCATACTACTTTGCTACTGATCACTTTGTTGCAGATAATTAATCTCCAGGTGTGGTTGAATTGACAACTCAGCTGCTAATACTTGCAAATATTCTTTGACTCCCCTTGTGTCGAATCTATAAATTTGGGTTGAATACTCTACCCTCAAAAACTGTTGCGATCCCCTATACTTGAGGGTTATCATGTCTATAACAGGTTCACTAGAAGAATGCAAAGTCCTATCAGTTTTCTTTTTATTTTTATTACTAGGACTAGGTGCATCAGTATTAATTCTCTGAGAATCTTGCTCAATTCTCTTAGGATGGCCCTCAGGATACAAAGGTTCCTGAGTCATCTTACCACCTCTAGTCATAACCCTAACAGCATTATCATTGTTCTTACTATTCAACTCATTAAGCAAATCATCTTGTGTCTTAAGTACTTGTTCTACTTGAGTTTTAACCATGGAAGCATGCTTACTAATCAGCTTAAGATCATTAATAGTTCTACTCATATAATCACCCAAGCAGTCAAGCATGTGAGCATTACGTTTCAATTGTCTACTAACATAAGCATTGAAATTTTCTTGTTTAACAATAAAATTATCAAACTCATCCAAGCATTGACTAGCAGACTTATTATGAGGAATATCACCTTCATCAAATCTATAGAGAGAATTTACCTCTACTACCTGTGTCGGGTTATCAAGACCATGTATTTCTTCAATAGGTGGTAGATTCTTAACATCTTCAGCTTTAATACTTTTTTCTTTCATAGATTTTTTTGCCTCTAGCATATCTTCAGGACTTAGGAATAGAATACCTCTTTTCTTCGGAGTTGGCTTAGGAGTTGGTTCAAGAAGTGTCCAATCATTATCATTACTCAATATATTATTCAATAGCAATTCAGCTTGCTCAACGGTTCGTTCCCTGAAAACACAACCAGCACAACTATCTAGGTGGTCCCTAGAAGCATCGGTTAGTCCATTATAAAAGATATCAAGTATTTCATTTTTCTTGAGAGGATGATCAGGCAAAGCATTAAGTAATTGGAGAAGCCTCCCCCAAGCTTGTGGGAGACTCTCTTCTTCAATTTGCACAAAGTTAAATATTTCCTTTAAAGCAACTTGTTTCTTATGAGCAGGGAAATATTTTTCAGAGAAGTAGTAAATCATATCCTAGGGACTACGCACACAACCAGGAGCAAGAGAATTAAACCATAACTTAGCATCACCCTTTAACGAGAAAGGAAACAACTTAAGAATATAGTAATAGTGAATTTTTTCCTCATGAGTAAATAGGGTGGCTATATCATTCAATTTAGTAAGATGTGCCACAACAGTTTCAGATTCATAACCATAGAAAGGATTAGATTCAACCAAAGCAATTAACTCAGGATCGACAGAGAATTCATAATCCTTATCAGTAACAAAGATAGGTGAAGTAGCAAACTTAGGATCATATTGCATTCGAGCATTCAAAGATTTTTCTTTCCACTTGCATAATAATTTCTTAAGATCATCTCTATCCTTACAAGCAAGAAAGTCCCTAGCTACCCCTCCATCCATAATATAACCCTCAGGTACAACAGGAAGTTCATACCTAGGATAGCTAGTCTTATCAGGTGTTTCAAAGTGTTCAGTTTCAATAATTTCATCAGTTTCAGAAATACCATCATCTTCGGCATAATCAATAGTTCTAACTCTAGTAAGATGTTCATCAAGTAATTCACCCAGTGGCATAGTTTTATCAAGCAAGGTACTAGCATCATCATGAGTAGCATTCATAGCAGAAGTAGCATCATCAATAACTTGCGACATATCAGAATTGATAGCAAGTGGTGGTGTTGCAAGTCTACTTATAACAGAAGGTGAATCTAAAGCGGAGCTGGATGGCAGTTCCTTACCTCCCCTCGTCTTAGAGAGAAAAATCTTAGTCTTAGCATCCTTCAGATTCTTCATAGTGATAATTTGATAATAATCCCAAGTGACTCAACAAATATAGCTATGCTCCCCGGCAACAGTGCCAGAAAAAAGTCTTGATAACCCACAAGTATAGGGGATCGCAACAGTTTTCGAGGGTAGAGTATTCAACCCAAATTTATTGATTCGAACCAAGGGGAGCCAAAGAATATTCTCAAGTATTAGCAGCTGAGTTGTCAATTCAACCACACCTGAAAGACTTAATATCTGCAGTAGAGTATTTAGTAGCAAAGTAGTATGGAAGTAACGGTAACAGTGGCAAAAGTAACAGTAATAGTTTTGTAGCAATTGTAACAGTGGCAACGGAAAAGTAATGTAGCAAAGATCAATATGTGAAAAGCTCGTAGGCAATGGATCAATGATGGATAATTATGTCGGATGGCATTCATCATGCAACATTTATAACCTAGGGTGGCACAGAACTAGCTCCAATTCATCAATATAATGTAGGCATGTTTTCCGTATATAGTCATACGTGCTTATGGAAAAGAACTTGCATGACATCTTTTGTCCTACCCTCCCGTGGCAGCGGGGTCCTAATAGAAACTAAGGGATATTAAGGCCTCCTTTTAATAGAGAACCGGACCAAAGCATTAGCACTTAATGAATACATGAACTCCTCAAACTACGGTAATCACCGGAAAGAATCCCAATTATTGTCACCTTGGGGTATGCGGATCATAACACGTAATAGGTGTCTACAACTTGCAAGATAGGATCAAGAACACATATATATTCATGAAAATATAATAGGTTCAGATCTGAAATCATGGCACTCGGGCCCTAGTGACAAGCATTAAGCATAGCAAAGTCATAGCAACATCAATCTTAGAACATAGTGGATACTAGGGATCAAACCCTAACAAAACTACCTCGATTACATGATAAATCTCATCCAACCCATCACCGTCCAGCAAGTCTACGATGGAATTACTCATGCACGGCGGTGAGCATCATGAAATTGGTGATGGAGGATGGTTGATGATGATGATGGCGATGATTTCCCCTCTCCGGAGCCCCGAACGGACTCCAGATCTGCCCTCCCGATGAAGAACAGGAGGTGGCGGCGGCTCCGTGTCGTAAAACGCGATGAATTCTTCTCTCTGATTTTTTCCTCCCCGAACGTGAATATATAGAGTTGGAGTTGAGGTCGGTGGAGGTCCAGGGGACCCACAAGGCAGGGGGCGCGCCCTGCACCCTTGTGGACAGCAGGTGGGTCCCCCTCTGTTGATTCTTTCGCCAATATTTTTTATTTATTCCAAAAATATTCTCCGTGAAGTTTCAGGTCATTCCGAGAACTTTTATTTCTGCAAAAAAAATAATACCAAGGCAATTCTGCTGAAAACAGCGTCAGTTCGGGTTAGTTTCATTCAAATCATGCAAATTAGAGTCCAAAACAAGGGCAAAAGAGTTTGAAAAAGTAGATACGATGGAGACGTATCAGACGCCTGGCTGACATCCCCTGAATTCGAAAAACTCCAGCAGTTTGAGTTCTACCATTACCACAAAAATTACATACCACGAACCGAAGGCCAAGAATTTGTGCCCACACCACCGTTGTCCATCTCGTGGTTTTCCTCCTCTCTCCACACCGCCACCTTCGCCCGGTGCCATCTACCAGACGATCTGGTACAAATGATTCGACTCCCACTTCTAAAAAAACTTTCACTTGTGGTGGTTTATCTGTTGGAGGCCTCACTGCACAGCATCATCCACTCCAGTTGCCCTGCCCTGGAGCGCTTGCTGATTGTTTTGGGAATAGAAATCCCTATCAGTTGTCTCCAAATAAAGTCGCCTCACCTTAAAAGCATTGGAATTTGTTTTGAAGGACATCAGCTCATCATCGAAGATGCCCCTTCACTTCAAAGGTTGCTCCTTCATTATTGTTATATACCTTCGCAAATAACAGTCGTCTCTGCGCCTAAACTGGAGACCTTGGGTGTAATTCCTGATCCGTTTAATGATCAGAAGTTGGTGTTTGGCTCCACACTTATTCAGGTATCGTATATTATCATCTACACATTTGTAATCATAAGCTGCATTTTTTAGTTGTGCGCATAAGTTTTATATCATCTTGGAGTACACTTTGGGTACTAATATTATGTTATATGCTCAATGAAGAGTTAGTCCATGGATATCCTATCAATGGTGCTGGATTCTATCAAGATCTTATATATCGGAATGTTTAGTTATGATCTGAACACAATTATTGGCTTGCTGCGATGCTTTCCATATCTGGAGAATTTGTATATAAAGGTGATGATTTCATGCACATTGAAAGCCCATATATATTGTACTAGAATTAACCGTTCAGCTGTCGCTCTTTCGACATACTCTTTTTTTAAACCTTAACTATTTTCAATCTTCATGTCTACTTAGGCACTAACACATGGAGAAAAACATATAAACAATCGGTGGTGTAATAAGCACCGGGATTTTCTCAGTTCTCATGACATTCGTTTGAGGACAATAACGATGGATGGATATGCATCCAACCAGGCAAACAGAAGCTTTGTCACATTCTTCCTGTTGAATGCGAGGTTACTATTGTCCATGAGGCTTAAGTTTTTCAACAAGAAATTTCTCACGGATGGATATGTTGAACAGCAAAAAAAGAAGTTTCAGGTGGACAAATGGGCTTCTGAACATGCTCGGCTTCTATTTACAACAACTTGTCGTCATGTTCCAGTAAATTTTTTCGCACAGGAAGTTGATTTTATCGATCAGACCGATCCATTTGTTTGTGACTGTCAAAAACAGTGGTTGAGTTAGATGTTATTGCCATGTTCAATCTGGGGTTTGTCTAAATTTGATGAACAATTAATCCTTTGGCTTTTGTACCGTTTGTAAGCTTGAGTTAGATGTTGTTGCCCTTTTTAACTCAGCTGTGACTGTCATATTTTCATTGAAACAAGGCAAATGGCTTGCCATTTCCTTTATTAAAGAGAGAAATACTATAACAACAGGGACCCAGCAGCTCGCCCAGTTGTTTTTTAGTTTTAGAGATGGAGCAGGGTATCAACTGCTCTGTGCGGGGGCTGTGACCCGTTAGCCCAGGCTTTTATTTAAGCACATGATGAGCCCAGTTGATATCTTTTTTCTTTCTGAAAATGGCTAGCCCAGTTCTATTTATTTTTTTGGACAATACCCAACCCAGGCCTACTTGCTTTTCTCAGCCCTGCTAGGCTGCAAATCTTTAAAGACGAGGAAATGTATTCGGCTTCCCCAGAAAATGGGCTATAAGTAGTAAGAAATGGGTTGTAAATTTTAAAAACACAGAAAACCTGCAACTAGATTCAAATTTCATTTTTTCAGGATTTCAAGATTTTAAATTTCATTGTTTTTTTTGCGGGAAAATTTTCGTTGTATTTTAATTTGAAATAAAATTATTTTTATAATTATTTTTAATGTGACTCGAAATTTCGTGATTAAAGAGTTCGGGCCCCACCGAAATATGCAAAATTTTGTTGAATTTTTTAGCAGTTGCCAGAATATAGTCTGTAAGGCTAACAAAAAGAATATGGGCTTCAAAATATCCTTAAGAATTAGCAAATGGGCTGTAAGTTATTAAAAATAATGGCAAATGGTTGTATGTTGTTTTCCACATATTTGGAGGCTGACTCGTGGGCCTACTAGGTTGGCGATGACGATGTCCTAATTTTTTTTTGATGCTTACGCAAGGCTTTGTCAACTTAGTCAACACAAAGCAGTGACTGTTGGATGTCCATCCAACCCCCGTCATGCTTCTTCAATCTCTAATCTTCCTGCTCCAGCCGCCCAAACTAGCGCTGGCAGGACTACCTGCTCCCTCCTTCCATGGCCGGTTGTACTGCCGCGCAGGCCTCACCAGCCCACCCTACTCCCACCGCTGGTCAGGCCATCCCTCTACCCACCCGCACCTCCTGTTATTTTCCGGCGACGGCAGCCTCACCCCGCAACCGACCAGTCAGCCCTCGTACTCCCCTCAGCGTGGGCATCCACTGTTGTGGCTTCGCCGGCTCCGGGTCATTCCCTTCCTGGGCCTCGCCGTCGTCCACCACGTTTTTTTACATGGGTCGTCCACTGCGTTGGTGCTCTCGGTGCGGCGTGGTCAACATGGTCAACAAACGACAGCCATCGGAAGATGGATGTAAGTGGAGAGGCTGAAAGTAGGGACCCACATAAGCAAGTGCCTTCTTATTACGTGAAAAAAAATGATTGCTCCTGCTGACAGCTGGGACCCACCGGAAAAATCTTCGCACGGAAGGAAGTGCCTCCTTATTATGCAAAAAAACTATTCCTCCCGATGACAACTGGGACCCGGCAGATTTGGTGGCTGACTTGTGGGCCTACTAAGCTGACACGTACGCAGGGCTTTGTCAACTTAGTCAACAAATGATTCTAGCAGCTGGACCGTTGGATGTTAATCCAACAGTCGTGCTGCTTCTTCAACCTCTGATCTTCTTGCTCCAGCCGCCCAAACCAGCGCCGGCGGGACCGCTTGATCCTGCCTCCCGTGGGCGACAGTGCTGGCGCGCAGGCCTCACAGCCCCACCCTAATCCCACCGCCGGCCAGGGCTTCCCTCTACTCACCCACACCCCGTGTTATTCTCTGGCGACGGCAGCCTCACACCGCAGCGGAACCAATGAACCCTCGTACTCCCCTTCGTGTGGGCATCCACTGCCTCGTCTTCCTCGGCTCCGCATTGTTCCCTTAGCAGTCCTCGCCATCGTCCACCGCCTTGGTGCTCTCGGCGTGTCGTGGTCAACGTTGTCAACGAACGACAGCCATCGGAAGACGACTGTACATGGTGAGGCTGACAGCTGGACCCACCACCTACATCTTCGCACGCAAGCAAGTGCCTCCTTATTACGCGCAAAAAATGATTCCTCCCCCTGACAGCTGGGACCCATCACATATATCTTCGCATGCAAGGGAGTGCCTCCTTATCCTCCTTGACGGCTGGGACCCACCCGGTCGAACCGTACATACTGGTCGATCAGTCTCTCTGCAACGACGAACCGTGGCCGAGCAAGCAGCGGCACGTGTAGTAGTAGAGCCCCCGACGTAGCAGTTCAGGCAGTCCCTTCTAAACTGTGTACACGTACGTACAGCCAGATGCCAAAAAATACAGCCACGTACGTACATACGGGCGGGGTCTCGAACGCCTACTCACGCATACGTACGGCCAGGGCTCGTGTACATGGAGAGGCATCGGACGGCATCAACGGCGTCGTGTTCATCAGGAGCCAACCGGCTTGGACGGAACAGCCGAAACAAGGTCTAGCGTACCGCAGAACGGAGGAAACGGCCTTCTGTTCGACCACATACGGTCAAAACGGAGTCCTGTTCATCGGGAAGGGTCTGGCATACCGCAAAACGGAGGAAACGGACTTCTCTTCGAGTGTCTACGGTCGAAACGGGGTCCTGTTGATCGGGAGGGGTGTGGCGTACCGCAAAACGGAGGAAACAAACTTCTGTTGGAGCGCCTACGGTCTAAACGGGGTCATGTTCATCCACCGTCTACTGCCTCGCTCCAGCCTCCACAGGCTACTGTTCATCCACCGCTGACTTTCTCCAGCCTCCACCAGCTACTGTTCATCCACGGGCTACCGTTCATCCAGCATCCACCGGTTACTGTTCATCCAGCCTCCACGGGGTCCTGTTCATCCACCCCCAACCGGCTGGGGTGCGGCGGCCTCCTCGGGGTCCTGTTCATCCAGTAGCAACGGCCTACTACCACGGGGTCCTGTTCATCCAACCCTCACCGGGAACTGTTCATCCACAGCCAACCAACCGGCTTGACTCACCACGTCTCGACTCGTTCTACGTACCGCGCGCACGGTAGCAACGGTCACTGTTCATCGAGAGGCAACCCAACACCGGCTGGCTACGTCTCGCACAGGGGCTCGATCGGCTTCAGTAAGCAGCAGTAGTGATCGGTCGCTCAGGTTCAGTTAGCAGCAGCAGCGAAGGAAACGCTCGGGTTCAGTTAACAGCCAAGGGATCGATCGCTCGGGTTCAGTAACGTGCGATCGCTCTGGTTCAGTTAGCCAACGCCTCGCACACACGCGCGTATACGAGAGAAACGTGCAAACCTCCGTGCATCGCTCGGCCCCGACCACCCACCGTAACCAGGAACTCCCCGATATTTTCCTCGTCCTCGCTTCTACCACAATTTTTTCCGTCATGGATGGCCCAAAGAATGTCATGCAGCTGCGTCCCCGGCCCGCCCAGGATGAAAAGCCCATTTTCTGTCATGATTTTTTGTCATAGAAGTAGGAGCCCACCACATCTATGATGATACGTGCTTTTGTCATAATTATCGTCATAGAAGTGTCATAAGCATGACAGGAAAAAAATTCGTTCGGCCCAAAATGTCACAAATGTGTCTTTTTTTTGTAGTGTGAAGCGTTGCATGTACTTGCGGAGGGGCTCATCGGGGCGTTGATGGACGGCACGCAGACTGTTGAGCGCGAGAGGGCGGTCGGACGTGCCCTTGAAGTTAGCGACAAACTACTGGCAGAGGTCCTCCCACGAGGAGATGGAGCCCTCGGGGAGGTTCATCAGCCATGTGTGCACTGCGTCCTAGAGGGCCATGGAAATACAGTTCGCCATGACCTTATCGTCCTCGTCGGTGGCCTGGATGCTCAAGGAGTAGAGTGACATGAACTCCACGGGGTTGGCGGTGTCGTCGAAGAGGGGAGGCAGCTCCAGCTTGAACTTCATGGGCCACACCACGCGACGGAGCTCACACATGAAGGCCATGCAGCCCCCGACGATGGAGACGACGCCGCCTGCAAGGGCAGCGTGGTTCTGGCGCCCGGCGGCCGCGACCTCCTGGATGGTGCGGTTCTGGCGCTCGTGCTGCTTTTCGAGGAGCACCCGTGCGTCTGGGCGCGCACGCTGGATGATCTAGCAGCTCGTGTCGTCGCCATGCGGCGGAGAGGAGCCGTGGGAGGGCTCAGGCGAGCGCTCCCGATGGTGGCGTAGCGCGCCGTCGTTGCACGGAGGAGGTGGAGGTGACACGTCCTTACGCGCACGCGCATCACATGACGGCGGAGGCGGCAGGGGGCGAGATGGCGTCGAGGCGTCACCGGCGACGCTGATGAGCTCGGTGATGCGGGCAAGCCAGGCGACGTAGTAATCGTTGATGGGGCGGTAGCGCAGCAGCTCCTGCGCCATGAGAAGCGCAGCTTGCGGGGCCGGCTGTTCGCGGCGGGCGGGGGAGGTCGCCGTGCCCGTGCGGGCCGGCGGTGGCTGCTGCTGTGGCTGATACCGGTGCTGCCCGACAGAGGGATGCTCAGAGGAGGTCTCCGGCTCCGCGCCCATGTTGGCGGCGCAAACACGACGGGCTTCGTCTGGACGCGGTTGGCGCGGCGCTGGGCGCGGCGTGCGTGGTCGTCTGCCTTGGCGGAGCTAGATCTTGAGGCGCAAAAACCAAGCCCCCTACCCGGCACGCCAAATGTCAGGGGATTGATTCTGAGCTACGGAAAATCCTTCAAAACCCTGGTTCGAGCTCTGGGGATTTGGCTTTGCGTATACAAGGCTATGAGTTAGGCATAGCGAAGACACAAGGATTTACCCAGATTCGGGCCACCTTGCGGTGTAATACCCTACTCCTGCTTGGTTGTATTTTGCTTGTGGAAAGTACTCTTGAAGCTACAAGATGAGCCCGAGCTCGAGAGCGCTAGCAATGGCGCTAGGGTTTTTGCAGGAGGTGAGGAACCGATGCCCCCTACGGTGGCCGCCCTGCCCCTTATATATGTTCCTTGGGCCGCTTCCCCGAAAATATGAGCGGGAAGGGCTACCACAGCGCGACAATTCGATAAGGGACATGCGCCGGTGCTTCTCTGACGAAAGGTGGTCTTCGCGTGCAAAAGGTGTTATCCATGATGCGCCGGGGGCTCCACGATGACCTCCGCCCTGCCGCGCCACCGTCTTGGTTTTCTATCACCAAAGGGGAAACCCTTGGGACTTGCTTTGGGGGCAGGTAGGCACAGCTACCCCCTGGAAACTGTCCTGGCCGCGCAGGCTGGCGCCTGCTCTATGGACGTCACCCACGTGGCGGGAGGCGCTCGTCAGGGACGGCTCCTCGGGAAGCCTCAAGAGGGGGCGCCTCGCGAGGCCACCCGTGGTGGTGGTTGAAACGGTGAAGTCCTCCGCTGGAGAGCTCGCGAGGCTGTCGGCTCGCGGAGCCAAGCGACCCCTCCCGGGCTGTAGGCAGGTGGCCCTTGGTACCCTGATTCCCACTGGGATGACAGTAGCCCCCGGGCCCGCGGCGAGCACGTTCCGCCCGTTGGGGAGGGACGAAACGAACACGAAAAAATCCGTCCTAAAAGTCCGCAAAGTTATATTTATCACATAAGATGTGAAAAATAAAGCAAGTGGGCACAACAAGTAACCTGTCCTGGTTGGTTACTAGAACTTGAAATAAATCTTGAGGATTGGAGATTGAATCTCCCACGTCGCACATTTTATGAAAATTAAAAAGGAAGAGAGAAAAAGCTGAGGGCCCCAAATAGGGTTTGGGTATGCCACGTACATCAGGCCGTTGATTGGGGGTACGTACACCTGACGCTAGACCTATGCATGGGCAGCCCGGCCCGGAGGACCGAGCCCGAAAGCTCGGCATCCGGACCGGGCCCGGGCTCCATTTTTCTGCCTGAAGCCTGGCCCAAAAGCCCGAAAAAGGATTGAAATGGCAACAAATGTGTATTTTATTTGAAATATAGGTATATTGTATTATTTTAATATCCCTAATATAATTATTTTAATTAAAAAATGTCACTGTTCATGTGCTTCGGGACGGGCCAGGCCAGGCCCGGGTTTGGGATTTTTTCTTCGGGCTTTACAAAGCCCGGCCCAGGGTTTGAACAGGTTTACCTGACGCGTACCGGCGCGCTCGGCACGGTCGACGTTTTTTTTTTAAGACTATGCTACCCTTTATTATGAAGGGATAAGGAGAGATCACATTCGCTGATGTGTTTATGAGGGTTGTACCAAAGCCGAAATGTTTAATCAATTTACTCATCATATTTTTGTAAAAAGTACTGAACCAAAATGTATAGTTGATACATGCAATTATGCAGGTGACCTTCTCTTTTCACGCTTAAAGAGTACCGGTAGTAGCATGACAGGTGCATAATAATAATTTTCAGAAATCTTCAGGTTTTGTTGCTTCGTAGTTGAAGAAGTCAGGGAGCTAGATTGGTGATCAGCACCTCTAGGATGGACGGGCAGCTGCTTTCAGATGTGCAAAGCCATCACTTGCCATCACTGCCTTGAGATTGTCAACAGAAGCGAGGAACTCGAAGCATGCCTTCTTGAGACCATCACAGCCATGCTGTTCAGCCAACGCCAATGTAGTCGCCGCGGTGTCTTTGCTGATGTGCTTGCACAACGTCTCTTCGCACATCGACTTGAGCCTCTCAAGGTTATACCTATCAGCAGCGAGAAGTAGATGTTGTGCCATCCCCACAATTTCGTCCTCGTCAATCTCTGGCAAGGAGTCGGCGTAGACGAAGTGAAGCATCGCCTTGAAGACTTTGGCTTGCATGCCATCAATCCGTATGCAGGCTGCCGCCTTCTCTTTCATAGGACCCAAGAGCTCCGCCATGAAGACCGGGGACCGAGCAGCGACGATGTACCTATGCGCGGGGAACGTTTCACCACCCACCTTGAAAGGTATGCCAAAGCAACTCCAACGGAGCGACCCATTTCGTCCGCTAGCGTCCGTTTGGGTCGGCAAAAGTCGGCCCAGCGCGCCGACCCAAACGGACGCGCGTCCGCTTGGCGTCCGCCTGCCGACCCATTCCCGGCCAATTTTTTAGCCGGATTTGCGTCGGCGCGGACACGAGACGGACGCGCGCGCCTTCTCCTCCCCCCGGGCCCGCTGGTCGGTGGCAGCATTCATCATTTCCCTCCATTTCCCCCCAAACCCTTCCGCCCGCGCGCGCTCCCACCCCACCCCCCGCCATGGACGACGACGTAGTCGACCTCGACGCCGCCGCCGGCCTCGCCTCGTCCGGCATGACGACCGCCCCCTCCGGTAAAGGCAAGCCTCGCGGCCCCCGCAAGACCGCCGCCGCGCCCAAGCCGAAGAAGGCGCTGACGCCCGAACAGCGGGCAAGGGAGTCGGCCAAGAGGAAGGGCCGGAGGCACGCCGCGGACGCGAGGGATGAAGCCATCGCGGCGGCCGCCGTCGCCGCCGCCGCGCAGCAGGAGGTCACCAACGCCCGCGTCGCGGCGGCAACGAGGGAGGCGCTCTATATGCTAGGGTTAAACCCTAGCCAGCACGGCCTCGTCAACGCCGCCGTGGCCGCGGCCAGCACCGGCTCATCCGTGTTCCCTCGGATGGTGCTGCCCGACTCGCCCCGCGCGTCGGCTTGCACCCCGATGCCCGACTTCCACGTCTACCCGCAGGCCTCCCGCCTCTCCGGGGAGTGCTCGCCCGAGGTGAGCATGGTGGCGCCTTCCACGCCCGCGCCCGCGCCCATCGACCTCAACGCCACACCGGTGGTCGGTGGCTCGTCATCCGGCGGCGCAAGAAAACGCGCGCGGCAGATGCCGGCCGACGTGCTGCCGGGCGCACGCAACCTGTTCGACGGAATGCCGGCTGCCGTCGACGAGGACTACATGCAGAACATGATCTTCGAGGGTGGTGCGCCGGCCGCTGGCTACGACCCCGACGAGACACAAAGCCAGGACGGCCGAGGGGCGATCACGCCGGCCGCTGGCTACGATCCCGATCAGGCGGCCTTCATGCGTGATCAGGTCGGCATGGACCTGGATGGCTTCCCTCTTGACCACGAGTTTCCGGAGGACTACGGGCAAGAGGAAGAGGACGAGTGCGACATCGAAGGGGAGCCTTTGTTCGAGGACGAGCTCGCCAACCAAGCCGCCGGGCCGAAGCCGAAGCGCAAGAGCAAGCGGACCAAGGCATACACGGCGGCCGAGGACAAGCTTCTTTGCGAGTGTTGGAGAGACATTGGGCAAGACCCCAAGACGGGCGCCGAACAAAAGCATTCAACTTTTTGGATTCGTGTCCACCGTGAGTTTCATGAGCGCAAGAAGTTTCCGCCTTACCAAATAGTGAGCACGCGTGGGTGGGTGTCCATTTCGAAGCGATGGAGGATGATCCAACAAGAGTGCAACAAGTTTTGTGCCACTCTTGAAAGCGTCAAGGCCCGCCCCGTGAGCGGCATCGGCATGCAAGACACGATATGCTAGCAAGCCGCCCTCTTTTGTGTCTTCAAGTTTATGCTTGCGTGTTCATTTGCCAATATGCTTGCATGAAATACATTTGTAGGCATTTCAAGCTTTGGAGGCATTCAAGGTCCAACACAATGGCAAGTGCTTCAACCTCTCCCATTGCTTTAGGGTCATCAAAGATGAGGAGAAGTTCAAGGCGCAATATGCCGCCCTCAAGTCGCGTGGGGGGAAGCAAGCCGTGGAGGAGGTTGGGGACGGCGAGAAGGCACGGCCGCGGGGGAAGACCAACTCCAAGAAGGAGGACAAGAGGGATGCGGCGTCGAACGCCTTGATCGCAAGCGTGGAGGGCATGATGAACAAGAAGGACTCAAGGGAGGAGGAGCGCCGGCGTTACAAAGAAGAGCAAATGAACGCCTTCATGGAGATCCAAAGGAGGAGGCTTGAGATGGAGGCGGAGAAGCAAACCAAGATGCTAGAGATTGAGGCCGTCAACGCCAAGACCAAGGCCAAAGAAGTGGCTCTCTCGAGCATGATGACCGGGGTGGAGATCATGAAGGTGGATCTCAACACTGTGTCGCTACGGAAGAGGCCGTGGTTCGAGAAGATGCAGGTCGACATGTTCAAGTCCAACGACGAGTGATCTCGTGGTGGCGAGCGACATCCTTTTTTTTATGCCGGCAGGTGTGCTGGCATGACTACGGGGCCGCGATGGCGTGGTCGAACTCAAGTCCCATCTCTTTTTGTGGGCTGGCATGTGTGCCGGCCGCTGGCGAGTGCGTCAGCATGAACTGTGTGGTGATATTTTTTGAAACCGGCATTGTATGCCGGCGCTGGCATGGTGCTGGGCTGTCGGCAAGAGACATGGCCGCTGGCATGATCTATGGCCGTGGGCCTTTTTTAAAAATTAAGTGCGAACATGAAATAAGTCGGCGCGTTGAGCGCACTGCCGACCCAAATCTAAAACAGGACGGACGCCGGAACGGACAAAAAGCGGACAAATGCGCCGTCCGTTTGGGTCGGCCCGGTGGAGTTGCTCTCATTTCCCTGTTGGCTCGTCAGGAGGTCGAGCAAGTGCCGGTGCAAGTTGGACGGCGGCACGGGCGGCGACGAAGGGCATGGCGCGAGACTGCCTCTTGAAGGTGCGGATCTCATTCCTGACGGTGAGGCGACACCTGATGCTGAAACAATCGTCCTTGAGATACTTCGATTCATCCAAATCCGTCCTTTTGGCGAGTCTGTTAAATCCTCGTGCATCTTGGGGACCGCATCTATCAAACTGGTTGCTTCTCTTGCCGAGAACAGACACCGGTTCTCCGTCGTGGTCAAGTATATTGATGCAGAGTGCCACCATGATGTACTTGCCGTCGGTGTTGTCCTCGCGTTGCACATAGACGGCAATCCAGTCGGCGTCGTCCGAAGCTGCGCCGTCGGGGTAGTATCTGATACACCAGCGATGGCCTGCGATGACAAAGGTCTCCGATCTAATGAACTCGCCGATACCGAGCCCTTCGTCAGGGAGTGCCCCTCGATCTTGAGGTCGTGCCACCCGGACGCAGCCTTGGCGACAATGGCCGACGCCGAGGATGGAGTGGAGTTTGACATAACACGGCCGGCCTACTTGCTACAGCAACAAAGCGTTCGAGCTTCTTGCGGTGCAGCCGGCGAACGGCGAACGGCGGTGGTCTCGTCAGGTCCTTGGTTTGCCGACCAGTGCGCGTTGCCGCCGGAGGATGCTCAGGCAGAAAGCGAATCACCGGGGGGCGGGTTTGAGGATGCGAGGAGCCGAGTAGTCGAGTTAAGAATAGCCGGTTCCGATCGGCACGAGGAGCTGACTTGGGCGAGTACCCCGCTTCGTATCCGACTAGGTGCTAGGCTGAGTTCTACAGCACTCGGTGGTGCTAAGTTCTACAGCACTCGGTGGTGCTAGGCTATAGTCTTATTAGAGCATCTCCAACAGGCGTCCAAAAACTGCTCCGCGCGCTAAAACCGTTCTTTTTTACGCCGGAGACGCTCCAACAGATGCTGCAAAGTAGTGCGCGCGCAAAAAAAAAAATTAGCACCCGGGTGCGCGCGGGCTGCAGGACTGCAAATTTGGGGCGCCGGATTGTGGGCGCGGGCTGCTGCAGGTACGGCCACCGCATTGGGCGCCGTGTTTTGTGCATCTAGTAAACCGCACGCAAAAACGCTATTTCGATGTTGTAAATTTTTTTAGCGCGCCTGTTAGAGATGCTCTTAGAGCATCGAATTGCCTAATCCAGGTCTCTGCGTCCGGAAGTACCCGCAGATAGTCACCAGGCCGGCCTCAATTTTTGTTATTTGCAACTGTAACTTTATTTTTAAAACATCAAATACATGCAAACACATGTACATAGATAATTTTCATTGTTTAGTCCGTGTTTAGCCGGTGGGGTTGTTATCACCAAATAAATTGTTCATACTTAAGATTTCGAATATCTCTACTCCTAATGTCTGAGTTGGTAGGATTGCGTCCACGGCTTTTTTTCGTCTAGTTATATTACGTCTGGTTTATTTTCGTCTGGTTTATTTTCGTCTCACATCCCACCACCATATCTCCTCACGTTGGTTTTTTTATCTTCACAATGAAAACTTTCCTAACCTTTTCAAAATTTCCTAACTAGACATGTTACAAACAGGCAAGAAACGATAGCACGTTACCAATCAATAAAATTCAATTTCATGACAATCAATTCTAAATCCTAACTTTCCTAATGCATTGATCTTTGCCTTTTGTCTCTAGTTATTACGAGTCTCTACTCCTAAAGGAGCAGTCCGTACGTCATTTCATTCGTTAGTTACCTCGCCCCCATCGATCGATAGAAACAACCGCAGCGATTTTTTTCCGTTCTGCTCCAGTCCCGATCTCCTTCCTCAATCCTTCCCGATCCATTCCTGATTATTTTTTACTTTCCAAACCCAACCCCCACCCGGATTGCCTCCCGTCCATCCCCTCTCGTCCCTTAAGCTGGAAGTAATCTGCTCCCGGAATCACCCAGATCGTATACATATATGGAAGAGAGGGAGAGATAAACGTGGCATGGAGAGACATACAGAGGTGCATGCAAAGCCCACCCCTCGTACAAGCTTGAAGACTAGGCTATGCGGTTACAATATAGAGTCATAGATGTACAACACCTAGCGCCAGCCATGGAAGAGAGAGGCATAGCAGAGCTGCAGGGGGGAGCGTGGTGGCCTCTGGCCTTCGCGCTGGAAAAGGAATGGCCGCGGCACGACCGCCCGCCACAACGCCGCTGCTGCTTGCCTGCTCATCCTCCTCCCTTCACCCCCACCTCTAACTCGACCTCCGGCTGCCGCGACACCGCAGATGGCCAAGTCGTGCACGCGCCTACATCCCATCATAGAGGACGCCACCGTGTGGCCAGCGCCCAGTGCCGTCTTGTACGTGGCCCCTGCGTGTCGGCGGTGGCGCTAACCCACGACGATGTCGCCGGAGCCTTTGGCGCCTTTGGGGAGGTTGAGGGGGTCACCGCCGCGGCCGGCGCCATCATCCGGTTCCACGAGGCCGCTGCCGCGATGGCCATGCTCCACGGGGCTACTCGGTGCACGTCATGCCTAATGCCTTGTTTGCCGTCTCCATCCGCCGGTGGCCCTCTCGTGGTGCGTTTAATTGGTCGACAAGTCTGTCACTGCCGCAGAGAAAAAGAACAAGTTGGAAACTTTTGAATTAAGAATTATGTGTGTGTTGATCTTGTGCAGGTTTCGGTTGTCATTCCGGTGGCGTGTAGGGCAGCTGGAGATGCCGGCATTCACTCTGTGCGTGTCACAAATTTTATGTGAATTGTTCCTTTGCTCCCTGTACTTTTGGCCACCATCGCCACTCCTAGAAGAACTCATTTGAAGGTTAGTCCAGTCGCCCTGCCTCCGAAAATTTACATTCACAAATTTTAGGTGAATTGTTCCTTTGTTCCCTGTACTTTTGTAGATTGTAGCATTCAAAATTAAGGAACATGGATGCAACTTCTTGTGTTCTTCATGTCGTGCTGAACCAGGGAAGAAGCCCACATGCTGTACATGGCAATCCTTATCTCTTATTCTGTCTTTTCTTGATTTGAGATTTAGGGATCACCCATGTATGGATTTAATACAGGCTTTACCTTGGCACTTGCTACTATCCAGGGCATGCCTTTTGTTTGTGTTAATGCTCAAGTGGATATATGTTCTTACACACACTAATCCTACTTCTAGCTTATATGTTGGTGGAGGAATCCCTCGCGATTCATTTTCTATAAATGTGTGTAAACTCTAGCTAGACTTGGACAATAATGCTTACGCGTGTTAGTGGGTTGCAGGTAACGAGTTGTTTAGTAGACATAGAATATGTGCGGAATCATTACAAGTTAGTATCCGCTGAAGTACAGATGGGACATGATTTGTTTGGAATCACTAGAATATGTGTGTCATCTACTGAGTTGCTAGGGTGGGAAGTGCAATTCAGTATGACCCTGGATCTCTCTCTCTCTCTCTCTCTCTCTCTCTCTCTCCTCGCACTTCAAACGGCTTCCTGCTCAGTAGATGGAAATATGGGTTTAGGTTGGGAGGAAGAAGTTGTACAGATCGAAGGAAAAGTAGAACAAAGGGAGGGGGACGAAACACATTTGTTTGAACGTCGTCTCTCTTTTGGCAGTTTCAGAGTTATCGACACGTTGAGAATGGTGCTAACGTTTTCATTTTGGTGATATCAGGGATTTAGAGCATCCACACGATCTCAGTCGTCAACGGCCTGAACTGGTGATGTCAGGCTGACAAATTCCTCAAGGTCGTGCGTTGAACTGGTGATGTCAGGCTGTCAGGTAGTCTTCAACGTTGTGTGCCCCATTTTTACATTCGCACTGGGTTTTAAGTGTTTATTTATATTCATAGGCTGTTAATTGTTCTGCTACTGTCGGAAGAGAAAGCCCAGCTTCGAAGCCTAAAGGAAATGACGTCCCAGGAGCCATCGCTGAAGGTTTTCAGACCATGACGATACCGCCGATGCCAGAGAGGGTATGCTTTCCTAATTTTCCAGTGGTTGCTCATATTTCACTGAAACAACTTTCATAGTTTGTAATATATGTGGCAGAGCTGAACACCTTTCCTAATCTCTCAACTTTGACAACTCTGCTGGCAAGTTCTGGAAATAGTGCATTTTTCTAGCATCAGAACTAACTTGCAATGTCTTTTCGCATAAAAATTCATCATCAAAGTACTTTTATCATATATTGCTCGTGATGCATAGTTTTTCTGAGTTTGCCTCTCGTGTGCTGCTATTATTACTGATCTAACAATATCAGTTTATAGGCTAGAGTTTTACTGCCATGAATTAAGCTCCTAAATCCTAATTCTTATTTAACTGTTGGATGCAGGTAGTATGTGACCCCCCAGAGTATATAACTAGTAGGAAGTTAAGTAAATGTAGCTCTGGCAAGGTCTATGTTGGCAGACGAATAGATATGCCTAGTGGAGCATACAACAGTCGAAATGCACACGAGGTTCTCTTATCTACCTGCATTAAATGGACACCGAAATCTGTTCTTGATTCACTTTAATATACACTTGTTTGTGCATCAGTCGATGCAGAGGCTAGATGAGATCCTCTTTTATCTAAAAAGAATCTTATCTTCATGTAGGTTCCACTTAAATTTGAGCATCGGAAAAGCAGAGCAGGTTGCTATGACGCCCCATTAGAGTGGAAAGTATATCAGTAAGAATTATACACAATCATTCCCTTTTTACATTTGTATAGTTTTCTGTGGAGGATATCATGTTATCCTTTTGTGAGCAGGACTCTCAATGGTTGTTATGGCATACCATCAGTACACTACATGGGTCGTCAAGGAGACTACCACACTCTTGTGAGTATAACTTTCCGAGAGAAAAAATGCACTCAGAAGTGGCTCTCGGCTCATTATGATATTTTCACTGAACAATTGATCCAAATTTCAGATAATGGATATGCTTGGTCCTAACCTATGGGATGTTCAGGATTCACTGGAACAGAAGAAGTATACTGTCCATCTTTTCATCCTCGCTGCTTGTTCCCCTTACTACTTGCTGAAAGTATGAACTCCCCTAACAGGATGCCATTTCAAATGGTTGCTTGTATTGCCATTGATGCCATATCAATTTTTGAGAAGATTCACTCCAAAGGGTAATTTAAAGCCACTTGATGTTTTTGAGTTGCATTTCCATAGTTTTTATTCACCGATGTCAACACTTGCTGCCTTTTTTTTCCCGGTGGTGTTAACACTTGCTGCTCCTGCTATTATTCCCAGCTTTGTACATGGTGATGTCAAAACTGAAAACTTTTTGCTTGGTCAGCTTGGATCTGCTCAAGAAAATAAGCTTTTTCTCATTAATTTTACAGAAAAAGGGTTTCCCCTAGCTTTGTATACAAAGCAACCAACCGAGACAGCCAACGATAGGTGCTGGGGCGGAAGCAGCATAGTCACCCCCAAGAGAAAAGAAAGAGAAAATACAACAGAAACAAATGCCGACAACGGCGGATCGACAAAAAACGAAGAAGCCTCGTGGCCGCTGCATCCATCGGAGATCGCCCACCAAGCTCCGAACCTCCGAAGTGCCGGTACCAATCAACACCTCCAAGAAGGGACGCGATGATGACGACGCTGCGCCAAGGGTTTCCCCCGGTACGTGGTGAGGAGAGAGGAAGGGTAGCCCCGACGCCCTCCAGGAAGGTCCGGCGGTACCCTCATGCGCCACCGCGTCGGTGTCGACCAAGCCAACAGGGATTTCTCCCGATCCCAACCGTCACCTCAGGCACTCCGGAGCTCGCTACCAAACCGACCACCACCCTGCGCCAACTCGGTCATGAAGCTTCCCACGCTGTCTCACCACGGCACCGCGAAGCATGGCCTGCACAATGAAGAAGAGGAGTCGGGACTAGGGCAGTAGCACCGTCGGCACGCGGGAGGGCCCCACCCCCACCGTCAACGACGGTAGCTGACCGGATGCAATAGCAGGAACATACCAGGCCCGTGGCCGCACAGGCCCGGCCGGGATCTCCGAGGCCCGTAAAGTTCCCGCCTTCACGCTGCAGCCGGCACGCCGTCAGTGTCGCCGCCCCTGTCCAAGCCGCTCCCCTGCCTCCCCACACAGAGAGCGTTAAGGCTGAGCCGTAGCCGGCCCGCTAGGACCCAGATGGGGCCCTACGGGCCCAGACCTGGGCCGGGGTCGCGACACCGGCCACCCAGCACCACCGGACCGCCCCGCCGCCAAGTGGAAGCACCACCACCACGCGCACCGCCGGCCACCACCACCAGGTCGCCAGACCGCCACCGGCCGAGCCGCACAACCGCCGCACGCCCGCGATGGAGAGGAACCCTCGCAGTCGCCGGGAGCCCGAAGCCGGACCCCAGCCACCGCCCACACCGCCCGCGGCGCCTGGCCAGATCCGCGGCCATCGCCGCCGAATCACACCCACGCACGCCCCACCAGGCAGCCGCCGCGCCACCATGAAGCACCAGCGGGGCCGACACGCCGGCACCACCAGAAGCTCCCGGATCCGCGCCGCCGAGCCCCGCCACAGCCCGACGCCTCCTGCAGCCCGCCGTCCCGCGCCGGCCAGGAGCTCTGCGAGGAGGAGAGGATGCCACCCTGCCCACCGCCGACGTTGACCGGGCTTCGCCCGGCGGCACCCCTAGGCGGCGGCGATGGAGGAGAAGGCTGGAGGAGGGGAAGCTGGGGGCGGAGCTAGGGTTCCCCCGGCCCGCTCGCGGAGCGGCGGCGGGGGTGGGGAAAGGGAAAGGGGGATTTTTAGGCGTCCTAATCTCTCGCTCCCGTAGTTTCATCCGTACATGAAGATATTCAGTTTGGTGTTCTCAAAACACTATGCCCTTTGCTCAGAGGAAGTGGCTTACTTGTTAGAATGTTGATGGATTTTATGCCCCGCTAACCTTTTTCACATGGTTCTTCTGATACTAAAATTATGCAGCATCCAACTGGAAAAGAGGATCATGCAGCAAGCATGTTCAGTATGATCAGAGGCCAGACATATTTAGGTTTGTTCTTACTACTTTTTCTGTACATAACTACGATACAAATTTGACTTTTTTTCCTTTTGACATTTCCCAGGGGAACAATTAGATATGCCAGCGTCCATGCCCATTTAGGTCGTACGGGCAGTAGGAGGGATGATTTGGAGTCACTAGCATACACCCTTCTATTTTTGTTAAGAGGAAGCTTGCCATGGCAAGGCTGTCAAATATTGTGTGCTTTATAATATCTCTATTACACTCTGTACATCTACACACATCGAATCTACTTATTTTCTCAGATTCTTCTCTTGACTTCGGTTCCAATTGCATTTCAATATATCTATTTTCACTTTATATTAGTAGAAATATATCATGCCTATTAGAATTAGTCATCACATAGTATTGATCGACATGCTCTTATGATGATTATCTTACCAATGTTTTGTTCCAATTGTTGTGTTGTAATTCAGATCTTGATTTAATATTTCTTAGGTTTTTGTTGCAAGTAACTATATAATTCCTTGTTACACTTCTGCTACGATTGGCATTGACATCACTGGCTGGCTGGCGATACTTCATGTGAGGTTGATGAGGCAGCACCAGGAGTTTGATACTCTACTGGATGCTTGATAATTGTCTTATTGGAAGGGCAAGTGCTATTAAATCAATTGTGCTATCAAGAGACTAAAGTATATGGGTGGTTTTATGTATCAACAGTGCAACCGTCAATGAATTTCATTTGGGTTCTCTTGCTCCAACAAGGGTTAATGAAGATGTGCAGTAGATACGGTATTTTTCTAACCGAGGCACACTTGTTCTTCCCTAAGACACTTTCTAAGTGGTACTTCATTTCAGATACTTCAAGTATTTGACTTTGTTTGAGGAAACGTTAATTTTTGTCCATGCGATTATTCTCACCGTCAAATTTAGTTCGGATGATGATAATTCATAGAATGTTAGATTTTTTTAGTAGGTTACATGCGCGATTAAGTGAACCGCATACTTTTTTGGAACATCGACTATTTGCTAAGAAGGGAAAAACAACTGTTTGCTATGAGAGAAACGACACATACTCTTATATAGTGAATTTTTTCACAAACCCTAACAAGTCATTTCTAGAGAATAATTACCAACAAGTGATTTATAGGTGAACCTACAAGTTATTAAAATTGAGTTGCAACTCACTACTAAAAAGCATGATGCCACACACTCTAACTAAAAACGGTCGCCTTCTTGCATCTAGCAGCAGACCAATGAATACATATTGTATATGAGCTTACTTTAATTTTTGTTAGATTCCAACATGATTACTTTTGTAGATTAGAGATAAAGACCGATGACTTTGGATGATGCTTTGAAATGTCGATTGGGAAAGTTACTAAACTATGATGGACCAGGCTGAAAACTAATCAAGTTTTACACAATCAGAAAAGATGGATACAAAAAATTGTTCTTCTTTTGTATATATATGTTGCACATGATAATTCAAAAGATGAATTTCTATATATGTTTATGTTTGCATATTATGAGAAGATGGAGATTGATTATGTCGATGTTCAAAAATAATCCATCCACAAGGGTCCTAAAGCTAAAGCGATGTCGTTGGAAGGGGCCAAAAATTCACAGAGTTTTATATAACAAATACAAAAGTAAAAAACTTAAAAGGCCCGTGGCAACGCACGGGCACTATACTAGTAGATGTAACACCTGGATTGGGCTGGCAGGGTTAGGGGTTTAGTCCCATCTTGCCGTGAGAGGAGTGACACGGCCGGTTAAGATAGTTGTGTCGTCCAAAAGCGATAGGCTTCGGTCATCAACATATCTTTTCTGAAGGATATGGACTGTCACTTTGAATGTTCTTCGTTCACTATGAATCTTCTTTGTTCACTATGAATCTTCTCTGTTCATAGTGACAGAGAAGATTCTTAGCGAGATGTCATATCCCTCATAAAGTGAACATTGATGACCCTACTCTTTTTTAAGTTAAATCATTTTTGACTTCTTTGTCCGAGTCCCAAAGGGTACATTGATGGCCTTTTTTAAGTCAAGTGGTGGCGTCCGGTGGCGGTGACCTTGAGCGGCAAGAAGGGGGATGGATAAGCGGTCAGTCGGACATGGCGAGTGTCCCCATATCTGCGCCAGATTTGGGTTGGATATGAGGACTGCCGGTCAGTCCGGGCGTTTGGGTCGGCCGTGGGGAACCCGATTGGATGTTGTTTTTCGTCCGGTCAGCCCGCCCGAACGTTTGGGGCGAATATGGAGGGTCGAGTTGTAGATGCTCTTAGGCCTCATTTGGTTAGGGCCTAATCCAAATGGATTGGCCGGGATCGTGTGCTGGTCCACTGGTCCATCTCGGCAGGGATCTATTACACATGGGTTGTATTTTTTATGTTTGGTTTGGACCATGACGGGGGAGATACCGGCCCACCATGTCATTCCACACGGCCGAAATGATCGTGTTGCAGTCATGGAACGAGGGAGCTCCTATTTCGCGTGTGGGGCACTGGCAAACATGCCAACGCGCACCCACTCCTCCCGCGCGCCTCTCATGAGCCGGCCCATAAGCAGGGTTGGGTGCCCTAGTTATTTTAGTTCGTATTTTTTATTTTTGTTATTTTTGTTTTTTCTTCTTTAAAACAATTCAGAATATCAAAAAAGTTCAAAATTTAAGGGAAAATGATTTTTTGGAAAATGTTCTAGAAATCATAACATGTTCATGGTTTTAAAAAAAAATCATGATTTTGAAAAAAATGTTCGTGTATTGAAAAAAGGTTCATGAATTCAAAAAAATCATAAATTTCAAAATAATATTCACTAATTCAAAGTTTTTTGAACTTGATGAGAAAAATTGTATTCAAGAATATTATTTTTTTGAAAAATGGATGATCAAATTTTGAATTCAATGAACAGTTTTTGACATAGGGATGAACAATTTAAAAAAAAAGATGAACAAATGTCGACTTTGATGGACATTTTTTAAATTTGATGAACATGTTTTGAATTAGATGAACATATTTTGAATTTGATGAACAATTTTAAATTCGATGAATAAATTTTGAATTTGATTAACATTTTTTACATTGTTGAACATTTTTTTTAATCTGATGAACAAAATAATGTTCATGAATCTTAAAAGAAATTCATAGAAAAAATGAAAAAGTAGAGAAGAAAATAGAGAAAACAAAAAACAGAAAACAAAACAAAAGGAAAAAAACAGAAAAGAAACTAAAAAAATAAAATAAAAACCGGAACAAAAAAACAAGGAATCCCGGCTCAGGGAACGTTCTAGAACCTTCCCAAAACCAGGCGAGAATGCACGTGAAAATCCCTGAAAAACTGGGTCGGCCCATTGTGCGAACGATTCAGGGTGGAGGGTACGCGACAGCGCCCTATGCGCCAAATAGGAGCCACCATGGAATGAATCCACGGCAAACGAGGCGAACGCGGAAACAACGGTGCCAAAACGAGACGTGGTGCCGCCGCTGGTTTCGAGCATCTCTAGTAGATCCTGTAGATTGGTGTCCTGCAAAATCATTTTAAGGTTCCCAAAAACGGTTTTGCGGTACTCTTCCCTTATTAATCCTTTCATGAATTGCATCATTGACCAATGCTATGTTTGTCAATCTCCAACAAATTTACTACTTATACTTTTCCTTATGTGATGCCATTACTTACCATAAGATTAGCATATGATCTTTTTCATTTATTTTCTTTTCTTTTTATTGCAACATTAAAGTAAAAAAACAAAACTCAAACTACTCTTTATTATATATCTCGCACATGATTACATCGATAGGTAGATCACTAAGCAAACAATCGAAAAGAAAGGATTGAACTAAACTTTCAACTAAATCATAGGAAAACTAAGGATCGAACTAAAATAGATGAAAGAAAAGATAGTGGTGGTGATACGATACCGGGACACCTCCCCCAGGCTTGGCTCAAGCCAAGGGGAGTGTACATACCATGAACTCAAGTCTCCTTTGGTGGTGAAGAAGGTGGTGGTGGTGATGAGGTAGTAGTGATCTTGTCTTCCGGTTTCCATGGCAATGGCTCACCATCATAAGAGGAGGAGCGAGTTTCGCGAGTCCTGCAACTAGCAGCCAAACTCATACCTTTAAACCTTGCCTCATATTCAAAGACTTGGTTTTGGAGATCATAGATTTGACTTTGCAGAAAGTTGATTTGCTCGTTGAAGGTGAAGACGATGTCCTTCATGGATTTGCCATCGACCTTGAGATCACGGGTGCAATCCGCGATCATGAGGTGATTGGCATTGAGTCCACGTTCCACCATCCCCTTGCACTTGAAGACCTTCTGCTCCATAGCTTCGAGCCGACAATCCATGGTCCCCGTCCCCTTGGGGCCCTGCACGTCCCAGATGTGGAGCACCCCCTCACGCATCTCAATGACTTGAGGGTGTTGCATCACCTCCCGTGGATACGGGTTGATGACGTTCTCGAAGAACTTGTCCTTGGAGGAGCTCGAAGCGGCCATGGCGATCTAGATCTGTCAAAAAACAGCAAGAAAGAAGAACAAAAGATTTCTCCGCGATACGGTGGTCAATAGGTTCGGGGGGTATATAAAGATTTTTTATCTTGGGAAACAAGCAAACGAGATAAAAACGGAGTCTAGAAGGTACCCGAGGTGGGCACAACCCACTTGGGCACGCCTGGCAAGCCAGGCACGCCCTGGTGTCTTGTGCACACCAGGGTTGCTTTCCTGGCTGTTTCTTATTTTCCTAATTTTTGTTATATTCCAAAACTGACAGAAAATATTTTTACAGATTTTTCGGAGTTCGTTTACTTACCGTATCACGTACCTCCTCTTTTTTAGTTATTCTGGAGTGTTCCGGAAGGTTTCTTTTATGTGTTCCTCCGATGTCATGGTTTGAATAATATTGCTTTCAACATTAATAGGCGTACCTGAGATATAGTGTTTAATTTTTTGCCCATTGACCACCTTCGGGTTAGTACCTTCGGCATTATTTATTTTCATAGCTCCAGAACGATAAACTTCTTCGATGACATAAGGTCCTTCCCATTTAGAGAGAAGCTTTCATGCAAAGAATCTAAAACGAGAGTTGTACAAAAGAATATATTCTCCAACTTTGAATTCCCGCTTTTGGATTCTTTTATCATGCCATCTTTTAACTTTTTCTTTAAATAACTTGGCATTTTCATAAGCTTGGGTTCTCCATTCATCTAATGAGCTAATATCAAATAACCTCTTTTCACTGGCAAGTTTGAAATCATAGTTGAGTCCTTTAATTGCCCAATATGCTTTATGTTCTAACTCAAGAGGCAAATGACAAGCTTTGCTATAAACCATTTTATAGGGAGACATACCCATAGGATTTTTATATGCTGTTCTGTAGGCCCAAAGTGCAGCATCCAATTTCTTAGACCAATTCTTTCGGGACCTATTAACAGTTTTCTGTAGAATTAATTTGATTTCTCTATTGCTAAGTTCAACTTGACCACTAGATTGAGGATGATAGGGTGATGCAATTCTATGGTTAACATCATACTTAGCAAGCTTTTTACGGAAAACACCATGAATAAAGTGTGAAGCACCATCAGTCATTAAATATCTAGGGACTCCAAACCTTGGGAAAATAACTTCTTTAAGCATTTTAATGGATGTGCTATGATCAGCACTACTAGTTGGAATAGCTTCTACCCACCTAGTAACGTAATCAACAGCAACCAAAATATGTGTATACCCATTAGAGGAAGAAAAAGGTCCCATATAATCAAAACCCCAAACATCAAATGGTTCAACAGCAAGTGAATAATTCATAGGCATTTCTTGACGCTTACCAATATTACCAATTCGTTGACATTCATCACAAGATAAAACAAACTTACGGGAGTCCTTGAAGAGAGTAGGCCAATAAAAACAAGATTGCAATACCTTGTGAGCAGTTCTATCTCCCGCATGATGTCCTCCATAAGCTTTAAAGTGACATTTTCGTAGGATTTGTTACTATTCATGCTCAGGTACACAACGTCTAATAATACCATCTACTCCTTCTTTATATAGGTGTGGGTCATCCCAAAAGTAATGTCTTAAACCATTGAAGAATTTTTCTTTTGCTGGTATGTGAAATTAGGTGGTATATATTTAGCAACAATATAATTAGCATAGTCAGCATACCAAGGAGTGTTATAAGAAACATTTATTGCAGCTAGTTGCTCATCAGGAAAACTATCATCAATAGGTAGTGGGTCATCAAGAATATTTTCTAACTTAGACAAGTTATCAGCTACAGGATTCTCAGCTCTTTTTCTATCAGTTATATGTAAATCAAACTCTTGTAGCAAGAGAACCCACCTAATGAGTCTAGATTTAGCATCTTTCTTTTCCAAGAGATATTTTATAGCAGCATGATCAGTGTGAACAATAACTTTAGAATCAACAATGTAAGATCTTAATTTGTCACAAGCAAACATAACTGCTAAAAATTCGTTTTCAGTAGTAGCATAATTTATTTGGGCACTGTCTAGAGTTTTGCTAGCATAATGGATAACATTTAATTTTTTATCAACTCTTTGTCCTAGAACAGCACCAACAGCATAATCACTAGCATCACACATAATTTCAAAAGGCAAGTTCCAATCAGGTGGTTGAACAATAGATGCAGAAGTTAAGGCTTTCTTAAGTGTTTCAAAGGCTTCTACACAATTATCATCAAAAACAAATGGAACATCCTTTTGTAAAAGATTTGTAAGAGGCCTAGAAATTTTAGATAAGTCTTTAATAAACCTCCTATAGAAACCAGCATGACCTAGAAAACTATGAATACCTTTAATATCCTTTGGAAATGGTATTTTCTCAATTGCATCAACTTTAGCTTTATCCACTTCAATACCTCGTTCAGAAATTTTATGCCCCAAGACAATACCTTCATTAACCATAAAGTGGCACTTCTCCCAATTCAAGACAAGATTAGTTTGCTCACATCTCTGCAAAACTCGATCAAGGTTGCTTAAGCAATCATCAAAAGAAGATCCATATACAAAAAAATCATCCATGAAAACCTCAACAATCTTTTCACAAAAATCAGAGAATATAGCAGTCATACATCTTTGAAAGGTAGCAGGTGCATTGCATAAACCAAAAGGCATACGTTTATAAGCATAAGTTCCAAAAGGGCAAATAAAAATGGTTTTCTCTTGATCAGGTTGTGAAACAAGAATTTGAGAAAAACCAGAATATCCATCAAGAAAACAAAAGTGTGTGTGCTTTAATAATCTTTCTAGCATTTGATCAATAAAAGGCAGAGGGTAATGATCTTTTCTAGTTGCTTTATTTAATTTTCTAAAATCAATTACCATTCTATAGCCGGTAACAATTCTTTGTGGAATGAGTTCATTTTTATCATTGGGAACAACGGTAATACCTCCTTTCTTAGGGACACAATGAACGGGACTAACCCATCTACCATCAGATATGGGATAGATTATACCTGCTTCCAGAAGCTTTAGTATATCAGTTCTTACCACTTCTTTCATCTTAGGATTCAAATGTCGTTGATGATCAACAACGGGTTTAGCATCAGGTTCCATATTAATTTTGTGCTGACAGAGAGTGGGACTAATGCCCTTAAGATCATCAAAAGTATATCCAATAGCAGCTCGATGCTTCTTTAGAATTTTCAATAATCTTTCTTCTTCATGTTCTGAAAGGTTAGCACTAATAATAACAGGATATATCTTTTTCTCATCAAGATAAGCATATTTCAAAGTGTCAGGCAATTGTTTTAATTCAAACACAGGATCACCTTTAGGTGGAGGAGGACCTCCTAGAGTTTCAATAGGCAAATTATGTTTGAGCGGAGGTCGTTGTTCAAAGAAAATTTTATCTATCTCATTTCTTTCATGCATATGCATATCATTTTCGTGGTCTAGCAAATATTGTTCTATTGGATCAGTAGGAGGCACGGCGATAGAAGCAAGACCAATTATTTCATCCTTACTAGGTAATTCTTTCTTGTGAGGTTGTCTATTAAACTTGGAAAAATTAAACTCATGAGACTCATCACCAAAGCTAACACTGATAGTTTGTTTATGACAATCTATAATAGCATTGACAGTGTTCAAGAAAGGTCTACCAAAGATAATGGGACAAAAGTCATCTTGTGGGGAACCAAGAACTAGAAAATCAGTAGGGTATTTTATTTTCCCACACAAGACATCAACATCTCTAACAATCCCAAGTGGTGTGATGGTGTCTCTATTGGCAAGTTTAATAGTAACATCTATGTCTTCTATTTCAGCGGGTGCTATGTCATTCATAATTTCTTCGTATAAGGTAAAAGGAATAGCACTCACGCTAACACCTAAGTCACATAAACCATGATAACAGTGATCTCCTATTTTAACTGAGACAACAGGCATGCCAACAACAGGTCTATGTTTATCTTCTTCATCGGGTTTAGCAATTCTAGCAGCTTCATCACAGAAGTAAATAACATGCCCATCAATATTTTCTACCAAGAGATCCTTAACCATAGAAATACTAGGTTCTATTTTGATTTGTTCAGCAGGTTTAGGTGCTCTAATATTACTTCTATTGACCACATTCAAAACCTTAGCATGTTCCTTTATCCTAACAGGGAAGAGTGGTTTTTCAATATAAGCAGTAGGAACAACTGGGTCAACATTATAAATAATAGTTTCTTATTTAGCTATGACCGGTTCTTTAATTTCTTCTTTAATAGGTGGGTGATATTTAAACCACTTCTCCTTGGGGAGATCAACATGAGTAACAAATGATTCACAAAAGGAGGCTACTATCTCAGAGTCAAGTCCATATTTAGTGCTAAACTTGTGAAAAGCATCGGTATTCATAAAAGATTTAACACAATCAAATTCAAGCTTAATACCTGACTCTTTACCTTCGTCGAGTTCCCAATCTTCAGAGTTGCATTTAATTCTTTCTAAAAGATCCCACCTAAATTCAATAGTCTTCTTCATAAAAGAACTAGTACAAGAAGTATCTAGCATGTATTGATCATCACGAGAAAGCCGAGCATAAAAATTCTGAATAATAATTTCTCTTGAGAGCTCATGGTTGGGGCATGAATATAACATTGACTTAAGCCTCCCCCAAGCTAGAGTGATACTTTCTCCTTCACAAGGCCAAAAATTATATATGTAATTCCGATCACGATGAACTAGATGCATAGGATAAATTTTTTGGTGAAATTCCAATTTCAATCGGTTCCAGTTCCAAGATCCAATATCATCGCATAGCCTATACCATTCCAATGCTTTTCCCTTCAAAGATAAAGGGAAAACCTTCTTCTTAGCTTCATCTCCTGGCAAACCTGCAAGCTTAAATAATCCACAAATTTCATCCACATATATCAAGTGCATATTAGGATGCTCAGTTCCATCTCCTGCATAAGGATTAGCTAGCAGTTGTTCTATCATACCTGAAGGAATTTCATAAACAATATTTTTAGTAGGTGCAGTAGGTTGAGGTGTAGCTAATTGTGGTTCTGGTCGAGGTGAAGATACACTTCAGGAATCAGGCACTTTGCCGTCTCCCATGGCTGACGGCAAAGGCCTTTGCCGTCAGCCAGCAGACGGCAACAGGTCCGGCTGAATAAGCTACGGCAAAGGCCTCTTTGCCGTCTGCTGGCAGACGGCAAAGATGCAAAGGCCTTTGCCGTCTGCTGGTAGACAGCAAAGAGCCTGGACGACACACGTGGCAGCTTAGCTCCGTTAAGGGGTTAACGGCATTCTTTGCCGTCTGCCAGCAGACGACAAAGTGCCCATATAGGCCAGGCCAGGTAGCTACCACGTGGCATGCTATGCCGTCTGCTAGTAGACGGCAAAGATGCAAAGGTATTTGCCGTCTGCCAGTAGACGGCAACGCTGCCAAATAGGCCAGCCCAGTGCACCCCAGGTTGCACAGGTAGCTGCCACGTGGCAGCTTTGCGGTCTGCAGCAGACGGTAAAGTGCCTGTATAGCCCCTGTTTTTTCTGAGATTCATTCAATTTGACAGAATTACACAGATATATATATATATATATACACATTTCAAAATAATTTCAACAAGCATACCAACAATAAGGTTCCAACAACATATCCAACATACAAGTTTCCAACAACATATCCAACATATACAATGGTTTCCAACAACATATCCATACATACATATCCAAAACAAGTTTCCAACAAGTTTCCATAAACAAAAAGGAAGCACAAGGAGAAGAGTACACTCCATCAATGCAAGCTTCCTCATCTAAAGCAAATCTGCAAATTAGGAAAGATGAAAGTTAGAAGAAGAAGAAGAAGAAGACTAGCTAGAAGAAAAAGAAGAAAAAGAAGAAGAATTTATCTTCTCTTTCTTTTTCTCCTCTCTTCTTTATCTTCTTCTTCTTCTTCTAACTAAGGTAGGTAAAACTGCCATTTTTTAGCTAAGCTAGGTAAAAATGCTAAGTGTGTAGGTCATTTTAGAGCTAAGCTAGGTAAATAGGTCATTTAGGAGCTAACATAGGTAGTTATGCCATTTTTTAGCTAACTAAGCATATTTATTCATTTTGGAGGACAAAATGGTAAGTGTAGGTCATTTTAGAGCTATCCTAGTTATAATCGGTCATTTTGGAGCTAGGTAAGGTTATTTTGTCATTCTGGAGGAAAATAAACTAATTATATGATAGTTTGGAGCTAAACCAAGGTTATTATGCCATTTTTACCTAAGTAAGCTAATTATGTCATAAATGAACTAGGTAAGCTAAGTATAGATCATTATTGAGCTATCCTAGGTAGTTATGCCATTTTTGAGCTTACTAAGCATATTAAGTCATTTAGGAGGAAAAAATGCTAAGTATAGGTCATTTTATAGCTATCCTAGGTAAAGTATGTCAGTTTGGAGCTAAGTAAGGTTATTATGTCATTTTCGAGGAAACTAAGCTAAGTATAGGTCATTTTGGAGCTAATCCAAGGTTATTATGCCATTTTTTTACCTAAGTGAGCTAATTATGTCATAAATGAACTAGCTAAGCTAATTATAGATCATTATTGAGCTATCCTAGGTAGTTATGCCATTTTTTATCTAAGTGAGCTAATTATGTCATAACAGAACTAGCTAAGCTAGCTATAGATCATTATTGAGCTATCCTAGGTAGTTATGCCATTTTCTAGCTAACTAAGCATATTTTGTCATTTTGGAGGAAAAAATGGTAAGTATAGGTCATTTTATAGCTATCCTAGGTAAAATATGTCATTTTGGAGCTAAGTAAGGTTGTTATGTCATTTTTGAGGAAAATAAGCTAAGTATAGGTCATTTTGGAGCTAAGTAGGTCATTTCTTAAGCTAAGTATGCATTTGTTAAGCAAAACACTTGGGAAAACTTACCATCATCACGGAGGTGAAGGACCGGTCGGGTTTGCGCCAGTGCCAGACGGAGAAGGACCGGTCGGGGTCGGGGTTGCGTCGGTGCAAGACGGAGAAGGATCGGTCGATGCTTGTCGGGAGGCATGCTGCACCAAAGATCATTTGCAATGTCTCGTTAGCATGATGCAACTGAAATGTGAATACTAGTAACTAATGACCATTCAAATGAAACTCACCGTGTCCGCTATACCAATCTGGGGCATCGGCGGAGGGGTCTGACCGTTTTTCTCGCACACGGACTGCACATTTTGTTTTCACGAGTGAGTCATATTAGTTAGTAATGAAACGAGCATTACGTGCATGATTTGGCTAATATGCAGGAGAAACTTACCACGAGGAGCTCGTATAGGGCCCGGTGAGACACGTCGTTCCGGTTCCTCTCCGCCTCCAACAGACTAGCCGTCCTCTCGTCCAACTCCCTCTCCCTCTACTTAGCCTGCATGTTTGCCTCCGCCAGAAGCTCCTGGGCCCTAGCCTTGATGGCGAGCTCCACTGGCCGTGGACGAGGCGGTATCTCAGGATCGGAGCTCGTCTGGTGCTTCTTGATCTCCCGGAGAGTTCTAGGACAACGTATGAGTCCATCCCCAATGGCTACCGAGCCATGGTACCTCCCGTCACCAGATAGCATCACGATCTCTGGATCAAAAGGACTCTGGCTCGGGTTGAAGTCCTCCCCTTTCCTCGTCTTCCCAACATCTCTGTACCTCATGAGCTTGTTGTGGGAGGAGATGTTGGTGAAGCTCTCTGGATGATCGAGGTCATCCTCAGAGAATGCCTTGGCCTTCTTGTACGGGGCAGTATGGGCCATGGCATAGAGGTCGTACAGCGGTGGCACGTCCTTCTTGTTGTGTTTCGCCTAAAAGAGAGGAACAACATATTAGTTAAGGGCTCAAGCTAGCATGAAGAATGAAATTGCATGAATCATTAAGGGCTCAAACCACATACCCAGTGATCCCCGTACTCAAACAGGTTGGAGCTCCCTTGATGGTGTGGCACACCTTGCATTTGGGCACGCTTATCCCTGGCCTTGTTGTGGACGGCTAGCCATTGGGGAGAGCACCACTCATCCACCATCGCCTCCCAATGGTCCATCCTATCCGCACACCATCTCGGGGGCACCTAAGTTAGGCAAAGAGATGTTTCAGCGCAACGCCTATGAATGAAATCAAGGAAACTAAGTACAAGGCCTTAAGAATAGGTAATTACCTTCATGTACTTCTCCTTACTAAGATACTTGCCGCGGCACTTCTTCTTGGCCCTCCAAATGTTATTCGAGGTGTAGTAGTCTCGAACAGCCTGCACCCTAGCCTCGTGCCGTAAGTTCTGAAGTAGGCGCTTGCACTCGGCTTTGAGAACCATAGCCGCGTCCGCCTCATGTTCCTCAAGACACCTGTAGAAGGTCTGCAATCGAACAAGACAACACTGATTAGTACAATCACTAGGTATTGTTGATTTTTAATTCTGTAAAGGAGAAATTACCCAAAACCGCCGCCTCACAATGTCGGCCACCGTCTCGCACAAGACACCGTCGACCCTCTCCTCCGGCGGGGCCGGGGCATCCACATACAGCTCCCAGCTCAGTGCTAGCTGTGGAACCTGACCCTCACCGGGCAACATGACCCACCCCGAGAAGTGGTGCCGGCAAACCACACCAAGGACCTGGTTGGGCCTGCGGACACCATCGCCGTATTTCCAACCCCTGCAGTATGACAAGGCCAACACATTAGATATTAATTTGAAGAAACATGAAGGACAAAGGTTAAAAAAGAGTAAATGCACTTACTTCTCCCCGTTAGGCTCAATCAACCACCTGTGATCGCGGGTCGCCGGCACGGCCGGGAGCTTCGTACCACCACGCTGGTAGACCTTCTTGTCCCCCTCAACCAGCTCGCCCTCGCTAAAACTATCATCAGAAAAGGTGTCCTCGCCATCAGCATGGCCACTAGTCTGCGGAATCACGTGGGAAGAAGACTCTGGGACTGGAGTCTCGTGGGACGAAGACTCTGGGGCCCGAGTCTCGTGGGACGAAGTCTCGGCGACCCGAGGCTCGTGGACCGGAGTCCGAGACGGGTCCAAGTATGACGGGTCCACCTGAGACGGAGCACTCCGGTGGTCCGGAGAATCAGCTGGGGGTGGCGGCAAGGAAGGCGCAGCAGCCTTCCTACCTCTCCCGCCGCCACGTCCACCTCTAGCAGCCCTCTTGGGCTTCCCCCGACCTCTCCCGGCCGAAGAAGAAGCGCCCGCCGGTGTCGTCGTGCTGTCTACCAGCGCTCTCCGAAGGTGCTGGGGTGGAATAATAGCACCCCTCCCAGCACGTGCCGAGGAAGGAGGCTCGGAGCGCTCTCGACCCGCGCCCACCATAACCTGCAATGACAAAGAGTAAACGAAATTAGTACAACATAAACATAATAAAATATTTAAGTGTGTACCATCATCATGAACATAATAAAATATTTAAGTGTGTCGGGGTCGGGGGTGCCGTGTCGGGGTCGGGGTGCTGTGTCGGGGTCGCGGTGTCGGGGTGTCGAGGCGGGGTCGGGGTGTCGTGTCGGGGTCGGGGTATAGGGGTCAGGTGGTCGGGGCGACCCTCGACCCCTTTTCCCCTCGACCCTCGACCCCTCGACACCTCGATCCTCGACCCCTAGACCCTCGACTCCTTTTCCCCTCGATCCTCGACCCCTCGACCACTTTTCCCCTCGACCCTCGACCCCTCGACACCTCAATCCTCAACCCCTAGACCCTCGACTCCTTTTCCCCTTGATCCTCGACCCCTTGACCCCTCGGCGACCCTCGACCATCGGCGACCCTCTTTTTCTACTTTTCCTACTTATTTTTTTCATCTTCTTCTTCTACTTCTTTTTTTCATCTTCTTCTTTCTTCTTCTTCTTCTTCTACTTATTGTTCTTTTTTTTCATCTTCTTCCTCTTCTTCTTTTACTTCTTTTTTTTCATCTTTCTTGTTTATTCTTAAAAAATAGAAGAAAAAAAACCTAAACTAATTAAACTAAACTAAGGTTGCGTTTGGGTGCTTAGTATTTTTGGAGTTTTAGGAGAATACCATGGTTTTTGTAGAAACCTCAGTTTTAAATACTTTGACGTGTTTGGCTTCGACAAATACTTTAGTTTGAATACTGATTGTACTACATCAGTCTAACAAGGACCAGACTAGAACAAAGTCAAGCTAGATAGACCAAGCTCCAGTTGAAGCACTGCCAATTTGCTCTCAAGTAAGTAAACAGGACCTAACAAACCATTTGATAGAGTAGAAATAAAAATACAACTTTGCCGCTAAACCAATAACACACTGGAATAGGTCGAGCATCACACAACTTATCCAGCAGAACAAACAACATGTCACACTCAGTAAAAGATCAAGCAGAGGGTAGGTATCTCTTCTTCTCCAATATTATCAAACAAGACCAAGAAAGAATCACCTACCATGGCCAAGAAGCATACATACATCCATACATGCTAATTTAACTCAAGCCGTTCAATTTCTTTAGGTAATTTAACCTAGCTAGATTAGCATCACATGGAAATAAACAATATACCAAATCAGCCCTCTTCTTATCAAAATTACTCCATAGAATTTCTCTAAATGAAAAAAAGGTCTTACACCCACAAGTCATGCCATACGATTGCTAAAGAAGCTACGGACAGTTAACAAACTACGGAGAAGTGAAGAAGCATCAACCAAATCATTCAAAAAGAAGTCTAGACTTAGCATGCCGCAAATATGTAATCTGTCACCATAGCTAAAAAACCTAAACTAATTAGACTAAATAACCTAAACTAATTAAACTAAATAACCTAAACTAATTAAACCTAAACTAACTAAACTGAAAAACCTAAAATAAACAGAAGAAAAAAACAAAACAAAAAACAGGAGAGGGGGTGGCAGGGGCTCACCGTGGGGGGCGGCGACGAGGCGGGGTGGCGACGCGGCGGGGAGGGGGCGGCGACGGAGCGGGAAGGGGGCGGCGATGGGGCGGCGACGGCGCGGGGAGGGTGCGGCGGCGACGTCGCGGGGTGGCAGAGGAAGGAAAGAGGAGAGGAGACAGAGAGAAAGGGCGACGGCGGGGGCGCGGCCCCGTTAAGTCAATTTTGAAGCTTTGCCGGCCGCCTCTCCTTTGCCGTCTGCTAGCGAACGGCAAAGAGGGGGCCCGTTAATGTTTGACAGCCAGTGGGCCAAACCCCCTCTTTGCCATCTGCTAGCAGACGGCAAAGCTTCTTTGCCGTCTGCTAGTAGACGGCAAAGAGTTGGCTGATGGCAAAGCCTACCTTTGCCGTCCGCTGCCTCTTTGTCGTCCGCTTTCTGGTTGCTGATGGCAAAGCCTACCTTTGCCGTCCGCTAGCGGACGGCAAAGAGTGGGCAGACGGCAAGCCTGCTGATTCCAGTAGTGATACCCCGAACAAACCCTTCAAAGGATGATTCTCCATAGTAACAAGTGACAATAAATTTCAGGACGTAGTAATAATTTTTCCTTACCAATTTCCACTTACCAAGAGCGCTTCACTCCCCGGCAACGGCGCCAGAAAAGAGCCTTGATGACCCACAAGTATAGGGGATCAATCGTAGTCCTTTCGATAAGTAAGAGTGTCGAACCCAACGAGGAGCAGAAGGAAATGACAAGTGGTTTTCAGCAAGGTATTCTCTGCAAGCACTGAAATTGTCGGTAACCAATAGTTTGATAGCAAGATAATTTGTAACGAGCAAATAATAGTAACGGTAAATAAGGTGCATCAAGGTAGCCCAATCCTTTTGTGGCAAAGGACAGGCTAAAACGGTCTCTTATGATAAGCAAAGCGTTCTTGAGGGTACACGGGAATTTCATCATATCACTTTCATCATGTTGGTTTGATTTGTGTTCGCTACTTTGATAATTTGATATGTGGGTGGACCGGTGCTTAGGTGCTGTTCTTACTTGAACAAACCTCCTACTTATGATTAACCCCCTCGCAAGCATCCGCAACTACGAGAAAAGTATTAAGATAAAATCTAACCATAGCATTAAACTTTTGGATCCAAATCGGTCCCTTGCGGAATAGCGCATAAACTTGGGTTTAAGCTTCTGTCACTCTAGCAACCCATCATCTAATTACTACTCCACAATGCATTCCGTTAGCACCAAATATGGTGAAGTGCCATGTAGTCGACGTTCACATGACACCACTAAGGGAATCACAACATACATATCATCAAAATATCGAACACATGTCAAGTTCACATGATTACTTGCAAAATGACTTCTCCCGTGACCTCAAGAACAAGAGTAACTACTCACAAATAATAATCATGCTCAAGATCAGAGGGGTATTAAATAGCATAATGGATCTGAACATATAATCTTCCACCAAATAAACCATATAGTAATCAACTACAAGATGTAATCAACACTACTAGTCACCCACAAGTACCAATCTAAGGTTATGGTACAAAGATTGAACACAAGAGATGAACTAGGGTTTGAGAGGAGATGGTGATGTTGAAGATGTTGATGGAGATGGCCCTACCAAAGATGGGAGAGTTGTTGGTGATGACAATGACGATGATTTCCCCCTCCGGGAGGGAAGTTCCCCCGGCGGAATCGCTCCGCCGGAGGGCAAAAGTGCTCCTGTCCAAGTTCCGCCTCGAGACGGCAGCGCTTCGTCCCGAAAGTCCTCCCCTTTTTTTTTTCTAGGTCAAAATGACTTATATACCGAAAGAGGAGCACCGAAGGTGGGCCAAGGAGGGCACAACCCACCAGGGCGCGCCTGGGCTCCCTGGCACGCCCAGGTTGGTTGTGCCCACCTGGTGGGCCCCCTCTGGTAGTTATTTGCTCCAATAATTGTTAAATAATCCATAAAAAATCTCCGTGAAGTTTCAGCTTATTTGGAGTTGTGCAGAACAGGTAGCTCTGACGTGCTTTTTCAGGTCCAGAATTCCAGCTGCCGGTATTCTCCCTCTTTGTGTAAACCTTGCATATTATGAGAGAAAAGGCATTAGAATTACTCCCAAAAGCATTATTATGCAAAAAAAATATTATAAATAACAATAGGAAAACATGATGCAAAATGGACGTATCAGTGATGGTCGTTCTTCTCTTCCTTCCCATGCATTACCAAGAGGTCTATCACGAGAAAGAAGAGGAAGAACAACCCCCACGACAGCAGTCGGCATTGTTCTTCTCTCATATACTCCCTCACTATTTTTTGACTGTCATATATGGAGCCCCAACAGACTTAAAGTCAACCCAAAATGTCGTTTAATGCTCTTTTCGGCAAATCCAACGCACTCGATATTTCCTATATTGTAGCACAAGCCATGCCAAAATTCATGGAAAAATCCGGCATGACCTTTGCTAAAAAAGGACATATCGAGCGCCTGAAATTTGCCGAAATGGAAATTAATCAACACTCCGGCAAAACATAGGCCACTCGGAGGTGTTCCCTGCAAACATAGGCCACTTGGGCAAGCACTATAGTAGTACACAGCACTACATATCACATGTCTAAATCTCCATCATATTTGAAAGACCTACATTGAAATTTTTCTATTCCATGGAAATTGTCACAGCTACTCATCTACTACTATACTACATCTATCAAAACATCTACATCATCATCGACATGGGGATTTGGCTGGTCCCACATCGAGGTCAGAGGGGGTCGGTGACGGGGACGACGGCGGGGATGATGCAGGGCTCCTTGATTTCTGCAAAAACAAGATATAAACAAAAACATTATTATCCTCATTTTAGGACTTAGTGAAACCCTATAAGCTATAAACTAAATATTCAGTTTGATTCCAAAAAAAAATTCTACTGTCTGCAATATGTTTCCTAAACCCTAGAAAAATGCCTTGATTTTTTTACCCACTGTCTACTTCTTGAACCATAGAAATTTGTCTTATAGCATTCCAATACATTTCTATAATTCAAAATGTTCTATACCTAAAAGTTTCTATTACTAATTTTTTTACTAAACCCTAAAAATATGCCCTAAGTTCAGAATATAACAAGTGCATGACATTTTTTCAAATTCTACCAACTAAAAATTTCTATTACTAAAATTTCTAATCAAAATATCTAAAATTTCCTATTCTATTCAAAACACCTAAAATAGTCAAAAAAATACTACATTTACTCAAATGACCTAAACAATTATTCTATTAAAAAACCTACATTCTACAATATCTACATTCTAAAACCTACATTTAAAATTACCTACATTCTACAAGAACAGAGAGAGAAGGGAGGGAGGGAGGAGGGGTAGGAAGGAGGGAGGGAGGAGGGGGAGGAAGGAGGGAGGAGGCGGCCGAGAAGGAGGGGGAAGGAAGGAGGAGGGAGGTAGGAGGAGCTATCTCGGCCGGGAAGGAGGGAGGAAGGGAGGGAAGGAGGAGGGAGCTAGGGAGGGAGGAAGGGAGGGAGGGATGGAGGAGGGAGGGGGGGAGGGATGGAGGAGGGAGCAGGGAGGGAGGGACGTAGGAGGAGGGAGGGGAAATACCGGGGCGCGGGGGGGGGCGACATGGACCGGCCAGCAGCGGGCGGCAATGCGGCGGCGGCGACGGGCCGGCAGCGGCAACGACAGGCGGGATGAGATGGAGAGTGTGGAGGGGGAGAGTGAGGGCCGCGCGCGGTGAAGGTAAGTTAGACTTACCAGTAGCGCGGTATTGGAAAACGCGCTACTAATATTCCCATAGCAATAGCTCGTTTTCTAGGCAGCGCTGCTACTATGCCTAGCGTGACGGCAACGGTGATGGCCAAAATATTAGTAGCGCGTTTTCGCGCTGTCGCGCTACTGTTATAGTTGTAGCTGTAGCGCGCAATGTAACAGAGCGCTACTGTTAAATAGCAGTAGCGCCCAGTTCTAACTCGCGCTACTGCTAATCCTCTGTGTATAAGGTTTTCCCTAGTAGTGTTAGACGATATTTGGATGACTAATTATGTACAGCTTGCAAACTTGAAGTCGAAGAAGGGGTGTTTAACTGTCTCATCATGAGTACAAAACAACATTTTCTGCTTCCTTGTGTTGTGGTTGTCCTTTGTCAGGTCAACGCTTTGGTGGAGGTATCACATGAAAATCTTGACTCTTAGTGATATCTTTGACTTCTATATTTTTATTATTGTCCACTGGATCTTCAAGTGCGTAAGCGTCCAATAATTAGAATCTACATAGGGGGGGTCCACTCTTAGTAAGATTCTAGCGAAACTAGTCTCTGCCTTGTGCCCACTGAACCAAATCCAAGCGGCCAAGGAGATGTTGCCATGACACAAGACAGGGACCAAGCAAAACTCGTCTAAAAGAATAATACAACAATCTAGTGACCATTTTCAAGATGCATTTGTTCGTGGCATAAGCATTGTATGAATACATAGTGTTGATGTGATAGAATTTTTTCATGTGAACGGTAGAAACTTTATTCTGTGTTAATGTGACATTTTCAAATCATTGTAGAAGCAATTTGTTGGTGTATCAAGAAACAAATATGAGTTCAAAAAACATCTTCCTCGCATAGGAGATGCACGGAAGCACATCAAGAATCACGAAGCACCGAAACGGATTTATCGTTACAAATAATAATTCGCAACTGAATTTGGTGCATGGGCATTAAGTCCAATGATGTTTTGTGGGCACAGGGATCATAGACCAGGAAAGGTGCGAGGCCTTGTACAATGGCCGGTGCTTACAAACCGGTGCTTAAAGGACGAGAGCAGGGTGGCGTTTTAAAACATTGTTGCCCCGTAATGGTGAGCGCTTCCTACGGGCGCTTAGACCACTTTAATTAAGGCATAGCAAGGCTAACTACAGTCTTACGGATGGTCAAGCACCGGCTAGCACCGGAAGCCAGACTTTGCTTCTGTCCCTCCTTCTAAGCACCCGCGTCCAGCTATCTCGGAAAAAAAACCCGGTTTTCTTGCTGAAGCACCTGTCTAAGCACCCGCGTTGTACAGGGCCTGAGTCGTCACAAACTGTTGACGCGTCTCCCGGCTCAGGTGTCGGCCGCCATGGCCAAGAGGACAACATAGCACGACGGCCAACCATACTCAAAACTTAAGGCGGGGAGTTCATGCCAGCATGGTGGTGGTGCTCTGCACATGACATGTGTGTTGTGGCCGGGTGCTCATCTCGACATGGGGGCAGCGTCGTGAACACGCCTACTTGAGCTCTATGGGGAGCTTCTTCTTGCCGAGAATGACATTCGTCATTGTTCAAAAATCGTCCTTCTCTCCTATTGGTGCTTTCATTTTTCTAAATTTATTTTAGGCTTTCCTACAATATTTCTTCAATAGGAGATGACATTCTCGTCGACTATGGAGCGTTTATAGTGACTGTCAATTTTAAAACATGTCGACTCAATCTCTCAAAAATGGTGAGCCTGTGCATGGGTTCATAGGGTTGATATACATGTGTATATGTGAGTATCTGAGTTTGTACTGCATTTGAGAAAAGACATTCAAAAGATGGTTTGGAATGGTAATTTTATTCTTGATTTTTTTAGATATCTCAATCTCTTGTTTCGAGAAGTATTATGTACAGGCTAAAATTCAGATCCTTTACGGGCCTGTGCTGCACACTACTAGTCAGAAAAGAGTACGAAGACGTTTCTGCACCCGAGCTCAAATGGGCTCGGGTGAATAGTAAATTCAAATAATGTTTAAAAAATCTGAATTTTTTTATGGCAAACTTTTACAAATGTTCTAAATGCTTATAAAGTTTCATTATGAAATCATATTTACGATGTTTTGCAAATCTTACCGCTCTTCAGGAGCGCTCTACCTGGCCTCCCCTTTACTGTAGCTTGGTTTTTGGGTTTTTACTGTTTTGCACGGTTTCCTTCAGTTTTTCTTAGGGTTTTGTTTCCTGCGTTTTTCTTTGGTGGTTTACATCGTTTTTCTTTTCTTTTCTTCCTTTTTATTTTTGTTTCCCTTTTTCCTCAGTTTTCTGTGTTTCCTTCTTGTTTTTCGTTTTCCTTTGTTTCTAACTGTTTTTTTCTTGTTTTCAACACATGTCTATATTTTTCGTACGCATGGTACATTTTTTTATACATGTCTACCTTTTTTCAAATATATGTTTTGATGTCTACTTTT